>BLSH010361197.1:28910-52111 GCA_018402905.1 Glandirana rugosa | reverse complement strand
GTCCTCATTCATCACAAATTGGGTTCCTACGGTATGGGAAAGTTTAAAAGACTAAGACAACCGAAGCTAGCGAACGTAAAACCTCACCTGGTCGTGAAACAAGTAAGACGGAAAGCGAAGCCAATGATCGTCCCTACCCCTAAAGGTCCGGAAGCGATAGCAGACAAACCGACGTCACCACTCCACGTAATTATCAACCTTAACTCCAGCCCAATTAAGAAGACCAAAATTTAAATCTTCACGACAACGTCCTAAGTATACGTGACACCAAAACTCCCGAAAACTCTAATACAATTTCTAAAGGAAGGTCTTGACGACCCGAAAACCTGTTAAGGTAAGATCCTGCTGATATAAATTTGGTACATTTCCATTTATTTCTGAAGACATTCACTCAGTTATGCAAAACATGAAGGGGTGCCAATAATGGTGAGCAGGACTGTATGGTGGAATTGTCCAAAAGCCCAGCAGTTCTGGAAGGAAATCTTTAACATAATCTCAAAAGCCCTCAAAACCACAGTGCATATGAATCCTGCAACAGCACTTCTAAATTTAAAACCAGAAGAATTAACCCGACCTCAATTCCAACTATTAATGCACCTCACCACTGCAGCCAAACAGACGATAGCGAAGGCCTGGAAATCCCCATCCCTGCTAGTAACCGAAGCGAAAGGCAGAATGAACAAAGTGCTGGTCCACTCCAAAATGCAAGCGATCGAAGCCAACAGAATCAGAAAATTTGAAAGGGTATGGCATCCTTGGGTTAAACACTACTTACTCCTGGACTTTGACGAATCCTTACTACTACCGTGGTAAAATTAGGATTATCCATCCTGCCTCCCCACCCTGTGTGTGTGGCCTCCGCAACATCAATCCTCGAAAACCCTCTTCTTCTCCTTTCTTTCTATTACCTCACTCCTCTTTTACCTCCTAGACCCTTTCCACCACTATTCCTACTCAGACCTCTGTATTCTCCCACTCAGTACTTCTTTTAGCTTGACTTTCACCACTATCCAGTACAGACTTCTGGGGTAGACGCTTGCCTACCTTGATTCATACATTACCCACATCTCTCTTTATTTCCACCTCCAGTAGATCAGCGTCATACTAGACCACAGTAATACAGCTGTACAAAGATGTTGGGCTGAGCTAAGCTTGTCTCGCTACCGGTTTTGTTCTCCATTTTATCCAACCTAACCTGTTATCACACCGTTGAATTCTAGAAGCAGTATTCTTTTGAACTAGATACCCGTTTCTCGGAGAACTCAACTGGCCCTGCAATTAAGCATATCTTGTACTCTTTTTAAGTTACTAATATGATAACTCTAGTTGATCAAGCTATATCTGGAACAGCCAGATCCCTTTGGACACAGTATGATCCCATTAGGGGTGCCCAAATGGGACGACTGTTACTAATTCTAATGCAACCGAGCTTAGTACCATCCTCACAAAGAGAACACAAGCTTCAGATATGTTATAAGAAATAGACCTGTATTTCCTTACCTATGTACACATGACTTATATGTTTATGAGTAGACTTGACTCCCTTTCATTATGTCTGCTTGTTTTGCTTAAAACCAAATAAAAATATTGAACAAGAAATATCATTCCAACAAGACATTTTTAAGGAATAGAAAAACAGCGAGAAATACAGCCAAAAATAGGCTCTTTATCAGTGTTTCATTGCAGTTTACCAGTCCTTTAATGTTGTGGCTGCATTTGTGTCCTTTTTTGTTCCTTTATTTTCACCTGGTGATCCTGCCAATAACATACTTCCTGCCCAAGGGTGACACAGCTCACTCAATGTACTGTACTCATGGAGGAGCAGTGTTTTCACCCTAACATGGAAAGTGCACTAGGACTACAAAACACTTCGACCTCGACTCATCTCCATAACATAGGGGGCGCTCTGTAGTCTACAGAGGTGAACTGGCCAGAACCACCACAATATATAAGTTATCAATGATGGTGGTTGCTACAGTACACAACTCATTTGTAGTAACTTTGTTTTATGAGCTCAATAGTGCATTTCTTTCATCATAACTTTTTATTATCTTGTTGCATTTTGATTTACCAGTTGCAAAATTAAGTAATAATTGGTAGGGGGAATTTTAGGTCATTTTAATAATTTGTACATGCAAAATTCCAAATATCATTTACCACAGAGAATAAACAAAAGAACCATCTACTTTGGCTAAACAAAACAAGATTATAAAACCAACAGAATCATGTAATTGGTTTTTAATCCCATCTCTTTATGTGACATGTTCAATGATTTTGACGTCAGTGACAATCAAACAGAACCAATCACACACATTGCTAGTTCAATGGAAAATAGAAATGGAAACTGGATTGCTAGCAAAGATTGTTCTGACATTTCTGTAGGAAGTGTAATCTTCACAACAAAATAGGCCTAAACTAACAGTATATAGCTTTCATTATATTAGCCATTGTTGTGCTACCTCTTCTTGCAGATATATACAGGATTCACACACACACACAATTAGGTCCATATATATTTGAAGTGTAGACTTTCAGCTTTAATTTAAGGGGCTGAACATAAATATCAAGTACAAATTTTAGGAGCTGCAACCATTTTTATACATAGTCCCTCCATTTTCAGGGGCTCAATTGTAATTAGACAAATGACTATAATCATAAATAAAATGTTCATTTTTGATCTTTTGTTGAGAATCCTTTACTGGCAATATCTGCCTGAAGTCTGGAACCCATGGGCATTACCAAAGACTGGGTTTCCTCCTTTCTAATGCTTTGCCAGGCTCTAACTGCAGCTGTCTTCAGTTGTTCTTTGTTTGTGGGTCTTTCTGTCTTCAGCAAGTGAAATGCATGCTCAATTGGGTGGAGATCAGGTAATTGAGTGGAATATTCTGCAATTGGCCATTGCAGAATATTCCACTTCTTTTGTTTCAAAAGCTCCTGGGTTGCTTTTGCAGTGTGTTTTGGACCATTGTCCATCTGTACTGTAAAGTGCCGTCCAATCAATTTTGCTGCATTTGGCTGAATCTGGGCTGACAGTATATATCTAAACACTGCAGAATTCATCCGGCTGCTTCTGTCTTCTGTCACATCATCAATAAACAACAATGACCCAGTGCCAGTGAAAGCCATGCATGCTTATGCCATTACACTGCCTCCACCATGTCTTACACATGATGTTGTGTGCTTTGGATGAGCTGTTCCAAGCCTTCTCCACACTTTTTTCTTCCCATCATTCTGGTACAGATTAATCTTAGTTTCATCTATCCAAAGAATGCTTTTGCCGAACTGGTTTAGCTTTTTAGATGCTTTTTGGTAAAGTCTAATGAGGCTTATGAATGGTTTGCACCTTGTGGTAAACCCTCTGTATTTGCTCTCGTGAAGTCTTCTCTTGATTGTAGACTTTGACAATGATACACCCACCTCCTGGAGAGTGTCCTTCACTTGTCTGGATGTTGTGAATGGGTTTTTCTTTACCATACAGAGGATCCTGTGATCATCCACCACTGTTGTCTCCCGTGGACGTCCAGGCCTTTTTATGATGCTGAGCTCACAAGAGTGTTCTTCTATTCTCAAAATGTAGCAAACTGTTGATTTGGCCACTCTTAGCATTGCTGCTTTCTCTCTGGTGGAATTGTTTCGTTTTTGAAGCCTTACAATGGCCCGTTTTACTTGCATGGACAGCTGTAGGTTCACAGCAATAGATTGCAAATGCAAATATTACATTTAGAATCAACTCAACTCCAGGCCTTATAACTACTTAATTAGTCCCTTGTAAAAGGAGAGATGGCTGTTCTGTTTATAATCCCTAAACCCTTTCTCCGATTTGGATGTGCATACTCTCAAATTAAACCTGAAAGTGCACACTTTCAGCCCATTATATTAATATAGCTTGAATATATTTTGGTAAATACCTGAAAAACTAAAATTGCGCCTGTGTCCAAATATATACTGTATGGACCTAACTGTGCGTATATATATATATATATATAAACCCCTCACATTTTTGTAAATATTTTATTATATCTTTTCCTGTGACAATACTGAAGAAATTACACTTTGCTATAATGTAAAGTAGTGAGTGTACAGCTTGTATAACAGTGTAAATTTGCTGTCCCTTCAAAATAACTCAACTCAACACACAGCCATTAATGTCTAAACCACTGGCAACAAAAGTGAGTACACCCCTAAGTGAAAAATGCCCAAATTGGGCCCAATTAGCCATTTTTCCTCCCCAGTGTCATGTGACTTGTTAGTGTTACAAGGCCTCATGTGTGAATGGAGAGCAGGTGTGTTAAATTTGGTGTTATCGCTCTCACTCTCTAATACTGGTCACTGAAAGTTCAACATGGCACCTCATGGCAAAGAAGTCGCTGAGGATCTGAAAAAAAGAATTGTTGCTCTACCTAAAGATGACCTAGGGTATAATAGGCTATAATAAGATTGCCAAGACCCTGAAACTGAGCTGCAGCATGGTGGCCAAGACCATACAGTGGTTTAACAGGATAGGTTCCACTCAGAACGAGCCTCGCCATGGTCGACCGAAGAAGCACGTGCTCAGTGTCATATCCAGAGGTTGTCTTTGGGAAATAGACGTATGAGTGCTGCCAGCATTGCTGCAGAATTTGAAGGGGCGAGGGGGTCAGCCTGAAAAGCTCAGACCATACCCCGCACACTGCATCAAATTGGTCTGCATGGTTGTTGTCCCAGAAGGAAGCCTCTTCTAAAGATGATACACAAGAAAGCCCGCAAACAGTTTGCTGAAGACAAGCATACTAAGGACATGGATTACTGGAACCATGTCCTGTGGTCTGATGAGACCAAGATAAACTTATTTGGTTCAGATGGTGTCAAGCATATGTGGCGTCAACCAGGTGAGGAGTACAAAGACAAGTGTGTCTTTCCTACAGTCAAGCATGGTCTGGGGCTGCATGAGTGTTGCCGGCACTGGGGAGCTACAGTTCATTGAGAGAACCATGAATACCAACATATACTGTGACATACTGAAGCAAAGCATGATCCCCTCCATTCAGAGACTGGGCCGCAGGGCAGTATTCCAACGTGATAACAACCCCAAACACACCTCCAAGATGACCACTGCCTTTCTAAAGAAACTGAGGGTAAAGGTGTTGGGCATGTCTCTATACCTAAACCCTATTGAGCATCTGTGGGGAATCCTCAAATGGAAGTTGGAAGAGTGCAAGGTCTCTAACATCCACCAGCTCCGTGATGTCATCATGGAGGAGTGAAAGAGGACTCCAGTGGCAACCTGTGAAACTCTGGTGAACTCCACGCCCAAGATCGTTAAGGCAGTGCTGGAAAATAATGATGGCCACACAAAATATTGACACTTTGGGCCCCATTTGGACATTTTTACTTAGGGGTGTACTCACTTTTGTTGCCAGTGGGTTAGTCAATAATGACTGTGTGTTGAGTTTTTTGAGGGGACAGCAAATTTACAGTGCTATACAAGCTGTACACTCACTACTTTACATTGTAGTAAAGTGTAATTTCCTCAGTGTTGTTACAAAAGATATAATAAAATATTTACAAAAATGTGAGGGGTGTACTCACTTTTGTGAGATACTGTATGTATATATATTTTTGTTTACCTTGTTTATTTTTTTTTTGTAAATCCTTTATTCAGTTATTGTGCACAAAAATGGCAGGTTACAAGCATAGACAGATTACCGCATATCCTCGTTAGAGAGTGCGATTTTATACTGACAATATTAATATAACTTCCATAACCAATAAAGAACAGGCACAAAACAAGACACGACAAGAACAAAATATTGTTCAGAACAGTAGATTCTTATCATGTTTATTCTAAAGAATAGCATTAGGTAATTAAATAGAAAATAAACACATTTAACATCCTGAATAAAGTACAGTTTACTCCTAAAGTGGAACTAAACCCACAGATTTAACTGTTTAAAAAAAATGTTATATTCCTGGCATGTCGGGCATGTTAACTGTCACATTTGCTTGTGCTATCAACCAAACTGTCAAACCATCAATTGGCTGGTGTCATAACTGATCACATGTGCAGCATCATGGCAGTTGAAGATCACAGGGGCTAAGATGGCAGCTTCCTTGGCTGAAAAGGATAGAAGGGTTTAGTTCCACTTTAAAATATAGTACATCTTTTTTGTACATTCCAATTACCAGCTGTAATTTTGAACTCAAGGCTGGATTTTTGCCATGGCCAAAGGTGGTGAGGCAGCAAGGGTTGGCACATCACTGCCTACAAATAATCTTGCTGTCAAGTATAATAAAATGACCCCGCCCCACCTGTCAATGCAATCCAACTTGGTATTGTTGTTGTCCCTATATGAAACTGCCTCTTTCATGATAGGGACATCTTCTTGTTGGTTAAAGCAAAAATATTCCATGGTGCTGCAGTCATCAGTCGCCATCGTGAATGACGGGTGTTGTTTTAGTGAATCACAGTTCATGCAAAATAATCTGAAGGGACAAACACAAATATCTTTCTCGTGCAATACCAGAACATACAATTTTTATTAAAACAGTATAGTATTTGTCTGAAAAAGAAAAACAGAAGACAAACACCACACATGCTCGGAAACTAAAAAATACATTACAATGCAATACAACACATTACATCACTTCCAAAGTTGCATTCTGTACGAGAATTTTTGTAACTTTAGTAACCTTTGTTGCAATGTATATGTAAAGTGCTGCGTAAATGGACGGTGCTATATAAGTACCTGAAATAAATAAATAAATAAAAATAAACCTATTCGTTTTTGCTAATAGACTAGCATACAAAAAAAAAGGACGATCATTTGTCCTATATTCTCATCACCCTGTTGTGGTATTTTAACTTTCATTGATGCCAGACTATAATACTCAATGGGAAGCCTGATCTGTAAGAAATCATTAAATTTTTCCTCAAGAAAGCTCAAAATCAGCTCTATCAGCCTATGAATCTTCTACATACCTGTATATATGTGTACACATTATGCATAGCTGTTAGTAAAAGTCACATTTATTTTGTGTTTATTAGTCGTTATATAAACACTGTTGAATATGAAAAACAAAGCACTTACTTTGTAAAATTGAATGTAGTACCTATAATAAATGTTACATTTTAAATTGATTTAGGCAATTTATTTTATTTATGCAATCAATGTCAACACGAATGAGGCCTCCACTTACAATAGTACATTCTCTTATCAAAATGATGTTTGATGGTTATTTGAAAAATGTTATTCCAGGCTTGTATCACTTAGAATATCAGTTACTCAGACCTAGTATAATTATTCAAACACTGATTATGCTGCCAGTCATATGCCAAATATTTTTAACATGTTTTATCTGGGATTCTGGGATCAACGGCATCTTATTTTTTTTTTTAATCAATGAAAAATGTATTGAGTAAAAGAAAACAAACAATATTCACTTATACATAGAGCATCAAGATAGTTATACTCTGAAGTAAATAGGTAAAGGGTGCAATAGTCACACAAACTATATATTTCCGTATCAGAGAGATCAACACAATTCTGTAGTGGGTGGAACGTAAAGGAAAAACATACAGTAGAACAAAGAAAATCTCTAAACTACATTGTTGTCAGTACCTATTACTAATTTCCCAGGCCTTAACTGTAATAGTATCTGTAGCAACAGATTCGGTACTCTACCTCTGAGACTCATCCCGTCCAGTTGATTATATGCATTCTGCCTTGTAAAAGCCTCTCTTTGATCAGTTGTTGTGGTGCAAGGCCTGGAATATCCAACCATGGCTGCCACAGTTTATTAAATTTGTTAGGCACATTCCTATGTTGGTAAGTTAGTTTTTCTCTAACCAACATGTTATTCACTTGTTCTATTCATTGTCACTTGGTGGGGGGGTCTGGAGGACATCCAGTATCGGGCTATCAACTTATGAGCGACATACAACAGTCTCAGTACTGCAGTATGTCCCTGTGGAATTCGTGAATCCTCCTCCAGTGCACCCAGCAAAAAGACCATAGGTTCACTAGCAAGACATTGATATGCTAACAAGAACATGGATACAACATCTGACCAGAATCTGAATAACTTGAGACATCTCCACATCATGTGTATCAAGTCTCCATTATCCCTTTGCATTTTGGGCATATGGGTGAATTTCTACCCCCCCACTTAAATAGTTGTACAGGCTTCCTATAGGCCCTATGTAACAATTAAAGATGAGACAATTTCTATGAAATGGTGCAGCTGTTAGGCACAAATTCCAAGTAAAGATAGTAAAAAAAAAAGAGTGGGTGTGGCACTGACAGAAAGATAATGTGGGTAAAGTGCAGACGTAATAAATGTCCAATATTAGACAAATGTGAATTGTATATATTGTGATAACCGAATGAGGTTTAAAGTACAAACAATATAAATTATTATAATATTGTAAACATAAAAAATGTAAACAAAGTGCAAATGCTTAGCTTCTCCAAATTCAATATAAGGTGCAATAATCTGATATATGAGGTTTAAAGTGCAAACAATATAAATTATCATAATACTGAATACAAAAAATAAAGTGCAAATGCTTAGCTTCACCAAATTATATATATATATATATATATATATATATATATAGTGCAATAATCTGTTATAAATAGTGACAAATCAGAGATAAGTGCAACAAATCATTAAAGCATATATCATATAATAACTAGGGATGCACCGAAATTTCGGCAGCCGAAAATTATCGGCATTTTCGGCCAAAATCTGTGTTTTAAGAACGGTCCGATACCGAAAAGTGGGCGGGTACCGTCCATTGCGGGGTATGTGTGCATCACATACCCAGCAATGGATGTAGGAGATGAGTAGATTCACAATGCACAGAGCGCGCTGCTTGTACTAGCCGCTCTGTGCATGAAAATGTGAGCTAATTACACTGAAATGCAGAGAGAGCTGTCAGATCTTCAACTTGATGTTGGAAGGTGGGCGGGACACGGGTGTTAGCTGTTCAGATCTCTGATCTCAGTGAAAATCTGACAGCTCTCTCTCTCTGCATTCTCTGCATTCCAGTATAATGAGGTCACAGTTTCATGCACAGAGCGGCTCATACAAATAGCACGCTCTGTGTTTAGTGAATCTACTTATCTCTTCTGCCAGTGCCAGCCAGTACCATCCACTGCTGCCTGTCAGTGCCAATCAGTGCCAATCAGTATCACCTGCCTGTACCATCCAGGGCCACCTGTCATTGCCAATCAGTGCCACCTGCCAGTACCATCCAGTGCCGCCTGTCAGTGCCAACCAGTGCCAATCAGTGCCACATGCCAGTGCACTGCCAGTACCATCCAGGGCCACCTGTCAGTGCCAATCAGTACCATCTGCCAGTACCATCCAATGCCACCTGTCAGTGCCAATCAGTGCTACCTGCCAATACCATCCAGTGCCACCTGTCAGTGCCAATCAGTTCCACCTGCCAGTACAATCCAGTGCCACCTGTCAGTGCCAACCAGTGCCAATCAGTGCCACCTGCCAGTACTATCCAGTGCCGCCTGTCAGTGCCAATCAGTGCCACATGACAGTGCCACCTGCCAGTACCATCCAGTGCCACCTGTCAGTGCCAACCAGTGTCACCTGTCAGTGTCACCAATCAGTGCTGCCTATCAGTGCTTCCAATCAGTGCCGCCTGTCAGTGACACCTATCAGCGCCAATCAGTGCCACCTGTCAGTGCCCAGGCACAGGTAGGCTACATATGACAATTGTATATAAAAATATAAATATTTTTTAAAAACTGTCTTTTTTGGTTTCTGTTTTTGGCTTTCTGCTTAGTGCATTTTCGGTTTCGGTACCAAAATTTACATTCGGTGCACCACTAATAATAACACCATAGACTGGGATAAAATGAGTCCTAATAGTATAAGGGGACACAATGTCAGACACTCCAATACAAGGGCATATCATTCAAAGAGTGATAGTGGTGAGTAAGTGAAACAGGCAGGACATTGAACCACTCGTGCTCCCCTCCACACACCCCACTCACCCGCCCCGCTGTCTGCCGGAGCAATGGTTCAGCAGTAGGATTGTAAGTGTCTCCTATTTCAGTACAGCAGAGCTCGTAGCGTCTTGTTCAATGCCGCATATCAATGTGTCCACATGACATAGAGAAACTCCATAGTGTAGAAATGTAACTGGCAGATAACAATGCTAGTAAACACTCACTTAACTGATAGAGAGGTTAGACTCGTGAACCAGGAAGTTCCGTGCATTCCACAGACTGCAAAACCGGAAGTGTTTAATGATGCTCACTGGCTTTGCCTTCGTCATAGAGACGTCATCGGAGGCGGACAGGCTGTAC
The DNA here is from genome assembly GCA_018402905.1 of Glandirana rugosa. Taxonomy (NCBI): domain Eukaryota; kingdom Metazoa; phylum Chordata; class Amphibia; order Anura; family Ranidae; genus Glandirana; species Glandirana rugosa. Next base: position 41,801 of record BLSH010361197.1, on the reverse strand, counting down.
ACTAGGACATTTCTTAAATAGACTGACAGCAACGGTTATATTCCAACTAAGAGTTGTCACCATCCTAATTGGATTAGAAATGTACCCAAGGGACAATAAGTGAGAATCGGGAGAAATTGTATTACAATTAAAGACTATGAAGAACAGGCCAAGATCCTCATAGAAAGATTTGTGGATAAGGGATACAAAAGGAAGGAGATGGAGAAACTGAAGGAACTAAAGAAGAACATGGACAGAGCATTACTTTTAAAAAAGAAACCAAAAAAGACACATAACTTTCTCTATTTCATGTGGACACATTGATAGACGGCATTGAACGAGACGCTACGACCTCTGCTGCACTGAAATAGGAGACACTTACAATCCTACTACTGAAACATCGATCCACTGCTCCGGCAGACAGTGGGGCGGGTGAGTGGGGTGTGTGGAGGGGAGCACAAGTGGTTCACTGTCTTGCCTGCTCCACCTATTCACCACTATCACTCTTTGAACTATATGCCCTTGTATTGAAGTATCGGACATTGTGTCCCCTTATACTATTAGGGCTCATTTTATCCCAGTCTACGGTGTTATTATATGATATATGCTTTAATGATTTGTTGCACTTATCTGTGATTTGTCACTATTTATAACAGGTTATTGCACCTTATATATACAGTATCTCACAAAAGTGAGTACACCCCTCACATTTTTGTAAATATTTTATTATATCTTATTTATCATGTGACAACACTGAAGAAATGATACTTTTCTACAATGAAAAGTAGTGTGTGTACAGCTTGTATAACAGTGTAAATTTGCTGTCCCCTCAAAATAACTCAACACGTAGCCATTAATGTCTAAACCGCTGGCAACAAAAGTGAGTACACCCCTAAGTGAAAATGTCCAAATTGGGCCCAACGTGTCAATATTATGTGTGGCCACCATTATTTTCCAGCACTGTCTTAACCCTCTTGGGCATGGAGTTCACCAGAGCTTCACAGGTTGCCACTGGAGTCCTCTTCCACTCCTCCATGACGACATCACAGAGCTGGTGGATGTTAGAGGCTTTGCTCTCCTCCACCTTCCATTTGAGGATGCCCCACAGATGCTCAATAGGGTTTAGGTCTGTTGACATGCTTGGCCAGTCCATCACCTTTACCCTCAGTTTCTTTAGCAAGGCAGTGGTTGTCTTGGAGGTGTGTTTGAGGTCGTTATTATGTTGGAATACTCCCCTGCTGCCCAGTCTCTGAAGGGAGGGGATCATGCTCTGCTTCAGTATGTCACAATACATGTTGGCATTCATGGTTTCCTCAATGACCTGTAGCTCCCCAGTGCCGGCAGCACTCATGCAGCCCCAGACCATGACACTCCCACCACCATGCTTGACTGTAGGCAAGACACACTTGTCTTTGTACTCCTCACCTGGTTGCCACCACACATGCTTGACACCATCTGAACCAAATAAGTTTATCTTGGTCTCATCAGACCACAGGACATGGTTCCAGTAATCCATGTCCTTAGTCTGCATATCTTCAGCAAACGGCTTTCTTGTGCACCATCTTTAGAAGAGGCTTCCTTCTGGGACAACAGCCATACAGACCAATCTGATGCAGTGTGCGACATATGGTTTGAATACTGACAGGCTGATCCCCCACCCCTTCAGCCTCTGCAGCAATGCTGACACCACTCATATATCAATTTCCCAAAGGCAACCTCTGGATATGATGCTGAGCACGTGCACTCAACTTCTTTTGTTGACCATGACAAGGCCTGTTCTGAGTGAAACCTGTCCTGTTAAATCGCTGTATGGTATTGGACACAGTGCTGCAGCTCAGTTTCAGGGTCTTGGCAATCTTCTTATAGCCTAGGCCATCTTTATATAGAGCAACAATTCTTTTTTTCAGATCCTCAGAGAGTTCTTTGCCAAGAGGTGCCATGTTGAACTTCCGGTGACCAGTATGAGAGAGTGAGAGCCATAACACCTAATTTAACACACCTGCTCTCCAGTCACACCTGAGACCTTTTAACACTAATGAGTCACATGACACTGGGAAGGGAAAAAGGCTGATTGGGCCCAATTTGGACATTTCCCCTTAGGGGTGTACTCACTTTTGTTGCCAGTGGTTTAGGCATTAATGGCTATGTGTTGAGTTATTTTGAGGGGACAGCAAATTTACACTGTTATACAAGCTGTACACTCACTACTTTTCATTGTAGGACAACACTGTGTGATCAGGAACAGTGATCTCTCTCCTCCTCCAGTCAGTACACTCCCCCCACAGTTAGAAACACCTCCCAGGGAACACATTTAACCCCTTGATTACCACTAGTGTTAAATCCTTCCCTGCCAGTGTCATTTATACAGTAAAATGTTCATTTGTATACCACTGATCGCTGTATAAATGTCACTGGACCCAAAAAAGTGTCAAAAGTGTTCAATTTGTCCACCACAATGTCACAGTCCTGCTAAAAATCATTGATCACCGCCATTACTAGTAAAATAATAATAATAAAAATGCCATAAATCTATTCCCTATTTTGTAGACTCTATAACTTTTGCTCAAACCAATCAATATATGCTTATTGCGATTTTTTTTACCAAAAATATGTAGAAGAATACATATTGGCCTAAACTGATGAAGAAATTAGTTTTTTTCCTTGGATATTTATTACAGCAAAAAGTAAAAAATATTGTATTTTTTTTCAAAATTGTCGCTCTTTTTTGTTTATAGCAGAAAAAATAAAAACTGCAGAGGGTACCAAATACCACCAAAATAAAGCTCTATTCGTGAGTAAAAAAGGACCCACATTTTGTTTGGGTACAACGTCGCACAACTGCGCAATCGTCTGTTAAAGTGAGGCAGTGCTGTATCGCAAAAAAATCTCCTTCATTATTGTTTGACAAAAATTGAATGAGAAAGATTTCTGGCTAAAGATTGTTAATGCCAGATGTGGTGGTAGCAGAATTTTACAATCCTGTGGTTTCCTGGGATTTCGCTGCAATCTCTAGAATTAAAACTCAACAAGCTATTTTTACAACTCTCTATAGCAGCAAACAGCAGAAAAGTAACGTTGAAGACAATGGGCCATTTTATGATTTTCTCCTGTCAGCTAAGAACAAGCAAATGAAGGGACAAAATGCATTTGATCCCCGAATCTGGATGACTGATCTGAAAAATTATGATTACTGCGGTAAAAAAAGGTAGTGTCAGAATACATAGCATGAATCCATTGTTCTAACCTATCTTGTGTCACTGGTTCAGGCCAATTTACTTTTTGGTGTAAAAGAGAAAAATGTAACAATTATTAGAAGCAGGAGAATTAGAAATAGGCCTGAGTAGTGTTACAGGCCATGTGCATCTTTTTACTCCCACTTACCATTGCCTGCCGGCCGCAAGATCATGCCCCACGTCATTAAAACTCAAGATGATTCAATGAACATGAAATCACCTAGTTGAATCCATGTCATAATGAATTCAGGCTGTTATGATAGGTAAATTATGGTTCTTAGACTGTACTATACAGGTGTACCAAATAAAATGGTCACTGAGGCTATGGTACTGTGAAATCACTGACAGATCAGCTCTTTCTTCTGCTCTTCTTAAGACGCGTTTTCTTCAGTCAGACTGACCCAAACAGATCTGCAACTCATCGCTGAACATAACTCTGTTTCCTAATTCTGTAGTTCACTTGGGCTGTGCACTGAGTTAATCATTTCCAGTGGTGGCTTAGTGATGCTAGAACAACAGACTGAAGTCGTGCTTCAAAAAAGCAAATGTTAATGTTTCTTTTAACAGTGATTGATACTATGATGATAGATATTATTTTCTCTGATGTGATTTATCCCTTTGTTAATCCTGGTCTATACTGGTTTCTTTTGGCTTCACATTCATTCTTTTGACTATAAATGTACTAGACTTCTGGAATGTGTGCCCTTTGCTGACTATGGGCACACCAAACAAGTTAATTTCAACAGCAATTCTCATCAAAGTATAATGCATTAAATAGAATAGTAAATAATGAGTAAAGGGATGTATGTTAAGTTTGTGCTTAACCGCTTGCCGACTGCTGATCGGCATTTGACGGCGACAAGGTGGCTCTATTGCACGGATCGCCGTCATATGGCGGCGGCCGTAAGATCGAGCCCAGTGCGCGCGCGCCGCCGGAGGTGCGCCCGTGCGCTCACTGTGTCCAGGGAGGGCCAGGGAGCGGGTGCAGCAGATTCGATCTCCGCCGGCCACCCGCGATGCCCCCCCCCCGGAGTGAAAGAACGGAGGTCCGTGTAAGTAAACACGGACCTCCCTTCTGTGAGAGGGGGAAGGGCTGTGATCACAGCCTTCCACTACATGGAGGCTGTGATCACTTCCCTTCCCCAGCTAGGGCAGTCCCCACACAGTAAGAACACGCCCAGGGAACACAGTTAACCCTTAGAGCGCCCCCTGCAGGTTAACCCCTTCACTGCCAATGGCATTTACACAGTAATCAGTGCATTTTTATAGCACTGATCGCTGTATAAATGCCAATGGTCCCAAAAAAGTGTCAAAATGGTCCGACATGTCCGCTGAAATATCGCAGTACCACTAAAAATCGCAGATCGCCGCCATTAATAGTAAAAAAAAAAATAAAAAAATAAAAACCCCAAAAATTAATTCTCATCATCCGTAAACGCGACCACTTTTGCACAAACCAATCAATAAATGCCGATTGCGATTTTTTTTATCACAAATATGAGGAAGAATATAAATCGGCCAAAACCGATGAAAAAAAATGTTTTTTTATATTTTTTTTTGGATTTGTATTTTAGCAAAAAGTAAGAAATTTGGGTTTTTTTGCAAAATTGTCGCTCTTCTTTTGTTTATAGCGGCGATCAGAAATGACGCAGCGGTGATCAAATACCACCAAAAGAAAGCTCTATTTGTGGGGGAAAAAAAGGATGCAAATTTCGTTTGGGTACAACGTCGCACGACCGCACAATTTTCAGTTAAAGCGACGCAGTGCCAAATCGCAAAAAGGGCTCCGGTCCTAGAGTTGGAAATCCTTCCGGGGCTGAAGTGGTTAATTCTAGGGCCATTGTTTATGGTTAACGTCACATTAGTGAGCTAGAAAGAGTTGTAAACCGTCTCCTAATGTACAAGTTTGTGTATTGTAGTTGTAGTATCTATTTACTCAACACAATCTCATCTTTTAGGAATTTACTCTCCACATGTTTGAAATATTCTGATCAGAAATGTTAAGTGTATGCCACGATAAACTGAACTCTATGAAGATATAAATGAATCAATGAATGCAGTTTTCTTTAATTAAAATACACCTTTAAATGTATTTTAAAACGCAAGCATCTAAATTTAACCTGGTATCTGCAATCCAGCAGAGCTAAGACTGTGAGAGAGAGAAGCAGCACATGGAGTCAGTTTTGGTGCAGTGCTTAGGTGCTAGGAAAGGACATAATGATAGAAGTCAGAGTGACAGAGAAATGAGTTCATCAATCTACTACCTCTCTTTTCCGTGTCCAGTCAAAGGCTGGGGGATGGCCAAGACTTGTAAGACCCCTTTCACACTTAGAAGTTTTGCAAGCACTTTTGCATTAAAAAAAAGCACCTGAAAAGATCATGAAAACGGCTTCCCATTAAAATCAATGGATGCAACTTCCAGTTCCGGCACCACATGAATAGGAGGTAGGCAGACACAGCTCCCCTTACACTCCTCTCAAAAACCCTCTATAAAGCCAGCCATTGCATTGAGGAGAATCTCTGCTGCCTCAGCCAACTAAGGGGACCCTCGTGGGACACTTTGTGGAGCGATCCCACATACGATCGCCCACTTTTTTGCCAATTTTCGTATCATTGGCCTACCTGAATCATTCTCTAATACACAGCTCATGGATATCTGTGCTAAAATCATCCCTGAACAACTCCATGCCCCATGTGTCATTGAACGTGCACACCGCATTTGCCAGCATATAGATCACCATGCTAAACCCAGGCCTGTCTTTGTTAAATACCTCAACTATGCTGACAAGATTGCCATTCTACAAAAATTCCACCGATCACGCATTCTCTCTATTGAAGGTGCAGACCTGCTCTTGTTCGCGGACTACTCAAAAGAGGTGATGAAGAAACGCAAGGCATTCTCACAGGTATGCTCAATCCTTTACAACAACCATATTAAATTTACCCTTGCCTATCCAGCTGTACTACACTTTCAATCTCCCACTGGTGAGCATCTCATCTTCTCTTGCCCGACCGACACGGAACACTACATCAACAATCTCTCTGACATGGAAATGGGATTTAATAACCCCGCAGAGAACTCGTCTGCCAATGCTCCTAAGATCCCCCGGACTACATCCGGGAACCAACAAAGCCCCCAATCAAACACAGTCACTTCTTCAACCAAGCTAACCACTTAGACCTTCGCTGAATCATTGTCACTGCTGAAAACTGGGAGCTTTCCCGTCTCATCCTCTCTCATTATCCTGTTGGTTTGTGCACTGTAACCATTGCATCTGTTGTTGCTAGATACAACTCACTCTAATGCCATTTGATATATGTATAGTATTCTATGCACCCTAAATTTGTAGTTGAACTCCTACTCCCTCGGTGGGTAAAAACAGTGTAAAAAAAGTGTTGACTAGTATTACTTTCAGTCTCCGCGCTTGCCTACTGCAACTGGATCCCCACCCCCCTTCTCTGCCCCCCTCCTCCTATACCCTCCTTCCCCCCTCTTCTCCCCTCCAGGCTTTTTATTCACCCCAAGAGTAGAGTGAGCATACAGCGGGAGCTCTGCATGGTGGGTGACCCCTGTGTGGAAAAAAGTGAAGTCAGAGCAACACCCTAGGTGGCTTCTCCAACTGGGCCTGTTATTTTTGTTTTTTCTGTATTTACTTGTTGTTTTTACCTGTTCCACATATCCTCAGTGAATCTTCAATATATAGTTGTTCCTCATTTCTTTGCTAATGTAACTGCCTCATAACATGTTAACTTTTTTCGAACCCTTACTCAACAGACATGGCTCCTCAAAACAATAGAGACAACCTAAAGACTATCTCCTGGAATGTTAAGGGGTTTTGCTCCCCTAATGAGCGTATGAGTATCCTTATACTCCTCCAAGAGACTCATCTGTTGGCAGACGATTTGTCAAGGCTTCGCAAGCTATGGGTTGGTGATGTTTATGGCTCTCTGGCAGTAGGTCATAAAGCTGGGGTGGCTATACTGCTTCATAAAAATCTAAGACACACTATTCGAGATGTTCGAGCTTATTCGACTGGCCGTAAAATGATGCTGCATCTATCGTTACCCTTTAGTGAGATTGCTATTACCAACATCTATGCTCCCAACTCCCCTGATATGGTCTTCTTTCCGAATATGGTGTCCTGAATATTAGATGCTCCCGAGACTCTTCATCTGGTTGGAGGAGACTTTAACTCTGTTATGCACCGTCGGAGGACTGTACAGGTCCCTGATCACATGTACAGCATACCGGTACCTCCCAGTCTACAGATCTTTCTCTACTAGCCTAGGCCATTTCTTCCATTACCTTTATAGACTCCTGGTGTCTATCACACCCGACGGATCGAGATTTTACCTTTTTCTCAACTCCCCACCACTCCTTTTCATGCATAGACTATTTTTAGCCTCACAAGCTCTAGTGTTGATGCTATGTAATGCAGAGATTGTTGATACAGCAATCTCTGACCACAGCCCCATAGTGGTTCATATGACCAGAGTCAAGCCATCCTCCCCCTCACCCACTTGGCGTTTTCCCTCATACTTGGCGGAGAACGAGGACTTACGTTGCGTACTTTATGAAGCCTGGGTGGAATACGGCTCTAGAGAAAAAATGATCTCCTATATCACCCAATTTAAACAACACTCCCGACAGCAGTATTTACAAGCTAGTGAAACCCTTTGGTCTGCACACGCAGATTTAATGCATACACGTACCTTAGATAACATAAAAACCTAAAAACTCGCTAAACAAAACTTTGATTTATGGACAGAACAACAAGAACAACAAGAAGCAGCTAAGACATCCATGCATTACATTTTCACAGGTTTGACAACAAGGCGGGCAAGCTTTTCGCTAGACTGTGTGCAGGTCCCAGAGGACCGACCTATATCTCTGCCTTAAAATCTACAGCTGGCTCTCTTGTTACCTCTCCTGCCGAAATTAGCAAACTACTCATTATTATACGTCCCTAAAACTCTGAGTTCCATTGATCAAACAATGGCAGACAATTTGCTATCCAGGGTACGTATATCCCCCCGCATATTTATATACCCTTAATTCCCCATTACAGTAGCAGAAATTCAAATGACGATTAAATCCTGAGCCTCGTCCAAGGCCCCAGGCCCTGATGGATATATGGCCGAATTCTACAAATTGACTAGAGATTTTATACCTGACACGTTAAAGCATGTATTCACCGCAATGTGGGAAGGAGGACCATACCTATCCACGGGAACTGAGGCACACATAAAACTCATAACTAAAAAAGGGAAAGGCCCATTAAACCCAGGTTCGTATCAACCGATTTCGTTAATCAGTGTCGATGTTAAGACACTGTCCAAAATTATAGCCTCACATTTGGCTCTCTTACTTCCCTCCTTGCTACGCCCAGCTTGTATCGGGGCGATCAGTAACCCTAAATATTCGTAAAGTATTGCTAGCGCTAGAACATGCCAAAGCACATCCAGACCAAAATATTGCTATCATCTCCCTAGACGCCAAAAAGGCTTTCAACAATATTAGTTTCTCATGGCTATTTAAAGTAATGAATGCCTTTGGTTTTCAGGTTCGTTAGTACGCTTTCTACACCAAATGTATGCCTCACCGACAGCACACCTGTTTACCCCAGAATTTATCTCAGACACCATACCCTTGACCAAGGGAACTAGACAGGCTTGTCCCCTCTGCCCTTCACTATGTAATATAGAGATTGAACCTTTATCTAGACTCATTTACTCCCTCTCTGGTATAAGCGGTATCGCTATCGGCAATCAAGCTTTCCGCTCCTCTTTATTTGAGGACGATATACTACTGTTCTCCTCTAATCCCTTCCAGATTTTGACAAATTACGTGAACTGTTTGTGACCTTTCGACTCAGCTCAGGCTTTAGGATAAATTTCAATAAAAGTGAGATCCTCCCCATTTACTATAGCCACTCAGCATATTACCTACTTGGGAATACATATTGGTAGAGAGCCATCTTCCCTCTATACTCTCAACTATCCACCTTTAATAACAAAGATTGTGAAGGAGTTGGAAGCATGGGCAACCCTCCGCCTCTCGCTCTTTGGGAGATGTTTTTATAATCTTTCATGTCTACTCAGACAAGGTCTAGACTAGTTATCTGGAAAATCTCGATATTTGAGCTATATATTTGAGGATGCTCTTGTCTCCCTGCACACCCTCCCGGCTGTCCTCCACTCTACTCTTAAGGCCCTACCTCTACATCTCAGATGTCATGTCCTCATCAGGGACACAGTGATTGTCTGGAGAGAGGTGTGGAGGCTCCTGGGGCTACCCTCGAATATATCCAGCCATCTTACCATCAGAGGAAACCCAATGTTCCTTCCCTCCACCTTCTATACAGCTTTTACCCATTGGCACAGACATAGCCTCACCACCGTTACCCAATTATACAGTGACAAGCTAGGTGAATTCAAATCCTATCAGGTCCTATCACGTGAATTCCCCTGCCACCACTCCATGCTTTCCATCATCAATAACTGATCAGCTACCTATGGACTTGCCATGGACTGAAAACGGGTCCCCTTCAAACATCTTTTATTGACATAGGGCTTCAGAGAGATGACTACTCCATCTCCAATCTCTACTTTCACCTCATTATGCATCAGTCCAAGAAACATCATCTTGCTCCATTCCAGAAATGGTGCTCTATGTTTAATGACACTGAACTCCTGTAAAAAAATTTGTAACGCTATTGCCACATTCATAAACTCACTCTTGCAGAGACATGGCTGGAAACTCAATTCAAAATCATTCAAAGAGCATACTACCCGTTTCGCACCAATTCCGTAGAACCAACCCAAGCACAATGCCCTTAGTGCTCTCTATCCCGCCCCACACTACTGCATCGCCTGTGAGAATGTCCGGGAATATCTACTTACTGGGACTTAGTGCTCACATATGTTGCCAATGTCAGCAAGACTTGTCTGTGCAAAGACCCACTACTATGCCTATTCGGATGTGATGCTTCAGCCTCCTCTACTACATCAGCAGAACCAACCTTACCCACCCAATGGTCTGATATATGCTTATTAGTGGCTCACAGATCTATTATGTACCACTGGATTAAACCAGCTCCACCATCCCTACAGGCTGTGAAATGTGCACTACTTTCGCTCTTTCAGATAGAAAGACTGGACACTATTGTTTTACACGTCCGCTTAACTGCCCGCTTCTTTGCCAGGTATCGCAAATACCTGGAGTATACATTCACTACAGAGGAGCTATCATCTATTATTCATCCATTCCGATATACCGACTGGTACCTACAAAGGAGATATTGCAAACTCTCTGGGCAAACTCAAAATATATGATCAGTCTACCCAGCCTAACTCCTTAACGTTCTAGGTCTTCCCCACTATTATAAGACTGTTAACAAGCTTCACCCCCCTTGCCCCGTACTGGCAGCCCTTGCTATAAAGTCAGACACCATATACCTGTTGGCAGTTTTCACTTTATATTGTTAAGCATTACTTCCACTCCTGAGGATCATGTAACCTGCTATTTCCTTATTGAAAGTTTCCTGATAAACACTTCTGAGTGTTACATTGTTCACGGGTAAATACTTCTCCCCTTCCCCTTTTTTTTTCCTTCTCCCGCTCCTTACCACCTTCCCAGGACAGGATTGAGCTGTATGGCAGAGCTGTGTAAATCTCAGGACTGGATGAACATAAAGACAAACAGCTCCCATGTGTGTATTTCATCTGGTTATATAGCGGTTTGTCTGGAGTCCAGCTTGCAGTGTATGAGGCCATCCAGATTTCCGATCTCATATACTGATTTATTTACCAGTTTTCAGATCTGAGAAAATAAAGGTATTTGAATTCTGAACAGTCTATGACATTATGAGTATGGTTTAGCAGGTATAATTTGTATGCTATGCTGTAATTAAATCATACTGTATGAAACTGTTGTATAATATGGTAGTAAAAGAAATATGATAAATGCATCAATCCAGTAATGGAGATGGTGTATCGTTTAGGCCTCATACACACGGCATTTTGTACAGCCACGTTTTTGAGCGTTTTTTTACAGCTCTTCATGTTATTCAATGGCCCCTTAAAAACGCTGACGTTTTTGAGCTGTAGAGGGCGTCGGTGTTAGTGAGCTGTAACTAGAACGCGGGACCAGTGCTTTCCCAAGCTGCAGCGTCATGCCGTTTTTGACACCGGGCCGGCAAAACACTCAATAACGTGGCTTAACGTTGTATACACAGCTCTGCGCCCCCCACCCCAAAGCACCTTGTCCCCATGTTGATGGGTACAAGAGCCTCTTGCTGACAACCCTGGCCATTGGTTGTCAGGGTCTGCGGGCGGGGGCTTATTGGAATCTGGAAGCCCCCTTTAACAATGCTGGCCCCCCACCCTATGAGAAGGAGTATGGGGTACAACGTACCCCTACTCATTCACCTGAAAAAAAGGAGTACAAAAAAAACACTACACAGCTTTTTAAAATATTTTATTAAATCAGCTCCGGCGTCTTCTCCCCTCTCTTCTCCCTCATCTTCTTTCTTCAGCTCTTTTGCGGAGTCTTCTGTCTTTTGGGGTGTCTTCTGCGGAGTTTCTGTCTTCTGAGGGATCTTCTGTCTTTTGCTCTTTTGCCGCTGTCTCCTCCCTTTTCTCTTCTCTTCTGGAGATGTTGACTCATTGCTCTCTCCCACTATAAGGCCTGGTCCATGCTGCGCAGTTGCCTTATATTGGCATGGGGCAGGGCGAACCACTGACGTCATCCTAAGCCCGCCCCTTATGATGTCACATCCTGGGGTGGGGCATTACATCGGAGCCCCGCCCCAGGATGTGACCTCATAAAGGTGGGGCTCACCGGGTGGCCCCACCCCATGCCAATATAAGGCAACTGCGCAGCACGGAAAAACCTACATTGACGTCAATGCATAACGCTGATAAAATCGCATTTGACGTTACTGCTCGTTTTTCAATATGCCCGTGTGTATGAGGCCTTATCTTTGTACAAAAGTCTCAGACAAATCAATTAAACCTAATTGGCAATTAGCAGTATGTGTAAATGATGCACTGATTTTACTGTTGTTCTAATGGGGACAGACTATTTTATTTGGCTGTCAATAAGTTTGCAAAATAAACAAAACTTGATGGCACCCTATTTACTTAAATAAACAAGATAAAATATGTCTTTTTTGTCTGAACTCCCCCCAATGAAAGCCTATGTGTCCATGGACACGTAGGCTTTTAGCTGAGTTTAAGAGCAGCAGCATTTAGAGGTAGAGTTGAGCGAACACCTGGACGTTCGGGTTCTGCTGGTCCGTCCGAACTTCGGGACAAAGTCCGGGTCCGGGTCCGGACGGAACCCGAACGATCGCACGGACACGGGATGGGAATGGGGGTAAAATGAAGGAAAACGTCAGGAGACCCCGAAAGGTCCTGAAACGATGTCGGTAAAAACACGGATTTTCAAGCCCAGGGGTAACTAAAGTTACCCCAAGCAACAGGCACGCTAGCAAGCCCAAGGCAGGCCTGGGCCTGGGCCTGAAACAGGGCTTCAAGCCTGCCTGGTCGTCTTGGGCTTGCAGGTCCACAAGCGAGTTGAGATGGAGATTTACGACGACGAGAATTTGAGTCGATTTTCGGATGCACAGGTACCTGTGTATCCGAAAGTAACCCCCCTCAAGTCTGTTTTTTCTGT
>BLSH010361197.1:5899-17138 GCA_018402905.1 Glandirana rugosa | reverse complement strand
CATTTTTATTTTTCATTTTATTTATTAATTTTTTTTAAAAAAATTCACGGGGCAGGAACGCTCGAGCGCACGTCTTCGCTTGCGTATGCATTCGGGGCGGGTGTATACTTTTGTCACAAGTTTGGTGTGTACACTCCATAGCGGTGCTAGCAATCTCGCTCTCGTTGTTAAGATAGTGATCTGGAGGAGACATCGAGTTTTGACGATTGGACATGTTAAAAAATTTGCAGCGGTTACCTCTAAAAATTCGACGTTTCAAACAGTGGTAAGTCGCTCGCCTGCGTTAAAACTTCGTACTGTACAACCCATAGTAAAATAAGCCGCATTGTAATATTCATATGTGGGCGGGGCTTACGTATGCGTTCGCTTCTGCACGCGAGCTCGCAAGGACGGGGCACTTAAAAAAATTTTTTTTAATTATTTATTTTACTTTTTATTTTTACACTGTTTTTTGTTTTTTTTTTTAAAAATTACCACTCTTATTCCTATTACAAGAAATGTAAACATTCCTTGTAATAGAAAAAAGCATGACAGGTCCTTTTAAATATGAGATCTGGGGTCAAAAAGTCCTCAAATCTCATATTTACACTTAAATGCAAAAAAAAAAAAAAAATTTGAAAAAAATGACAGCCCAAAAAAAAAACAAAATGGGCCCTTTAAGACCGTTGGGCGGACGTGACTTCTGACGTCATTTCCGCCCTGCCGGCGGGTCCGGTAAGTGGCGGAGATGACCGGAAAGAGGCGGGAGGGGGTGCACCTCTCCTGCCGCTGATAAAAGTGATCTGGTGGCGAATCCGCCACTAAGACCACTTTTATCTTGTTCAGAATCGCTTCCTGACAAAAACAATATCTGAATGGTGGCTGCAGCTGCAGGCACCATTCAGATATCACTTCTGAAAGGTAGCGACGTCATATGACGTCCACCTAAAGAGAAGTGGTTGAAGACCCAAATCCCAGTGCTGTAAGTGCTTGCTGTATCTTGCCCAGTGCTCCACCAGCTAGTGAAAGTATAAGAGTGGCCCCATATCTGTTCCCTAGATCTATATTATAGGTCTAGAAACACCTGTTCCCCAATGTCGGGGGGTAGTCAGATGTAAAGACTCTCTTGGGGATGGTCACCACTTAGACGCTGTTCAATATCTTCTCTTTCCTTGTCCAATTAGTCTCATGGATATCCCTGTGGTATTCTCTAGTCTAGACAGAGCTCATAATCACAGAAAAACTACCATAGTGTGGTATGTAAGACCTCCAATGATTTTATTAAAATTAAGTATTACTCTCACATTAAAAACACTTGTATAATAGCATTTAAAAATAAAGGAAGATCCGGCACAAACTGAATAAAGACTTCCCATTACTCCTCGTAGCTCATCTGTGACGTCACCTCACTCCTCCTAACGCATATCGTCACTAACCACATGACTTCATCAGGACTTCACTGATTGAACACTGATAATACACTAATACCAAATAATGTTTCTTGGACTTTTTAGCATGCGGCAATTATTGTGTTTACTTAAAATTACTGGATAATATTGGATTTACTGTTTTGACAGCTACAGTATATAGTATGTGGTATATACACTGTCACAGCAGTGCAGCACTTTTCACTTATAGTTATCAATAAACGTAGGACACCCAATGTTGAAGGTGATTTATTTTTTTTCAAAGCAAATAGACTTTTTCAAACTGGTACTGACTAGTATTCCAATGTTTCTCTTCTCCCTTGGTTTTTCTCGATCACTTAGCTAATGAGACCCCAAAGCTGATGGAGAGAGGCAAGGGAGGGTGATATGCAGGCAACTGAAATCCTCCTTAACAACTGATGATGTTATTGGTCATTAGGAGGTTGGTAGATAGAAGGCTGTAATGGTACTGTACTGTTAGTGGGCAGAAGTGGTTAAAACACAAACTGCACTTTTAGTGCATTTCTATGCTTTGCCATTGACCAAAAAAAAATGCATTGATGTGTACATCTTATTGATTAGAATGGTATCCAGTTTTCATTGTGATCCTGCATTATGGCACACATAGAACGCACTGCTGTAGACTGGCCCTACAATTAGCAGTTAATGATCTCGATCCTCCAGGGTTGCAGATTTACTGCTGTGCTGAAAAAACAGAGCAAAATCTCAGATTATACACACAGCTGAATGAGTGATCAGAGGAAGGGGTTAATGTCAGTGGTGGATGTACAGGAGTCGCAACAGTCACCATGGCGACTGGGTCAAATGCTGTAGGGGGCCCGTGGGGTCCCCTTGAATGCCTAGATAGAAATAGAGCTCCCCATTCCCTAGCCAAGCTGTATATCAGCGTGGTGGGGAGCTGCTCTCTGTTTATATCTAAAGTGAAAGCACATCGTGTTTAAACTGAAGAAAAGAGGCGGCACTCCGCATCCGCTGTTACGTGAAATTTATTGATAGTAGATCATGTACAAAAATGCACAAACGCGTTTCGGCATGTAGCCTTGTTCACTGCACAGCATGTGCTGTGCTCTTTGTCTCCCCCTACAGAGAAGTACCCAGCAGGAAGAGGTGCAGTACTCTGTCATTTTTTAAAAGGCTATCTGTATATGTATTTATATATACATATATATATATATATATGTGCATGTATGTGTGGGTGCATGAGTCTATATGTGTGTGCAAATGTGCATTTATATATGAGTGTGTGTGTTTATATATGTGTGTGCTTATATATACAGTATGTGTGTGTTCTATATATGTGTGTGTGTCTGTATATTATGTGTGTGTGCTTATATATATATATGTGTGTGTGTGTGTTTATATATATATATGTGTGTGTGTGTATATTATGTGTGTGTGTGTTTATATATATGTGTGTGTGTGTGTTTATATATATATATATATATATATATATATATATATATGTGTGTGTGTATATTATGCGTGTGTTTATATATATGTGTGTGTGTTTACTGATTTTTTTTACCACTTGTATGTAGTACCAGCAAGAAATGCCGTTCCTCTGAAAAGCAAGCCATGTGCAGATCACTTTTCAGAGGCATTTGACAGCCGGTACAGAGGCAATATGTTGCCTCCTCACCACCTGTTTTAACCCTCAGATGCATCATCACTACGCTGCAACTGTGTGCAATGCCCACAATTGTGGAGTGGTTTAAGTGCAGCCCCATTCACCTAGGGGTATACTTCAAGGGTGCCCTGACTGGAAAAAGATTTAGAAACACTGGCATAGAGTAACCGATCTCTCCATTTTCCTCCTTCAGCTACTGAATGCCTGTGGAATGGGGGGGGGGGGGTGGAGAAATAAGTTTCTCTATATGCAGTCACCCACTTGCGACTGGGCCCTGGTGTTCCACCACCGGAATCAGAGGAAAGGGACCCATCCAGGGTTCAGGGGGGCCCTTCATGGTTTCTTGCATCAGGGCCCTGAAGGTTCTAGTTACACCACTGGTTAATGTACTAAAGGACTAGAAGCTGTTCACCTAATAAACTGAATGTTAGTTAATAAGGTAAGGCTGTGGTCACTTTGAATACCGAAACATGAGCACCAAAGAGAGGTGCTCAGTGCACAGCGCTCCGCTCTCGCCAATGCTTCTCTAAAGGCAGTAAAAAAAAAAAAAACAGGGGAAATTGATCAATGTATGTGCTTCACTAGAAAAAAATATATATATAAATATAAAATATATATATAATAAAAAAAATGGGAAACAAGGTAAATACCTATGGGCGGCACAGTGGTGTAGTGGATAGCACTTTCGCCTGGCAGCAAAAGAGTCACTGGTTTGAACCCCAACCACGACACTACCTGCCTGGAGTTTGCATGCTCTCCCTGTGCCTGCGTGGGTTTCCTCCGGATACTCTGGTTTCCTCCCACACTCCAAAGACATGCTGGTAGGTTAATTGGCTCCTATCTAAAATTTTCCCTAGTATATGTATGAATGTGAGTTAGGGACCTTAGATTGTAAGCTCCTTGAGGGTAGGGACTGATGTGAATGCATAATGTATTTGTAAAGCGATGCGTAAATTGACGGCGCTATATAAGTACCTGAAATAAATAAGTAAATACCAAAGAATAATGAGTGGCCAGCCCCGGAAAAACAAACACCAAAAAAGCTTGCTGCTGTCAGCCATGGAGTAGGGTCACCTGTGTGAAGACAAAAGTGGGGGAAGGGGAAGACAGTGTAACTGCTCTGGTGTAGAATGTCAATGTACATTTTTATTAAAACAATGTAAAAGGGGGGCGTGGCCGGCTACCGCTGAAGACGGACGCACTCCAGTGAGCTCCGCTCTCCTCACGCCGATAACAGCAACTTAACAGCAGGGAGAAGGGCTGTAACACACCCGTGCACAACACCCAGCAGCTGGAGGTCACCGGGCAGCGATGTCTAAGCGTAGGAAGCAGAACCGATCGCTCAGACGCCTGATTGACTTCTACCCGCCGAGTCACAGCATGGGTAAGCAAGATGGCGCCGGCTCCCAAAGACCATCCCGCTCCCACGCGCAGCCAAAGGCTTCGAACAGAGCACTCTCTCCTACACAGGGGGAAATGGATGACTCATCTCCCCCTCCCTCTCCCACCACTAGGAGCCCTGCTAAGGCTAAAAAACCCAGAGATTGGGAGGTGGTGCTCCCGGCGGCCCTGTACAGGCCACCACAGGCAGAAGGGCAAGCCCTGCAACCAGGCCCCACTATAGAACTTTTCTCAGCCACAGGCCAAGCAGTTACAGAGGCCACAATGAAAAACATGCTAATGTCTTTGAGAAGTTCACTGTTTGCTGACTTTAATGATATGATCGCACCTCTACATGACAAGGTCCAGGACCATGCGGACAGAATTAATCATTTGGAGACTAAGATGGCGGAATTATACACGGCCCATAACGATCTTATAGATGCTTATGCAGATCAGGAGGGGGAAGTTCAGAGGCTGCAAAATAAAATCGCAGACCTTGAAGATCGCTCAAGGAGGAATAATATTAAGTTTAGAGGCATCCCAGAATCTATTCCTTCCAGCGACCTAACCAACTATGTGCAGTGACTCATGAAGGCACTTGTACCAAACGTATCGGATATAGAGCTCTGTGTGGACAGAGCTCACCGCATACCTAAACCATAGTTCCTCCCAGACACTGCACTCAGGGATACATTAGCACGTATACATTATTACCACGCGAAAGAGCGCGTTATGGCGGCCGCTAAGCAAAGCCCCGCAGTCCCAGATGAGTTCCAGAATGTATTCCTGTATACAGACATCTCGCAGCAAACAGCCTTGAATAGGAAAAAATTGGTACCACTTACAAAAATGCTACGGAAGCACTCCATAACCTACAAATGGGGTTTTCCCACAAAGTTACTTGTCCCATGGAATGGGAAAATGTTCCCTATCTATAGTTTGGATAAAGGCATTCAGCTTTTCAAACAATGGCAACTCCTTCCCCCTGACGTACAGCCTCCGGGTCCAAAACAGTCCGAACGCCTTCAAAAGAACTGGTCGCAAGCAAAATAACTTTTTGAGCGAAATCCCTTTCTCCCCCAGAGCATGGCAATAGAGATCGGTGTGACCTATCCTTCATCGGCCCCACAACCTAACTTCTATAGGAGTAACCGGTGCTTTGCACTACCTGACAGTACCCCCTACCTAGGAATAGCAGCTTGGCTGCCCATTTGCTTGAACTATGCCAGGCTTTTTTTATATGTTTTTGTTCTTTGTTCTAATGTCTGTCTTTTCTTTCACTCTCTGGAGCTTCCCTATCCCTCCCTTTCCCCCCACTGGAGTGTCGGTCGGCCAACTGGAACCACAATGGACAAGGATGCACGAGAAACTATCTCCCATACAGAATACAGTGGTACGTGATGAGGATCCCCCAGAGGCTTCGGTACCAGAACCTTTAAACCCCTTATCAGGTATGGACTTTTTGTTTACCCATACACGCAAAACTCCACGCTCACCCTTGCAACAGGTATCCAAGCATTAACAGCCCAGTTCAATGCCACTGAAATGTATGTCTTTGAACGTTAAGGGCCTAAACAGCCCCTACAAGAGAGCAGCACTTCTTAAAGAGGCCAACCTTTCAAAGGCTCACGTCCTTTTTATTCAGGAGTCACATTTTGCTGCCAACAAGTGTCCCTACGTAAAGTTAAACCACTTCCCTCACCTTTATATGGCTAACGCCATATAAGCTTGCAGGGTACTCATCGCCATTAGAGACGCAGTTAAATTTCGCTACATCCATTCAATTCTCGACCCGCAGGGGAGATATGCAATATTAATTTGTGAGCTGAATGGATCAACCTTTACCTTAGTGAATCTTTATGTACCTAATACGAAACAACGCAGGTTCCTTTACCCACTACTGAAGATAGTCAAAGACAATTTACAAGGAACACCAATTATCGGAGGAGATTTCAACACGATCCTTCAACCAACTATGGATTCTACCTCACTACATAGGAGACCCATACACTCTATAGTTCCTCTCCTTCAAGATTATGAACTTTTGATATATGGCGCTGCTATCACGGCTCTGAAAGGGACGTCAACTTTTTATCCACTGCTCACGCCTCATATTTGCGGATAGACTATTTTTTGTTAACAAAATATGCTCTTCCAAATATTATGAGGACTGATATTGGCACAATTTCTTGGTCAGATCATGCGCCTATTACAGTGGAGCTTGACGATTCATTTCGCCATATCCCTCCGCCACTGCGGAGATTGGATCCTTCGATCCTAGCTGACGAGAAGTGGTCCCAATTAATGAAACAGGAACACGTAGAGTTCTTCCTGCATAACAATGTGCCAGATGTAAGTAGATATACCCTTTGGGGTGCTTATAAGGCTTATATGAGGGGGATATTGATAAAAATTTCTTCCACCATTAGGAGGCGGAGGAGGGGGCAAATTGAGGAGACCTTACATTCTATTACCTTAAAAGAAAAAGCAAATAAAGAGAACCCATCACCGCACCTTACTAAGGAAATTCTTATGGAACGGGACAAGCTACGCTCACTTCTCTTGTATAAATATAAGTCCCACCTCAGGTATCTCAGAGCCACCAGCTACAACCTTTACAATAAGGCCGGTGCGTGGTTAGCCAAAAGGGTCAAACAGCAACAGACCAAGAAAAATATTCAGGCACTAGTGCACCCCACCTCTAACAAAATTCTGTCCGACCCTAAGGAAGTAGCTGATGGCTTTGCTGACTACTATCAAACCCTTTATGATTTGGCGAGCGATAGCACCACAGTACAACCCTCCAGCGAGGCCATAAAGGCTTAAATTCTTAGCATTTGAGCTCTCCCCTTACCTCTGTGAGGTCTTTGATGTTGCCGCCTCCTCCGACTCCCTCCCACAAGATATGTTAAGATCTGTGATTGTTACTATACCCAAACCAAATAAAGATCCCTCTAGCCCAACTAGCTATAGACCTATATCCCTAATAAATACTGACATAAAAATTTTCGCTAAACTCCTGGCCCTTAGACTTCAAAATATTTTACCCACGCTTATAAACTTAATGCCACTAAGTCCCAAATAATGGGCATAAATGTCCCACGAGCCATTAGAGAAGATATAATCAAGGAATTTCCATTTGCCTGGGAATCCCACACACTGACATATCTAGGAATTAAATTGACCCCAACTACAGTACATCCCAACTATACAAGGAAAACTACCCTTCCCTTCTTAAACTCATTACCGCAGCTCTTGGCCCAACTGTGCACATAAACTCTCTCCACCGCAGGCAGGATAGTCCCTAAACTCCTATATTTGTTCCGCACGCTCATAATCCCATTACCCCAGAGATTTCTAGACTCTATACAAAGGCTCCTCACTCAATTCATTTGGGTAACAAGGCCCCTAGATGCGCATCTCATATCCTGATGCGCCAGAAAGCAAACGGTGGAATGGGTGCTCCAAATGTATCCACTTACTATAAAGCATGTGTGTTAGATCAGGTCAGGCATTGGTGGAACCATCTTTCTGCCAAACAATGGGTGCAGCTGGAAGCTCAAAATGTCCCTAATGAAGACCTTCGATCCACCCTTCTGGCCCTAAAAGTGGGTGCCCCTCTGCCAATCTCATCTTCCCCAACAGTGCAAGCCTCCGAGACTCTGGAGGGAATCTTCCTTCCACTTGAGTCCTGGGGAATTCATCTCAAATGTGTCTACTCCTATCTCAGTAGTACAACACTTCATTCCAGACATCAATACCCTAGCCTGGCAAAACAGAGGAATAACTTCTATTTCCGGCTTCTATCACGGCACAGAAGTGCGATCGTTTGAATCCCTCCAACAAAACTTTAATCTTCCTAAGGTATTACAGTTCCAACTGCTAAGAATACACTCACTCCTTCGCAAGATCCCACTGCCAGCAGCCATACCACTTCTGACAGAAATATTTTCCTTCCTCTCGGTGGACAATATTTCTAAAAAAGGCATTAACCTTTTTTATAAAAAAACTGCACACTTATGGTAACTTTGAGAAGACACATACCATGTTAAAATGGGAAAAAAACTCTAGGTATGACTTTTCACGATTCAGTATGGAAACAAGCCATAGCTATTACATAATCAGCGACTAAATGTGCGAACCATTGGGACAATTTCCAAAAAGCTCTGCACTTTTGGTACCTGACCCCGTTCAAACTCTCTAAGATATATTCATCCCACTCTAATCTATGTTGGCGGAAATGTGGCGAGGTGGGTACATTATACCACACTCTATGGGCCTGTATCTCTATTAGATCGCTCTAGAATAAAATCTTCTCTATACTGTCAGAAACCATAGACCAGTCGATCACACCCTGTCCAGAAATGGCCCTCCTCCACTTGAATATTAACATATATCTCCCTAAAAACATTGAGTATTAGCTACACAACTGTTCTTGGCGGCAAAAATTACTATCACCAGAAACTGGAAATCTCCTGATTCCCCCTCCTATAAAGAGGTGCTCCAAACCCTTAACCACCAATGTGATATGGAAAAAATCGTTGCATCTACACTTTTCAATCGTCCAAAATTTGAGCTTAACTGGGAACCATGGCTGAAGAGCCCCAGATGTACCACTAAAACAATGTAACCCCCTTGTATCGAATCTAGTGGACTGACCGCCTCCCTCCCCATCTGTACCCCCTACTTTTCACTTTCACAACCCTTATCAGTTACCATTTTTTACAAAGAGTACCCACGCCTTGTTATTTCTTGGTATTTCATGTATGTTGTGCCGCCCTCCAATGACTAAATTAACCCGAGGTGCTAGGCTGAACCTAAGGTTTTCCAGCCTGGACACAGCAGGTTCCCATTAGGGGTGACCGGGATAGTGATCCGTACATTGACTTCCAGAGGGTTGAGGACCTGCGCCAATGGTGAGATTGATGCCTCGGATTATAAGCATTTGGCGGATAATAAGTGCACTGTGTAAGTTGACCGTTTAAATGTGCAACTAAATTGTACTCTTTGCTATGTTGATGTACCATGTTCTGTTTTATAATACAAAACATCAATAAAAACCATTTGAAATAAAACAATGTAAAAATATGTAGACACATCAGGAGCAATTAAAGTATAACTAAAGGCAAACCTTTTTTTTAGTTTTGGATAGAGTGGAGATGGATTAGAACATCTGTCAGTTTTTATTGCTGTCTGTGCCGCCATTAGGGAGATTCCCACTCTTTATTTGTTCTGTTTCATCAATCCGTTGACAGATAAAAAAACGGACATCAATGCATCTCTATGGAAAAACGGATGATCATTCATTTGCATCCATTTTCACCCGCTTCCATCAACATCCGTTTTTTTGAATGGACGAAAGCCCTATTCTTCATACGTCAAAAGAACGAATCGGATGAAAAACAGCTGTAATCTGACGAATGGTCAGTTTTTCACCCGTTTTTACATTGGTAGGGGATATATAAAAAACTGATGAAAAACTGTTGACCACGGATGGAGAACTGATGAATACTTTATCCGTTTTGATGTGACTGAACTGATGAATTGAACAGTCCGTATGTGTGAAAGGGCTCTAAGGCTGCATTCACACCTGAGCGACACGTTTTCAGGCATATTTGAAGCGTTACGCGTTTTGTAGCGCGACATCGCGCGTCTGCAAACACCCAATGTCCCGATAATACGGGCGTTTGACGCTTTTCCATTGATTCTATGTCAATAGAAAAGTATCAGAAAAGCCGGAATATGCCCGATTTGCGCAACAAAAATACCTCCGGGAGTAGTTTAAGCGTAGGGTGTTTGGCTTCAGGTGTTTTTGAGTGGAGATGTGAACCATCTCCATAGAGAATCATAGATTTTTTCTCCTCCAGCGTTTTGTAGCTTCAGGCATATTTGAGCTACAAAACGCTCAGGTGTGAATGGAGCCTTAGGCTTCTTTCACATGAGCGGAGCCCCTTTTGATGGCCTCCGCTGCTCACCGGCGGATGACAGGTCAGTCTAAGCTCTCTGTGCAGAGATGGATCTGTCAGAGCTCCATTCTCCTCTATGGGGGATCGGATGAACACGGACCATCTGTCTATTTTCATCTGATCAGCCAGACAGATGGAAAATAGGGTTTCCACCCCCCTGTATTTAGCGGATCGGAGCGGATTGGATGTCAGCGGACATGTCACCGCTGATATCCGTCACTCCATAGAGGAGAATGGAGCATCAGTTCAGGTCCGCCTGAAAAACTGACAAGCAGACCTGAACGGAATGCCCGTTTGAAAGGACCCTTAACCACTTGCCGACCGCCGATCGGAGATTGACGGCGGCAAAGTGGCTCTGTAACGCAAAACGCCGTCATACGACGGCGGCTGCGATACAGAGATACTGTGGGCGCGCGCGCGCGCTCACTGTGTTCGGGGGGGGGCCGGGGAGCGGGTGCGGCGGCTTCGATTGCCGCCGGCCACCCGCGATGCCCCCCCCGGAGCGAATGAGCGGAGGTCCGTGAATGTAAACACGGACCTCCGCTCTGTGTGAGGGGGAAGGGAAGTGATCACAGCCTTCTCGTACATGAAGGCTGTGATAACTTCCTTTCCCCAGCTAGGCAAGTCCCCCTACAGTTAGAACACGCCCAGGGAACACAGTTAACCCTTAGAGCGCCCCCTGCAGGTTAACCCCTTCACTGCCAATGGCATTTACACAGTAATCAGTGCATTTTTATAGCACTGATCGCTGTATAAATGCCAATGGTCCCAAAAAAGTGTCAAAATGGTCCGACATGTCCGCCCCAATATCGCAGTACCGCTAAAAATCGCAGATC
>BLSH010361191.1:38860-59444 GCA_018402905.1 Glandirana rugosa | reverse complement strand
CGGGAAAGCGCTGTGTCCACGGGACACCCGCTCCCCCCCGATCACGTGGGCGCGCCTCCCGGCGCGCGCACACAGCATGCACTTGCGGCGCGCTGCCGCTTGCCTGCATGTTATGATCGGCTGTGTCTTATACACAGACGATCATACGGTAAACAGCCAATTTAACTGGCTGTTTACCGTGATCAGTGACGGCCCGTGTCTGGCGGACACGAGCCGTGCACGATCGCCGCGATGCGCGCCCCCGCGGGCGCGCGCTAGCGGCTTATCCTGAGGACGTCAATAGACGTCCAGTCAGGATAACGAACCCCCCGCCCGGACGTCATTTCTCCATGCGCCGGGCGGGAAGTGGTTAACCACTTCAATACAGGACGTTTATACCCCCTTCCTGCCCAGACCAATTTTCAGCTTTCAGCGCTCTCACATTTTGAATCTCAATTACTCTCTCATGCTACACTGCACCCAAACACAATTTGTATAATTTTTTTCTCACAAATAGAGCTTTCTTTTGGTGGTATTTAATCACCACTGGGTTTTTTATTTTTTGCAATATAAGCAAAAAAAGAGTGAAAATTTGGGGTAAAAAACACTTTTTTTTAGTTTCTATTGTACAATTTTGCAAAAAAGTAATTTTTCTTCATAAATTTGGGCCAAAATTTATACTGCTACCTATCTTTGGTAAAAATAACCCAAATTAGTGTATATTATTTAGTCTCTGTGAAAGTTATAGAGTCTACAAGCTATGGTGCAAATCATTGAAAATTGATCACACCTGATGTACTGACGGCCTATCTCATTTTGTGAGACACTAATGCCCCGTACACACGGTTCGACGATCGCATACAACAGGTCGTACTCACGACCGTTGTATGCGGAATCGATCGTTCGTATGCGCGATTTTGAGCAGCCGACATATGACGGTACAACTGTGTGCACAGAGCAGACATGAACACACATGCTCCGAAGTCAGGAAC
Source organism: Glandirana rugosa (assembly GCA_018402905.1). NCBI lineage: Eukaryota > Metazoa > Chordata > Amphibia > Anura > Ranidae > Glandirana > Glandirana rugosa. The sequence continues at coordinate 58,473 of BLSH010361191.1, read as the reverse complement.
GGCCGGATGCTAATTACATGCACCTGAGCGTTCTTCTGCGGACGTATGATCGTGTAGTGCAGTCAGTATGCTGCATACAACAGCCAACATACGATTTGACACAATCGTATGTGTGATCGTCGAACCGTGTGTACGGGGCTTAAGAGCCGGTTCACACTGAGGCAACTTGTCAGGCGACTTGAGTCACCTGACAAGTCGTCTCCATGCAGTGCAATGGAACCATTCTAATAGGAGCGACTCAGGTCGCTCCAACTTAGGAAAAGGTTCCTGCACTATTTTCAGCTCGACTTGCATTGACTTCTATGGATAGAAGTCTCCTTGCAAGCCGCGCTGAGGTCGCCTCGAGCGGGGCGACTTGCTTCTCCCTGCAAGTCGCCGCCGCTCCAGTGTGAACAAGCCAGTAAAGTACAAATACCCCCCAAATGACCCCTTTTTGGAAAGTAGACATCCCAAGGTATTTAGTAAGAGGCATGGTGAATTTTTTGAAGTTGTAATTTTTTCCCCACAATTCTTTGCAAAATGAAGGATTTTTTTTTTTACACAAAATTGCCATAACAACAAGTTATTTCTCACACACCGCATATGCATACTTTCAATGACAGCTCAAAATACATTCTGCTACTCCTCCTGATTATGGCGATACCACATGTGTGAGACGTTTCCACAGCCTGGCCACATACAGAGGCTTAACATTGAAGTAGCACCTTTAGGCGTTCTACAAGCATAAATTACACACTCATTTCTCAACCACCTATTACACTTTTGAAGGCCCTGGAGCACCAGGACAATGGAACTGCCCGCAAAATGACCCCATTTTGGAAAGATAACACCCCAAGGTATAATCTATGAGGCATAATGAGTCTTTTGAACGGTTCATTTTTTTCCAGAAGTTTTTGGAAAATGTGGAAAAAAACTGAAAACGCTTTTTTTTTACACAAAGTTGTCAATTCATAAGATATTTCCAACACATAGCATGTGCATAGGAAAAACGACACCCCTAAATACATTCTGCTACTCCTCCTGAGTATGGCAATACCACATGTGTGATACTTTTACACAGCCTGGCCACATACAGAGGCCCAGCCTCCATCTCCAGGTGTTCTAGGGACATAAATCACACACATAAATTCCTGCCAACCTATCACATTGTTGAAGGCCCTTCGTATTTCTAACACATAGCATATACAGTACATACAAATTACAAACCAAAATACATTCTGCTGAGCAAAGGGTAAGAAAAGATTACCTGCGGTTTTAGTAGTGCAGTGGTCAACAGAGGAGAGCATCGGTCCAGGCAGCAGGCAGGAACGTGGACAGCGACAGCAAAAAAGGCAGCCTCAGGAATACTGTCCATAGTAGCAGGTAGAGATATTGGCAGCACAGTTAAAGCATTGGTCCAGGTAGCAGGCAGGGATGTGGTCAGAAGCAGTGAAAGATTCGTCCATGCAGCAGGCAGGAATACTGTCCATAGCACAGGCAGCAGGCAGAGATACAGCAGGCAGAGTACAGCTAAAAGTATTGGGTCCAGGCAGCAGGCACATGGTCCATAAAAAGTCCTGGGTCAGTGCAGGCAGAGATATTGTCAGTACAGCCAAAGTATCTGTCCAGGCAGCAGGCAGAACCATCAAGCTTAGGGCTTCGGTCAGGAAAGAATGGGGACAAGGGTAGAGGCTTCTCCCATCCAAATCGCTTTGAAGCCTCTGGACACCAGACCCTGTTCTGGGAATTACAAAACAAAGAGAAAATCAATAACTGGTTTTCTCAAATCAGAACATCATTCTGGAGCCCCTCACATATGTGAGACCCCTGTGTAGCAGGGTGAAAGATCAGTCCAAGGGGCGGGCAAAAACATGGTCAACAGGCCAAGGTCAGTGCAGGTAAAAGGCAGAAATAGACGGTAGGCAGAGGCATAGTCGATACAGTCCAGGGTCAGTTCACATGAAAGGCAAAAATATGGCGGATAAACAATGCAGACATAAACAGGCCAGGGTCAGTTCACATGGAAGGCAGTGGTATGGTTTTTTCCAGGGAAATAATCAGCACAGGAACTGAAAATTGGGAAATGGCAGTCTATTTGAAATATTATTGAAATACTAATAATTTACAAGTGTATGAAAGCGTTTGAAGCATGCTCCGATGCAAAGGCCAGGATTGGAGGGACATTGGGGACAATAGAAACTGGTGTCTTTCCTAACTCCTCTTTTGCTGCACACCCGACATCTTTTTTGGCGTCTTCTTCCAGTTGTTGATGGGGGAATATGTTCAGGAAAATGGCGCTCATGCAGTCTGCTGAGACAATCGGTGCGAATGCTTTCTGGGGGGGATCCTTGTGGATATATCAGGGCAGTAATGTTGTCTTGAATGAAGTTTAGGAAGGGGTTGGGTCTTTCTGTTGATTTCCGGTAGGTGATGTAAGCATTGTACATGGCCATGTGAAAAGTGTAAACTGCAACTTTTTTGTACCAGAAGAGGGATTTTCTAGTTGGTAGATAGGGCTGCAACATCTGGTCATTTAAATCCATCCCCCCCGTGAATTTATTATACTCGTGGCTTTTCAACCGGACCCTGTCTTCTTAGAAGTTCCACTGAGATGGCATCGTGGATTGTGGACATGATGTACACGTCTTTCTTATCCCTCCACTTCACAGCCAACACTTCCTCGTTCATGACGCTGGCTGATTCCCCCCTTTGCAAATTTGTGGTGATTAGACTTTTGTGGGAAGCCCTTTCTGTTTCTTCTTGCAGTACCGCAGGCCAAAGTATCCTCCCGATATAGTTGGCGGAAAAGGGGCAAACTTGTGTAATAGTTGTCCATATAAATGTGATATCCTTTCTTGAAGAGTGGGTAAGCCAATTCCCAGACAATATTCCCGCTTATTCCCAGGTACGATGGACAATCAGGGGGCTGGAGATGGGAGTCTTTGCCTTCGTATATACGAAAGGCGTGCACGTATCCAGTGGAACTTTCACAAAGCTTGTTGAGCTTTACTATGTATCTGGCCCTTTTACTGGGGATGTACTGCTTCATAACAAGGCGGCCTGTGAAATGGACCAGGGATTCGTCCACGGAAATATTCTGTTCAGGAACATAGAGTTCAGCAAACCTTTTAGAAAAAAAATCAATTAGGGGGCGAATTTTAAACAATCTATCAAAGTCAGGATGATCTCGGTGGGGGGCACTGTGAGTTATTGCTGAAATGCAGGAACTGCATTATCATGTCATATCAGGACCTGGTCATGACAGATGAGAAAATTGGCATATGGTGGATGGGGTGGGTCGACCAATATGCTTTCATTCGTTTTTCTTTGCAATCCCTATGTTGAATGTAAGGCCAAAAAATATTTTAAGCTTCTGCATGGTTAGGGGTCTCCATTCAAAAGGACGGGCATAGAAAGAATTGGGGTTGTTCAGAATGTGTTGTTGGGCATAAAGGTTTGTCTGGTCCAGGATGCTTTGCAATAGCTCATTAGGAAAAAATAGATAAAAAAATAAAATTTCGGAAAAACCTTCCCTGTTGGCCTGCATGCCTGGCTGTGCTGTAAAAGGGGGGATTGTGGGTGACCCTGTGCTAGAAGGCAGCCACTGTGGGTTTTCCAAGGTATCTGGAAGCTGGGTTTGGGCCCTAATTCTTTGATGTGGATTCCAGTGCTTGTACTGGGCCTCTCTTCTTCTGGTCTAGCGCCGTTGGCATTTGCCGATTGGCCATTAGGGTCTCTGGTGCTGCTGGTAGCTGCCTCGTCTTCAAACCGTCTTCTTTTCCGACGGACTACTTCCTCCTCAAATTCAGACGATGACACACTTTCTTTGATGGGCTGGTATTCCAAATCAGAACCATATTTGGAACTGTCACTGGGCGATGAGAGCTCCCCGCTGCTCTCATCGGTCAGGCATAGCATTTTGTATGCTTCTTCTGGAATGTATAACCTTTTGGACATGGGGGCTGTATGACAGGTTACACTGGACTGCTCGTCAGGTACTCTGATGGACTGACAGGTACTCTGATTGACTGACAGGTGCTCTGATGTGATGATAGGGTACTCAGTTGGACTGGCAGGTCCTCTGATGGACTGTCAGGTACTCTGATGGACTGAAAGGTGCTCTGATGTGATGATAGGGTACTCTGATGGAATGGCAGGTACTCTGATGGACTGGCAGGTACTCTGATGGACTGGCGGATACTCTGATGAACTGGCGGGTACTCTCATGAACTGGCAGGTACTCTGATGGACTGGCAGGTACTCTGATGGACTGACAGGTGCTCTGATGTGATGATAGGGTACTCTGATGGACTGGCAGGTACTCTGATGGACTAGCAGGTACTCTGATGGACTGGCAGGTACTCTGATGGACTGGAGGTTACTCTGATAGACTGGCGGTTACTCTGATGGACTGGCAGGTACTCTGATGGACTGACAGGTACTCTGATGGACTGGCAGGCACTCTGATGGACTGACAGATACTCTGATGGACTGGCAGGTACTCTGATGGTATGGCAGGTACTCTGATGGACTGACAGGTACTCTTATGGACTGGTGGGTACTCTGATGGACTGGCGGGTACTCTGATGAACTGGCAGGTACTCTGATGGACTGGCAGGTACTCTGATGGACTGACAGGTACTCTGATGGACTGACAGGTACTCTGATGGACTTACAGGTACTCTGATGGACTGACAGGTGCTCTGATGTGATGATAGGGTACTCTGATGGACTGGCAGTTACTCTGATGGACTGGCAGATACTCTGATGGACTGGCAGATACTCTGATGGACTGGCGGTTACTCTGATGGACTGGCGGTTACTCTGATGCACTGGCAAGTACTCTGATGGACTGACAGGTACTCTGATGGTCTGGCAGGTTCTCTGATGGACTGACAGATACTCTGATGGACTGACAGGTACTTTGATGGACTGGCAGGTACTCTGATGGTATGGCAGGTACTCTGATGGACTGACAGGTACTCTGATGGACTGACGGGTACTCTGATGGAATGGCAGGTACTCTGATGGACTGACAGGTACTCCTACGTTATGGCGGGTACTCTGATGGTATGACAGGTACGCTGATGTGATGATAGTGTACCCTGGTGATATGTCGGGTACTCTGGTGGTATGGCGGGTACTCTGATGGTATAGAGGGTACTCTGAGGGACTGATGGGTACTCTGATGTGATGATAGGGTACTCTGATGGTCTGGCAGGTACTTTCATTGGCTCATTTACCCTGATCGGGGACGGGCGGTGTCCAAGGGGACGCACACGAGCCGCGGCCAGGCATGACAACAAAGTAGCCGGCTGTGATTGGACACAGCCGGTCACAAGGTAAAGAGCCAAATCTATTGGCTCTTTACCCCGATCGGTGGTGACACGTTCCCCGGGCACACGATCGATCCGCGATCGCCGCGCTGCGGGCCCCCATCGGACGAGTGGTTCCTGCTTACATCATTTCACTATGACTCGGTAGGGAACTGGTTAAAGATCCCATCACTAGCAGATTTCAGTACAGGGCTCCCGGAACAGAAGATGGGATGCCTCCCAAAGGCCCTACTGACTCTACTGAGCCATAACACTTCTTAGGACTAGGTTGACCACCGTGATAGATTATCACCTTTGTGCAGAGATTTTCTGCACTGATGTCCAACAGTCTCCTCTACACAAACTTTTCAGATGGAAAATACTTATCTGTTCTAAGTAGGTTATAGCATTTGTAGAAAAGGTTCTATTGCTGGCCTGGTATGCACTGATATTGCTAATGATAATATTCAGGAAAACCAGAGAGAGACACAGGCAGACAAAATTATAGGCAAATCTGGATTTATTAAGGAAACATCAATCTGATTTCCAATTCCACCCTCCTATTAAGCCCCCCTATGGGTCAGTGAAGCCTTCCATTACATTAAAGGGGCAACAGGGAAGTGGCAGTGGCAGAAAGTAGTATAGTCTCATAGAGGATAGTCTCACTCCTGTAGTAGCTGCCAGGTTCAGGAGGTATGCATTTATCTACATCAGTGCTACCAATGCGATTACATTGCACAGTTACTTATATCAAACTTTAGGAAACGGTCAACTATTTTTTTTCTCTGCATTTTTTATTATTATAATGGGTGTTTTGTCACGTTTTTCGGGTTTTATTCAATATGTGCAAAGAGAGATCAAACAAATACTTATAAGTATAACATTTATTAAAAAGTAATGACAGATATACTGTAGATAAAGAAAATATTAGAAAATATGACAAGAATACTTAACCAAAGACGCTGTTTCCACCACAGAGTCCCATCTGCTTATGCAGCGTGGCACACAGGTGATCACAGACCCATGCATGATTGCAAGCTCTGAAGACGAGACTAAGATCTTACCAGTTTTGGCCACGGTAATATAGAACTTAAAAGTAAGGAAATGGCCAATCGTAGAGAAAAAAGTGGGCTCGGCCACATCCTGGTCAGTTAACAATAACATTCCTTTGGTGTGAGTCAACTAAGGTAAAACCATACTTGTGTCCTTATATGGCTTGTATGACCCCTTAACCAGGGCTTGGAATTCATTATTAGATATTTGTGAGACCTCCAGACTTTAACTAAGAAAATATATGATATGCAATTTCCCTATCCATGGGTATGCCATTATTATAGGAAATGATTTGACTTCTCAAATGAACACATCCTGTAGGAAACAGACAAAGTGGAATATATGTGTATGCCCTTTTCCTGAAGTGTGGACAGAGATTTGTCCTTCTGACATCTAATTGTAATTATCATTTCTGCAAGTCTGATCACAGTTAGCGCATTTTGATATTTCTGCTCTCAGTGAGATACCAGCTTTGCATAAGAAATATATGCATGAAGCACAGCAGACAAAATTGACGGAAAGAGAGGGGGATGTCATTTTCATTTTAGCACTCACGTTTTACATTCCTGTAAATGTTACTTAGAGTGTTGGAGAGCCACATGAGACATGATGGTAAAGATGAAGCGCATGCAATAATTGGTTGTCAAGATACCATTGCCATCTAGAGGAAATACTTGGTGTTACAGGCTCTATAGTTATATTTACATGTACTGCATATATTTGAACTGTACACACCTTGTAGGAAGACATGTCTACACTCACACATAACAGCTGAGAAAACATTTCTCTTCTCCTTATAATAGAATAAATTGAAAATAATACTACAGACTCTGCATCTGCTTTTGCTGATATGGGCTGTACTCAGTATAAATCTGTGGGTGGTAACTGAGAATAAACAGTAAGACCGTTTAAACAGAATTCCCTCTGTGCTTACATTATGCTAAGGTAAAGTGATACCTATTTGGAAATGTTAAACTATATGCAAACCTAAACACTAAAATTTCATATAAACTACACGTTAATGTAATTTCAAAAGGAATTGTCAGTATTTTTAAATCTGTACATTTCATTAACCCCTTCCTGTCTAGCCCTGGTGTCCCTTTAACAATGTATTTATTCCCAGTGAGCAGGAAGGACTGCCCCATCACATGACCACCACAGTGAGCATAGTATCCTCAGCACAAAAACCTTGGCCAAACATGGACACATATGTGCGGCGTATAGACCTTGAAAAACTGTAAAAAACATTCAGGAGGGTGCAACCACCTCGTGCATTACCATTAATAACTTTTTATTAAATCCACATAGACAAATAGAATCTCACATGCGAACGAAAACATCAAGTCAAACAGATCTGCTCCAGCAGGTATGTGAACAAATGATTGGACAGCTGACACGTTTTGGGAACTCTAAGGAAAGGGGAATGATCCCCAAAATGTGTCAGTTGTCTAACCATTTATTCACGTTCCTGCTGGAGCAGATCTGTTTGACTTGATGTTTTTTGCTCGCATGTGAATATCCATTTGTCTATGTGGATTTAATAAAAAGTTATTAATGGTAATGCATGAGGTGCCCCCCTCCTGTATGTTTTTTGCAGTTTGTTCAGAGGACCTCCCAGTCGGAGGAGGGATGCACCCTTGATGGGCATTCTAGAAAGAAGTGTGATGGAACATTTCCCATGGGTCTATTGCTTAAGTGCTTTTGGACTTGTATGGGCCCTGAAGCCAACCCTCTTTGCAAATGATGCACATCTGCATTAAGTGGGTAGCAAGAGGTTAAAATGATACCTGGTGACCATGCCATGAAGGATGTGTAGATGCTTCCTGTTATAGGGCAACATCTGTTTCCTGACAGACTCCATGGTAGCATACGTGTGGGGGGTTAGCACCGCCTCTGTAACTACCCTATAGGACCTCTCTCCCATAAATATTTGTTCCATGTCAGCGGCCGTGTTCCTTTTTTGTCCTCGTCCGTAGGACCAAATAGACGGTTCTCTACCTAAAGAGTCTCCACCGCGATCAGGAATCGGTCAAGTGGCTAGAGGAATTATGTCTCTCCGATAGGCCCTAGCTGTTAGCAGGGTATGGAGTGTATAAAGCAGAGTAGCGCTGAAGTCGGAGCCCTGGGGAGCAGCTGAAAAGTGCACATTGGCCAGAAAGCCTAGCAGGCGGCGCATATCTGCTAAAGTCCAGTGCATGTACACTGTCCTGGACAAAGAAACAAGCCCAGGGTGATCAACCTACCTGGTCCGGTCCGATCCGATTGTGGAAGCAGAATTGAAGTTGCTGTGCGCGGTGATGTATACTTTTATATTACACATTCCATGGCAGTAGTTTGTGTGGGTTTTCTGTTTATCTGTTTTTCTTCCCTGGCTCTAGTGTCTTCTAGCCTATGGCAGCTGGAGCGCATGGGCGTTCCAAGCCGCAGCTCTCACTTCCTGGGTTACTTCTGCTCAGGGAATGGTGACATTACAAGAGAGAAATTCATTCTGCGGTCAGTACTGCTGATATAGGGATTTCTCTGTAGGCAGCTCACAGCAGTTTCCCAAAGTGGTGTGTGCAATCATCACAGGGTATGCTCTGCATTGTATGCTGTCTGTCTGTGTGTGGTTCTGTCATTAATGATCACCTGGGCAGGCCTTTCTGTGCACTTTCACTGCCCCCGTTTGGCCAGCCCTGGGGTAGCAGGTGTGAGGAGGGGGGGGGTTTAACCCCTCCTTTCCTTGCTGTCCGGGTACTCTCTTTGGCAGCTTTCATCACATTTCCTTTCTATCCTAGTTTGCTTTGTGAGTCCTTCTAGGTCAGGTTGACATTACATGGCACAACAAACACCTCATTAGGTCACAACTATTTTTTCCAGTTGTATTTGTCATAGGTCACTGTCAAGGTCCAGCCTGCACAGCAGAAGCTCTGTATCCTCCTCTGTGCACCCACCGCCATGTCAGCCGCTCCAAGGAGGGAGTGGTGTCTTTCAGCAGATGGAATCCCTAGTGAGGCATGCTGTGTAAAATCTCTCAGAGTGAGATACAAGCCACACACGAAGTCCAACAGCCATTGCGGCATGTTCTCCCACTAGGATGACCAGGGAAAACTGGAGCTGTCCCAACCAAGGTAAAGTCTCCTGCAATGCAAGAGAAAGTTATGTGGGCACCTTTGGCTCCATTTCCACTGGTGCGACTTGTAAATGTGACTTTGATGGGGTCGCATGGTGGGTCACAGCCCAATGATTTCAATGGCACCCCTTCCACTCTATGCAACTTAGAGTCGCAGCAACTTTGAGGGGGTTCCTGCGCTACTCTGATGCGACTTGATGTAACTTGATCCTGCTCTGTAAACAAAGCTGGCTCATCTCTGAGGATAGCAGCCACAGTGCATCACAAACTCATGCTCAGACATCAGAGACTATCATTACCACGCCAGCAGCTATTGCTGCAGAATTGGCCAGAACTTCTGTCCAGCATATAGTCCTTGTGCCTGATCCCATGACTGTATGCAACTTGACCCAGGGGCTGTAAAGTTGGATTGGTGCTGCACTCAGAGTCAGATCGAGGTCGCACTCTGAATCGTGCGACTTGGGGGGTGGCAGAATGGTGAAAATGTAGCCGTAGAGAGAGAGTGTTCTAAATTTCCATTCTGAACAGAACTAGGGGACATCATTGGATAAGTGGAGCAAGGTTGCGAGACATCCCTCCTTTCTGTGCAGATGGACAAGCTCTATCCATTTAAAGATAAGGATGTGAAGCATTTTTAAGGCTGCCTCTCTAAATTGCTGAGGCGAGCAAGCATGTCGCTCTTCCTTGGAAGATGCAGTGAATAGCCTGAATGTCGGCCTGGGCTCTTGTGGCCATATTGAAAAGGATAGAAATGTGAATGGAGAATGTGGATGCAATATTCAGGAGTGTTTCAGAAGCTGGAGCTGGTGTCGGTTTCCATAATAAGGCTTCAAATGACATCAGCCGCAGCCGCATAGTGGCGTGTTTTTTTACTGTCGTTAGTTACGGCAAGGTGAGTGCTATGGCTGGGGCCTTGGCTCGCTGATCCCATCTCTAAAGCCTCGTACACACGGGACGACGATCGTGCGCACGACCGTGTTGAATCGTACGTTGACGGTCGTATGTAGCCTACTGACATGCACACGACGGTCGTACATACAACTTGCGGCCGGCCGAACGTGATGACGCGAACGAGCGTATAATGAGGAAGTAGCGTCACCTTTTGGGCTCCTTTCTAATTTCATGTTAGTTGAAAGTGGACTTGGCGCATGCGTGTTTAGCACAATACAACTTTGTTGAACACAGCTGCTCTACACACGACTCAACGGTCGTATGCGAGCATGTTGACACGACCAAGTTTTCTAGTCTGCACATACAACTCCCACGAACGACCGTCGTACGTTCAACTGTTGAAAGTGCCGCCACAGACGAACGATTCTGCATGCAACGGTCGTGAGTACGACGTGTTGAACACGATCGTCGTCCCGTGTGTACGAGGCTTAAGAGGCACAGGGGTTGATTTACTAAAGCTGGAGAGTGCAAAATCTGGTGCAGCTGTGCATGGTATCCAATCAGCTTCTAACTTCAGCTTGTTCAATTAAGCTCTGACAAAGAAACCTGGAAGCTGATTGGTTTCAATGCAGAACTGCACCAGATTTTGCACTCTTCAGCTTTAGTAAATCAACCCCATAGTGTAGCATTCCTGTTAGGGAGCTTCATCTTTTGGCAAACTGGATAGCACCGTAACCCAGGCCACAGTTGGCAAGTTGTGGTCCTACCTCAGGACCAGCACTGGCTAGACCAGAAGGGGACAGTCTAGAGAACAAGTACAGAGCGTGTGAGGGTCGCATGTTTTTACAGTCCAGGAGGGGACTTTAGGAAGAGCTGGTGAGAAGACCAGATATCCCCATTAGAAGTATGCTAAAAGCTTAAGCTTGGGGTTCCAAGAAGCTACTGAGTTGGGCCTCAAACTATTGGGACGTCAAAGTGGTCCATCAGAAGTCCTCCGTTTTCTCTGAGTCATTTCCATGGATTTTTCCTCACGCTGAGGTAAAGGAAGCATATACTCATGCCTTACTAGTCGCAAAGTGCTGCTGTGCCAGTCTCTGAATGTGAGAGTTTTCAGGGCAGGTGCTTGCCCCTCTTATGGTCATGAAGTGGAACAACTTGTGGAGGCCGGTTTTAGACCTTGCACACCTGAGGCAATCTTCAGCAAAGGAGAAGGTGGAAACATTGTCCCTGATAGGGGGTCCAGCCAGGTGTCTGGCTTGTTTCCAATAGACTTAAAATTCTTACATTCATGTGCCCATTGTAGAAGACTTCCGCAAGTTCCTTCGGTTCACTGTAGGTCAAGACCATCTACAGCTACAGCCATTTGGGCTTTAAACATCACCCTGTGTGTTTTCAGGGTCATATTGGCTGTTATAGTCTTATGAAAACAAGGGGCATATGCCGGCCTAGTTGCATGGAGGTCCTTGTCCTACCGTCCCAAGACAGAGGGCAGCTGTTGGAGCCCAGAGCTCAGGTCTTTTCTATGATCCGCAAATTTCGCTGGCTCCCAAATCTGGCAGGGAGACACTTGGAGCCCACTCAGTCTCTTGTGGGCCTCAGGACTCAGTTCAATATAATCTTGGGAATCATTGCCTTAGCTCTGGATCCAGACGTTCTGGATCTGAATACTCCTGGACCTGTCTTCTTCCCACCTGTACGCCTGTCACTGTCTAAAATGATTGGCACTATAGTGCCTACAGATCCGAGGATCAAGTGGAAGCTGGAGAAGGTAGCCTTCTGTGAGGGGTTTCTCCAGCAGTGGGAGCTAGGAAGCAGATTTCAGGCCTTTCACCATATAATGTATGGAGCGTCTGTGATCTTAGGTTAGTCCACTACAGCAGTCTCCTACATTAAGACAGCCTGGGGACTCACAGCCTTTTCTCTATTACAGAAAGCCGATCAATTATGTCTTGGGCTCAGAACAATCGAGCCTACAGCTCAAGCAGCATATGTTCCCAGAGTCCAAAAAGTTCTAACCTTTTTTCTTTCCAGAGTCCACAATGAATGGTCTCTACATGTGGAGGTTTTTCAAGTGTAGATACATGTCTTCCAGTCCTGGTCAACCTTGGGTTTTCTTTAGAAAACTCCGAAAAGAGGCTGTGGTGTTAGTGGCAGTGATGCCTTATCGGCCAGTTAGGTCATGGTTCACCTTGCTAGCACAATTCAGCTGCCGGAAGCCAGTGCACCTCAGGCCAGGCCTTTTATCACTGAGTACAATTCTACATCATGTCCAGCACGGTTGTGTCTGACGGTCTGATTCTCGAGATAGGAGGTCCTCAGCTGCTCTTCCAGAGTCATCTCTGCTCTCTCTTATATACTAGAAGAATGACCGCAGACAAAGTTGACAGGAGAATCTAGTCAAAGTTGTTCAATACATGTCTACTGCTGACAGATCATGTAGTGATGTAGCAGTTCTAAGTAGTCTAGGCTTCCTCCGGTTGGATTTAGTTAGGGCTCTATCGGTCAGCTCCCTCAGCGTTCAAGTGTCAGCCTTTGTGTCCTTCACAGGGTTTCTGGTATAGGCATCTTCCTTTTCAACAATTCATCAAGGAAGCAGCTAGGCTCAGACCTCGGAGTAAGCAGAGGTTTCCAATGGAGTATTCTAGGGCTGTCTCCATTGGAGGCCTCTCGTGGCGCAATGTGGCTTAGTTGGTTAAAGCGTATGTCTGGTAAACAGGGAATCCTGTTTTTACTTCCAGCAGTGTTTTCTTTCAATTTTAGGAATCCCTCAGAGATTGTAAAGTCATATCTACAAGCTACAGCTTCCTTCAGGCTTCAGAATGCCTGTTCATCCTTTTGCCAGAAAGGAGAGAGGAATGTGCCTCATCTAGGGCAATTGTGGCACGGATTGTTATGGATGTTATGTTTCTTTAAATGCAACTCTGTGGTGCATCTCTGTTGTACTTATTCCCTGTGTGGTGTTTGCTGTTCCAGGTTTTATTCAATGAACATGGCTTCTGTACAGTAATGACTTGTGCTGTCTTTACTTGCATTACCTCAAACACAGATTGCCTAGGTCTTCCAACAGACTCACAGAACCAATGGCTGGGCTCCTTTGGAGTTAGTGTCTGCTCACCCGACCAGGATCTGGTCTACATCTGGGGCAGCTTCGCGACATTTAATTCCCTGAGTAATTTGCAGGGCAGCTTCCTGGTCTTCTATCAACACATCTATGTCCCATTACTGTGTTGAACCAGCTGCTCTATCTTTAGGTTACAAGTACTGTCGGTTTACAAGTACTTGACGGTGTTAAGTAAACTTTCTTTGCTCAGCATTTCCTATTCGTGTGTGTAGCGAGTTATTTCCCACACATATGCTGCCATGGAGTCTGTCAAGAAAACGGAAGAATTCTATCAAATACTTACTGTAATTTTCCTTTCCTGATAGACTCCATGGCAGCAGGAGTCCCCTCTCAATTTCCGGAGTAGGCTAGTACCGCTAGTACAGACGCTGGCATGGAGCAAAGTTTTATGAGAGAGGGGTCCTATAGGGTAGTTATGGAGGCGAGGCTAACCCCCCACACGTATACTGTCATGGAGTCTATCAGGAAAGGAACATTACAGTAAGTATTTGATATAAATTTTCAATTTTCTGTCTTCTAAGAGATATCTTGCCTTATCACCCAGTTACATGGGCTTCCAGTGGAGACTGCAAGCCGCTGTTTCAACACACATTAGGCAGGCACGTTCCACTGTTGCCACCATCAGGAAAGCTAACCTGAGAAACATCATGCAGCTATTACTGGAGTGCATGCATGTAGACAGGAGGCAACTATGAAAAGACTGAGTGCCTGTTCACACCACAAAAACGTCCTCCAGGTCCGCTCCAAATGTATTTCTGCATGCACGTTTTTACCGCATTTTTGATATCATTCCGGTGCACTTATCTTGCATTATTGATGCACTTTTTATGCGTTTCCAGATGCATTCCAGATGCTTTTTTCGTCCAGTTTACTTTTTCTATAATTTGATGCATTTTGATGCTTTTTACTGCGCTCCAGTACAGTCTCAGGCTCAGGCTCTCAGCGGCTCACTGAGAGGCTGAGACAGGTGCTGATCCAGGCTTCTGGGCAGATACCGACCATATGGTAGGGATATTTTCAGAGCCTGGACCGGCTCTGAGACGTCATCCAACAGCAGACATCAGCCCGCTATCAGCTGAAAACAGATCACAGGAGTGTAGAACGAACTGCTTTGGCCATACTTTGCCTTTAATAGTTGTAATGAGGGTTAGCCATACTCATTGCTGTTTGCAAATATTTTCCAGCCTTTTTACCATGTTCAAATTAATTTCCACCTTTGTAGCCGAATTGGGATAACACCTTATTTATATTTGTTACAGGTTCTTACACTAACCTTCTATGTAATGGAGGGGGCTGGGGAGTTTAGGCTCTTTAGGCTCGATTCACACTACAGCGACTTGGGATCCGACTTATGTCACCCCAAGTCGCTTGACATAAGAAATCCCATTGAAGTGAATGAGAGCTGTTTTAATATACACTACTGAAGTCTCTCCGAATTCAAAAAAGGTTTCTGTACTACTTCAAGACGACTTCTATCCGACTTGTGCCCATAGAATTCAATGGAAGTCACCTCCAAGTCAGATCCCCTTCTATATTGAAGTGACTTTACAGGAAAAAGAAAAAAAAGGAACACAGTTGCTCCCCATAAATTTACCCAGGCAGCCCCCTCCCTCCCTTCTCTGGTTGGCAACAGGCAAAGTCGCCTGGCATGGAGGTCGCTTTAAGTTGCATTGTAAGTTGCCCAAAGTCACGCTGAACTCACTTTGAAGTTGCGTTCAAATCGCCTAGCAAAGTTGTGCCTGAAGTCGGATGGCCCCTGTGTGAACCGGCCCTTAAAGGGCTAACAGATCTTGTAAACTACAGTAGATGTGCACACTGACTGTCCAAAGAGATAAAGATTTCAAAGCTTGATTGGTACATTGAATATTAATGCACTTAAAACACATTTGTTTCTAATATTTGTCCCCTAATTACACATTAAAAGTTATTCTGAACAATATATGAGCTGCCTACATAATGCTATGTAAAAAATCTGCTACAAAGAAACAACTAGAAAGGTGGAAATATATTTAAATCATGTTTGCAATGGTTTTTAACATTAAAGCGTTTGTTACCTCAATACTTCATATTCCTGATATGTGCCTGCTGTACCATGTACTTGTATAAGAAAGTATCCTGTTCTCTTTGTATTGTTTCCTGTATGTGAAATCCCTCTGTTGCTTCCTTTATGTGAAATGCCTGCCAGTCCCTCTGCTTTCCTATTAAAAACTGACCGCACTAAGCATAAGAGCACAGTCAGTTCTTTAGCAGTGCTGGGAATTCAGCCTGCTTTCCTCCAATGATCAGACATGTCCTGACACGCCCCTACTGTCCAGCCATTCACTGGGAAGCTCAGTGAGCTGCTACTTCTCCCCCCCAGCTCTTATGCAGCTGAGAACAGAGGGAAAAGGGTATTTATAACACACATATATATATATATATATATATATACATATATATATATATATAAACATGTTTTGCCTTTAATTCCTATTTTAGACGGAATAGGTTGTTTTACAAGGTGATCGTTTACCATCACTTTACCTCAATCGGGTTAAATGTTGTGGTGGAACTGGTGGTACAATCAGTGTAAATGGGCCCTTATTGGGCATTAGACCCCAGAGACTGGGTGCCAGATTTGCAGTAGGTTTTATTAGTTTTGGGAAGTGATCTTTGCTCTGTTTCTTGGACTGATCTGTTAGGTAGCCTTTGCCTGCTCTGTTGCTTCTAAACTGCACTGACCTTATCTTTGCTCCAAACTTTGACTCAGACTTTCTTCTTTGTTTTGACTAAACACCATTCTAACCAGACCTCCTTGAATGTTAATTCCATAGTACCCCTGCTGTATATTCTATTGTAAAACTATCCAGAATATGATGAGACTTTAGCAATAAATAATATCAACATAATATGTTTCCTTTGCTAATTTAACACATAGCATTTGCTATTAATATTCTAAAACATATACACAAATTATTATTAATATTATTATTATTAACCACTTGCCGACCGCCGATCGGCATCTGACGATCTGACGATCGATTGCCGCCGGCTACCCGCGATGGCCCCCCCGGAGCGAGTGAGCGGAGGTCCGTGTATGTAAACACGGACCTCCGCTCTGTGTGAGGGGGAAGGGCTGTGATCAAAGCCTTCCTTTACGTGAAGGCTGTGACCACTTCCCTTCCCCAGATAGGCAGTCCCCAATACAGTAAGAACACGCCCAGGGAACACAGTTAACCCTTAGAGCGCCCCCTGCAGGTTAACCCCTTCCCTGCCAATGGCATTTACACAGTAATCAGTGCATTTTTATAGCACTGATCGCTGTATAAATGCCAATGGTCCCAAAAAAGTGTCAAAATGGTCCGACATGTCCGCTGAAATATCGCAGTACCGCAAAAAATCGCAGATCGCCGCCATTATTTGTAAAAAATAAAAAAAAATTAAAAACCCCAAAAAAGAATTCTCATCATCCGTAAACGCGACCACTTTTGCGCAAACCAATCAATAAACGCCGATTGCAATTTTTTTTTATCGCAAATATGAGGAAGAATATAAATCGGCCAAAAACGGTGAAAAAAAATGTTTTTTTATATTTTTTTTTTGGATTTGTATCTTAGGAAAAAGTAAGAAATTTGGGTTTTTTTGCAAAATTGTCGCTCTTCTTTTGTTTATAGCGGCGATCAGAAATGACACAGAGGCGATCAAATACCACCAAAAGAAAGCTCTATTTGTGGGAAAAAAAGGACGCAAATTTCGTTTGGGTACAACGTCGCACGACCGCGCAATTGTCAGTTAAAGCGACGCAGCGCCGAATCGCAAAAAGGGCTCCGGTCCTAAAGCTGGAAATCCTTCCGGGGCTGAAGTGGTTAATATACAGGATTTATATAGCGCTGACAATTTGTTCAGCGCTTTACAACATAAGGGCAGACAGTACAATTACAATACAATTCAATACAGGAGGAATCAGAGTACCCTGCTCTTTAGAGCTTACAATCTAGGAAGGAGGGTCAAGAGATACAAAGGGTCAAGAATACATGAGGATGGAGCTATCTGATGGCGGTAGTGTGAGACGTGTCTCACCTGAGCTCCCTGCCCTGGATGATTAGGACCGGCTGATTGCATGCCTGGTATCTGGCTGTGCTAGCTGTGCTGGCGGTTTGAACCAGGGCTTAGACTGGACTTGGACTGAACCTGCGATCAGGCTTGTGGCTTGCAGCTTATGCCTGGTGCCTTGTACCCCTCGCTCCCCCTTTCCCCCTCGCTATTTTCCACCACCCTCTCAGCATCCCATGTTTAGCATCCCGTGCTCCTGGACTCCTGTCATAACTCCTATCATAACTCCTGACACAATGGGGAACAAGAAACATCCTAAATCTGAGCCGAAAGCGGAACAAGGAACGAGAGACTCGTCCAAAGGTTTACCAAAGGACTCAAAAGACTCACTAAAAGAACCTGCAAAATATTGGAGCCGACAGCTGAGGTTGGCATCCCGCCCGACATCACCTACCGACAGTGGCCACAATGGTGGGGGGTCCCGGCTATCTCCCGATGGGGGTCCAGTTGGGTGTCCCATCGGGGGTCTCGTCGGGTGCGCCACCCTCGTCGGATGCCTCGCCCTGTGCTCTCCTCGGCGTCCTGTCTGCCAGTGTCCCGCCCGGTGCAGTCAGTGCGGTTGGTGCGGTGGAGTTGGCTGCGTGATCTCTGCAGGCAGCACGGGGGCTGCATGGGGGTTTGGTTGACACACATGGAGGACGGCAAAGCCGATATGGTTGCCAAAGAACAAGGAGTCTGTCTCTATCCCCGTCTCCGCCTCCAGTATCAGCAATGCCCGGCTGTCAGAAGGTTCAACTGGAGAAAGAGCCAGAGCGATCGGAGAGCTGTCAAAGTGGTGTTGTGTATCAGTGAGAGATTACTCTCTCAGGACAAGGAGCAGGTTTTGGGGTTTTTCCTACAGGACCCCCTGGCCCCTTGCAGGGTCTAAGGGGGCAGCAAGGAATAGAGGGCTTTCAAGGACTACAGGAGTCGGTGTGCACTGAGCTGCAAGACACAGGTAAATTAAGTAATCCAGTGTCATTCTCAGGCTCTACACAGCCATCTTTGATTACTTCATTAAGCTATGGGAAACATGATAAACACAACAAACATAATAAACCGATAGGACATGACATGCCACATACTCCTGGAAATAAATCTGGGAAAGGGCAGGTTGTCAAATCGATGCCTAGCCCTAAACATGACCCTAAACAAGTTCCCAAGCCTAATCCTAATTTAACCCCGGAATTGTCATTAGAAAATGCTGATTTGTGCTCATACGTTCATTCCCTACCAACAAGGTCGGACCTTGAGCAATATGTTTTCCACTTCGAGACCTTGTGTAAATCCGAAATATCGGCGCTTAAAGCAGAAGTCTCTAATATTGGGTTTCGTAATAATGATATGGAAGCTGCAGTGGAATCCACATATGAACACCTAGACACCCATTATGAAGTTTTGAATGACCACACATACCAGCTACAGGAGATCATATATCAGTTAGATGATCAAGAAAATTGTTCAAGGAGAAATAATATAAGAATCAGTGGATTACCAGAGACTGTGGAAAATAAAGACCTGTCCAGATCGATTCAATCGATCTTCAACAAATTATTGAATAAGGGCCCATCAGCTGCAATAGAAAATAACAGAGTAGATGGGGCATCGGGTATAAGATCCATGGAATCAGGTAAAACAAGGGATGTTGTCTGTCGCATCCACTTTTTTACAGTTAAAGAAGCCATTATGGCAGCAGCCAGAAGATCTGACCTCTCCAAGCGTACACTCCAGCTAAGGAGAGCATTGAAACCCCTGTTGGACACTTTGATTACTCATGGAATTGTTTACAGGTGGGGGTTCCCCTTCAAACTGATTGGGACTAAAAATGGGGAGTCTGTGATACTTAGATATCTCAGTGATTTGTCTAAAATGATAAAGGCCTTTAAACTCCCCCAGGTGGAGTTACCAGATTGGCCCTTTAAAGCTACTAGTTTAAAGCCTCCACCAAGAGGTAGTTGGCAGAAGGAGCATTCTAGACATCAAAAATGAGGCAAAACGAAAAATTAATCTGAACTTAAATTTGTGCAGGGGAAGAGGATAGGGGGTCAATGGGGGGGGGGGGGGGGGGGGG
>BLSH010361191.1:0-11047 GCA_018402905.1 Glandirana rugosa | reverse complement strand
AGGGGGGCGTCGACGACACCCTTGCTTGTCCTCGGCGACTTGTCGCCGAAACGGGGAAGGGCCGTCGTCTGTCCGACCTTAAGCGTGGCCTGTCCACACTTAGGTCGGATTCATCCTCAGCAAGCATTGAGCCTACAAGCGTTGAATCCCTGACGGACATATGTATTATTGTACGTACGAAAATAAGTATATAATGTCTATACATGGCATGTATAGTGTCATACCCTCCTTTGACCCACTGGACCTACTGGATCCCTTTGGGTCTGATCGTTTTCGTACGATCGTATATGTCCCACCCGGTAAATATACCTATGCACATATACTAATGTGCCACAAACAGGAAGTTAATATCACCAACCATTCCCATTTTATTAAGGTGTATCCATATAAATGGCCCACCCTGTATATGCTAGCATGCTTTTGCTAGTCTGGGTTTCCCTAGGTCATCCAGGTCACCCAGTTTCCTCCCATACTGTGATATGTACGGTACATATCTGTAATATATGAATAAAAGCATGCATGTTATTATGTATACAGGCAGTCCCTAAGTTGCGAACATCCGAGTTACGAACGACTCCTACTTAGGCTGGATTCACACCTGTCCGGTGCGAATTCCAGCCTGTCTGCTGCCGGGAAGGGGCAAAGCCGCTGTTCAGCGGCTCCTGTTCGTTCCCACAGCAGCTGCGGGGGGAGGGAGAGGCCGCGAGCAGGGGAAAATATCCCCGTTCAGTGCGGAGTTCAGTGCGCTCCCATTAAACACAACGGGCTGGGAATTCGCACCGCATTGCACAAAAAACGCACACATTTTTTGTGCAATGAGGAGTGCGAATACACTGGACATATGTGAACTGGACACATTGAAAACAATGTGTTTTCAAGTGTCCTGCGAATTGGATGCGGTTTAAGCCCCATCCAATTCTCATAGGTGTGAACCCAGCCGAACCGAGCCGAACAGCACCAGACACATACCACAGTGCTGTATAGCATAGCCACAAGAGCCCCAAATAACACAACTGCACACTGAGTGCATGTTCACATATGTCCGGTGTATCCGAAGTGCGAATTCAGTGTGAATTGAAAGAGTCCTGTCCAGTCAGGTCATGGAGGTGAAAATTCAGGTTATTTGACTTCTATGAGAACGCTTCTAAATTGCACATGTCATTCAGTTGTGAACAGGATACAATCCTGACCTGATACTGATACAATCCTGATCTGATCCTGATCAAAAACTGACCTAATACTGATACAATCCTGATCAAAAACTGACCTGATACTGATACAATCCTGATTTGATCCTGATCAAAAACTGACCTGAAACGCTGAAAAACTACTTTGTAAATTAGCTGTTAAAACCGAGCTTCAATTCGCACTGCACATGTGTGAACCCAGCCTCAGCAGTGCCCGGAACATCCCACATCACTGCACAGGTTGAAGTAACATTTAGGGTGGGTTCACACCTATGCGAATTGGATGCGGCTTAAACCGCATCCAATTCGCAGGACACTTGAAAAAACATTGATTTCAATGTGTCCAGTTCACATATGTCCGGTGCATTCGCACTCCGCATTGCACAAAAAACGTGTGCATTTTCTGTGCAATGCGGTGCAAATTCCCAGCTTGTTGTGTTCAATGGGAGCGCATCTGACACGGAGATGCACTCTACACTGAACGGGAATATTTTCCCCTGCTCGGGGCCCCTCCCCCCACAGCTGCTGCGCTGTGAGAATGGACAGGAGCTGCAGAACGGTGGCTCCGCCCCTTTTCGGCAGCAGACAGGCTGGAATTCGCACCGGACTGTGAATCCAGCCTTACAAATGAACAGTTCCGACTTACAAACAAAAACCTACAATCCCTAACCCATTCGTAACTCTGGGACTGCCTGTATTCATCAGTGAAGTATTAACTGTCTTCTTTTCATTTTCTTTTTAGTTTTTTAGAAAACGTAGTTGGTCTACCTGACCATGGTTTGGTTTCAACAGAGCCCCTCATTTTCCACTTCTTGATTAGAGTTTGAACACTGCTGATTGGCATTCTCAATTCCTTGGATCTTTTAATATCCCTTTCCTGTTTTATACAGTTCAACTACCTTTTCCCGCAGATCCTATTTTGCTATCCCCATGACTCAGAATCCAGAAACGTCAGTGCAGCACTGAATGAAAGATGCAAGGGTCTGTCAGGAGTCCAGAAACTCATTGACCTTTTATACACACACACTAATTACAAGCAAACAGATTACAGGTGAGGATGGTTACCTTTAATAGCCATTCAAACCCCTTTGTGTCAACTTGTGTGCATGTTATCAGACCAAAATCACCAGGGTATGTAAGCTTTTGATCAGGGTCATTTAGGTAGTTTCTTTTGTTATTATGATTTAAAAAGAGCAAACACAGTTGATTGATAATGAATGGCTTCAGCCAAACACTAACCATGAGTGAAAGAAAAGTTTTTGTGTTATAATTCATATTCTCTGAAAAATGGCCAAGAAATCATACATTTGGCCAGGGTATGTAAACTTATGAGCACAACTGTATAGTGCAGGTGTAAGGTGTATATAAAGTACAGAGTGCAAAGATCAGGAATATGTAACATACAGTCCTGCGGAAAACTCATGAAACATACAGTATATTACATGCAACAGAGAGGTATATGTATGATACAGTACAGAGGAGAGCAGCCCTCGGTATGTAATATATACTGCAATGTACATAATTCTGACTGATAAAATCTTTATGCCATGCCCTGTGTTGTATACACCTGATCACTGTACTCTTCTGGGCGCTGATTATTGCACTGTTCGGTTCATACACCTAACTAAGGAGTATGTATTGTACATGGAACATTATATAATCTTGACCATTGCACTCTATGTGTCACCTATTACCCCTCACCTCTGGGCCCCTCTCCCATACCCCTAACCTCTGAACCCCTCTTCCATACCCTCACCTCTGGACCCCTCTCCCATTACCTCACCTCTTGGACCCTTCTTGTATCCCTCACCTCTGTGCCCCATCCCATACCTCTCACCTCTGGGCCCATCCTGTACTCCTGTTTATATGCATGGCATTCATCATACCGTTATCTAAAATGTGAACATTAATAAAAGTCCACCAGCAATTTATGAATCCGTCTTAAAATATTTGCACGTCTATGATGCATGTGATAAACCTTTTGTATTTATACTGTAGAGAGGGCCGCATACAGACCCAACCATCCTGAGGAAGCACAAATTGACAGTGAAATGTGTTGACATTGGATTTGGAAAAGCACACCAATATCACCACTTGCTACATTTATGCACTAAGCAGATATACATGAGATTCATAATGGGTGGTGATTTCCAATCCTTAGGTTGGGTGTGAACTGCAAAATTTCAGTTTTATACTTCACTAGTGAGCTTTAAAATTTATTATACGATTTTTCAGGATGTAATAAAAGTGATTGATTTATACAATATTTCTGCCTCGTGATGTGACTATAAAGTCCACCAATGTTGAAGAAATAAGCTCTTTTGTTCCTTATTTTGTATGTACTTTTTGGATGTGGCAAAGTGGTAATAGTCTTATTTTTTATGATGCAGAAAAGGTTATACCCATGTGGCGATAGATGCAAACAAACTTTCTAAATAAAAGGCCAGCAGCATAAGCTGAGATGGGGCACTGTAACCACAAGAACTAAGAAGGAACATCTGTGCCAGAGGGGACATCAAAAAACAAAAGAGGGAACTTTACCTGGGGATGATGCTAGCGCCCGGTTTCCTGCAATCCCTTAAGTAGAGCCTGGAGCCCCGCTTGTTATGGAAATTGTGTACTAAAACCCAAGATAAATAATGTATATCTGCAATATTTTGTATGTGTTGTATTGCTTTGCTACAATTGTAAGTAGTTGTTCTGTGTACAGCATTCTTGTTTAGTAAAAGCACATTGATATGATAGAGGTTTGTGCTCCTTGCTGTACTGCAATGTGAGCTAAAAGATACAAAGCAACACAGGCAGTTGCTATAAGCCGCATTAACACCTAGGCAATCCGACTTGCAGGGCGTCTCTGAGTTGCCCCGCTCAAGAAGACTTCAGCGTGGCTTGCAGGGGACTTCTGTAACAGAAGTCACTGCAAGTCGCCTGAAGTCGCCTCAAAAGTCGTGCAGGAACCTTTTTTCTAAGTCGGAACAACTTGAATCGCTCCTATTTAGAACCGTTCCATTGCAATGCATGGAGGCGACTTGTCAGGCGACTCAAGTCGCCTGACAAGTCGCCTATGTGTGTACCGGCTGTTAGAGAAAAATGTCATATATGTGACAACAGCTGACCCACAAAGTTAGGTCAATGCAGTAATATGAAATTAAACACTTGATGCCCACACTATAGCCAAAAGATAGCTATAGCGTCAGCTTAAATTGCAGGGAGGGTGTACATGGACATCCTCCTGTGCTTGTGCTGCCCATGTGCACTCTGCAGCATGAGGGCAGCATGCTGTGATCCTGGCCCTTAACCACATGATCAGCTGTTAGCCAATGGCAGCTGATCACCACAAACAGAAGCCAGTAATCAGCTTTTTTCTTCACGCTGACAGTGTGAGGAGAAAAAATAAGCCGATTACCAGCTTGCGTTAAAATGGAACATCGGTCCCACACACTCATAATCACTGCTGTGCCACTTATCAGTACCCATCAGTGCTGCCAATTAGTGCCCATCAGTGCCAACTATCAGTGCTTCCTATCAGTGCCACCTCTCAGGGCCGCCCATCAGTGCTGCCTATCAGTGCCCATTAGTGCAACCTCATCAGTGTCACCTATCAGTGCAACCTCATCAGTGTCACCTATCAGTGCAACCGCATCAGTGCCCATCAGTGCCACCTTATCAGTGCCCATCCGTGTAGACTCATCAGCTCTCAATGAAGGAGAAAAAGTACCCGTTTGCAAAATTGTATAACAAA
This sequence comes from Glandirana rugosa, assembly GCA_018402905.1. Lineage (NCBI taxonomy): Eukaryota > Metazoa > Chordata > Amphibia > Anura > Ranidae > Glandirana > Glandirana rugosa. The sequence continues at coordinate 6,118 of BLSH010361191.1, read as the reverse complement.
CTATGAAAACTTTTTTTTTTTTTTAAATTTTGGTCATTTTTTGTTCAGGAAAAATTAAAAACCCAGTAGTGTTTAAGCACTTGCCGACCGCCTACTGTATATATACGGCGGCAGGTTGGCATCCCTGTGCAAATTGCCGTATATTTACGGCGGTTCACGCAGGCGCAGTTGCAGGTGGAAGCAAGCCGGCGTGCTCTCGTGCCCGTCGCACGCTGCGTGAGCGTGCCTGCAGGTCGGGCGGACTCGATGTACGCCGGCGACCCACGATCGCCTAATAGAGGCAGAACTGTAATCGGGAACAGTGAGATCTGTTATGTCCCAGCCAGCCTACCCCCCACAGTTAGAACACACCTATGGAACACATTTAACCTCTTGATTGTCCCCTACAGGTTAACCACTTCCCTGCCAGTGACATTTATACAGTAATCAGTGGCTATTTTTAGTACTGATCGCTGTATAAATGTCAGTGGTCCGAAAAAATCAGATCACTGCCATTACCAGTAAAAAAAATATAATAATAAAGATGCCATGAATCTATTCCCATAGTTTGTAGGCACAATAACTTTTGCACAACCCAATCAATATACGCTTGTTGCAATTTTATTTACCCAAAATATGCAGAAGAATACATATTGGCCTAAACTGATGAATACATTTGCTTTTTTATATATTTTTTGGGTAAGTATTACGGTTTCACCGATACCGATTTCAGAATACTCGTGAAAAATGCCCCGATACCGGAAACCGATACCTTTCGAGCTCGGTTCTTCAAGTTGTCAGCGGGAATTCCCCGCTAACAGTTGAAACGTAAAAAAAAATTGCTAGCAATTATTGGTTGTTAAGTAACGGGGCCGTTGCTTCTTTAACAACCAATGGCATGTCCTCGGGATTCCCCCTCTCTGCCAGATTTTAATAGTTCACTGGATTGAGCCAAGTTCCTAGGCTTGCCAGGGCTTAAATGACATTTCCTTGGCCCCCCCAGTCAGCAGAGGGGCCCAGGAGGCAGGAGCAGAGAGGGGACTATTTTTTGATTTTTGGCTCGCAGGCAGATAAAGTCAACACCGCTGTGCAATGTCCTGGCTGGCCGTTCACTGCCTTTTCCTGGCGGAGTGATCTACCTGCCTTGTTTAACACGTGCTGAGTAGGGCAGAGGCAGAGGCTGTACACGCACGGTTGGAGGTAACAGAACAGGGATGTTGCAGAGGGCACAGCGTGGGGATCCTAATACACAGACAGGCGGCACAACTGAACTTCAGAGCACTTTTATGTTGATGGTGCAGCACCTGAAGACCTGTAGTACTGCAAGTGGCAGGCGGCTATACAGCACTTGCTGTGCTATGATTATTATCAGGATAATGATGATCATCATAAGCACAGTAAGATGATTTCTTTTAGGTCTTGCTTTCATTTATGTTTTCAGGGCAGTAAAAAGGCATGGCTGAGCCACATTTATCACCACTCAACCACTCCCCTTATGCTGCAAAGACACTGCCACCGTCATACATAGTGCAACAGTGGTGTTTTACACACACTCCCAATGGCTTTATCCACTGGGAGTGTGTAAAACCTTCAGCTGCCACTGCTGTACTATATTCTATGGTGGCAGTGCCTTTGCAGCATAAGGGGAGTGGTTGGGGGGTGATAAATGTGGTTCAGCCATGCCTTTTTACTGCCCTGAAAATATAAATGAAAACAAGACCTAAAAGAAAGCACCTCACTTGTGTAATGTAAAGGGGTGCAGGGGGCTGTGTAATGTAAAGGGACCCAGAGGTTCAGGGGGTTGTGTAATATAAAGGGGCCCAGAGGTGCAGGGGCTGTGTAATGTAAAGGAGTCCAAAGGAGCAGGGGGTTGTGTAATATAAAGGGGTCACAGTGGTGGAAGGGGCTGTGTAATGTAAAGTAGTCCAGAGGTGCAGGGGGCTGTGTAATGTAAAGAAGTCCAGAGGTGCAGGGGGCTGTGTAATGTAAAGAAGTCCAGAGGTGCAGGAGGCCGTTTTATGTAAAGAAGTCCAGAGTTGCAGGGGGCCGTGTAATGTAAAGAAGTCCAGAGGTGCAGGGGGTTGTGTAATGTAAAGGGGATGCAGAGGAGCACCTCCCAAAGCACCCCTCTACCTACTCTTCCTAGGCGGTAGGTATCGGTAATTGGCATCAGCGACTACCAAAGGTAAAGTATCGGTACTTGTACACGGTGGTAAAAAAGTGGTATTGGTGCAACCCTAATATTCATTATAGCAAAAAGTGAGAAAATGTGTTCTTTTTTCAAATTTGTCGCTCTTTGTTTGTTTATAGCGCAACAAATAAAAAACGCAGAGGTGATCAAATACCACCAAAAGAAATCCCTATTTGTGGGAAAAAAAGGACGGCAATTTTGGGTACAACGTCGCACGACTGCACAATTGTCAGTTAAAGCAATGCAGTGCCTGATCGCAAAAGGTGCTCTGGTTAGGAAGGGGGCAAATGATTCCGGGGCTGAAGTGATTAAATACCACCAAAAGAACGCTCTATTTGTGTGAATTTTTTTTTATATAGGTACAGTATAGCATGACCACGCAGTGTGAGAGGAGTGTAGGAATGGAGGCAAACATGGACTTTGACGGTACATAACAACAGCTTAGTTTGATAAAAATATTGTTTTTTATTTATGTCAAATCATCATTAAAAAAGTAATACACCATGCCCACAAGGGCAGGCTGGACATTACATAAACATAAATGACAATACAATCTTTACAGGTCATCTGAAACTGGCAGCCCCAAGACCTGATAATAAAACCCCAACAAAGGAGTCCAAAGAGGTTCATCCGGCTTGCGCTTTTACATGTTTCACGGTTACAACCGCTTCGTCAGAAAGAGACAGTTTCAGTTGTGAACGTGCTCTACAAAAAAACACACATAATTATACAAACATAATTACATACAGTGTTGCAATTCATTTATCAATAATTGACTGGGAACTCCCATAGGTGGAAAGTCTCTTAGGGAGGTCTCTGTCAAAAGTCAACAAGAATTAGATAGTCAGCCCACCATGAAAAACATCACCCAAGGGGTTCCTCCGAAGCGCATATGAAGGGCCGCTCCACCAATGGTTTAGACAGAACCAGCATCTCTTTGTAGTGTGGGAGGAAACTGGGGTACCTGGAGAAAACCCATGCAAGCATGGGGAAAACATGCACACTCTATGCAGGTAGTGTTTGGGTTGGGATTTAAACTGATGGTCTTAATGCTGCAAGGCAGAGGTGCTAACCACTAAGCCACTCTGTCGCCCTGCTATTTTTTTATATTGATTGTAACCACAAATGCAGTTTCTACACACACACACACACACACACACACACACACACACACACACACATATATACAGTATCTCACAAAAGTTAGTACACCCCTCACATTTTTATAAATATTTTAATCTTTTCATGTGACAACACTAAAAAAAATACACTTTTCTACAATGTAAAGTAGTGAGTGTACAGCTTGTATAACAGTGTAAATTTGCTGTCCCCTCAAAATAACTCATCACACAGCCATTAATGTCTAAAGCGCTGGCAACAAAAGTGAATACACCCCTAAGTGAAAATGTCCAAATCAGGCCCAAAGTGACAATATTTTGTGTGGTCACCATTATTTTCCAGCACTGCCCTAACCCTCTTGGGCATGGAGTTCACCAAAGCTTCACAGGTTGCCACTGGAGTCCTCTGCCACTCCTCCATGACGACATCACGGAGCTGGTGGATGTTAGAGACCTTGCGCTCCTCCACCTTCTGTTTGATGATGCCCCACAGATGCTCAATAGGTTTTAGGTCTGGAGACATGCTTGGCCAGTCTATCACCTTTACCCTTAGCTTCTTTAGCAAGGCAGTGATCGTCTTGGAAGTGTGTTCAGGGTCATTATCATGCTGGAATACTGCCCTGTGGCCCAGTCTTTGAAGGGAGGGGATCATGCTCTGTTTTAGTATGTCACAGTACATGTTAGCATTCATGGTTCCCTCAATGAACTGTAGGTCCCCAATGCCAGCAGCACTCATGCAGCCCCAGACCATGACACTCCCACCACCATGATTGACTGTAGGCAAGACACACTTGTCTTTGTACTCCTAACTTGGTTGCCACCAAGAACGCTTGACACCACATGAACCAAATACATTTATCTTGGTGTCATCAGACCACAGGACATGGTTCCAGTAATCCATGTCCTTAGTTTGCTCGTCATCAGCAAACTGTTTGTGGGCTTTCTTGTGGATCATCTTTAGAAGAGGCTTCCTTCTGGGATGACAGCCATGCAGACAAATTTGATGCAGTGTGCGGCATATGGTCTGTGCACTGACAGGCTTAGTCCCCACTCCTTCAACCTTTGCAGCAATGATGCCAGCACTCATACATCTATTTCCCAAAGACAACCTCTGGATATGATGCTGAGCATGTGCACTTAACTTCTTTGGTCGAACATGGCGAAGCCTGTTCTGAGTGGAACCTGTCCTTTTAAACCACTGTATGGTCTTGGCCACAATGCTGCAGCTCAGTTTCTGGGTCTTGGCAATCTTCTTATAACCTAGGTCATCTTTATGTAGAGCAACAATTCTTTTTTTCAGATCCTCAGAGAGTTCTTTGCCATGAGCTGCCATGTTGAACTTCCAGTGACCAGTATGAGAGAGTGAGAGTGATAACACCAAATTTAACACACCTGCTCCCCATTCACACCTGAGACCTTGTAACACTAACGAGTCACATGACACCGGGGAGAGAAAATGGCTAACCGGTCCCAATTTGGACATTTTCACTTAGGGGTGTACTCACTTTTGTTGCCATCGTTTGCCTCGGCGGGATGATTGCATCCTGATTACGGATCAGGTAACTATCAGAAGTAACTGCTTCATAATCAAATTTATTGCCAGTTGCTGAAATTGCTTGTTCTGTGACCAGTAATTGTGTATATATTCTTTAGAAGGAAGCTATGTTTCCTAAAATGTTTTTTTTTCTGTGTATTGTTTAAAATTTCTCATAAATTGTATCTGTTATCTATCTAGAATTTGTGCACGCCTAAAAGGTTCCTGATGATGCTAAGAATTGCGAAACATGTCGAACATACAGGCAATGTGACAAAATTCTGGTTGTCCTAATCGATTGTATTCGGTGGTGTCCTGTACGACTATGTATCAATGAATTAGTATCTGTTTGATCTAATCTTTTTATATCAATTTGGAGTAAAATAAAGCTTGAATGATTTTAATCAATGTTATGTGGTTAGAATTCTTGTTTGGCACCATTAAAATCCCACTTTTACAATTTTTTTAAATAAAGTAACGCAGTGCCATATTGCAAAGAACAGCCTGGTCAGGAAGGGGGCTAAACCTTCCAGAACTGAAGCGGTTAAAAGTAACAAACGCAATAAATAAGGGTTAACTCCACACAGTACAGTCACTATAAAATACCCTTTTATTGTTGGCTTTGGCCCGGCTGGAGAGATCCCCCTTCTCTATGTGTCCTGGTGGCCATTATTACCCAGAACTGAAACTTAGAAATTCCAAAATGTAACATTTTTTCCCATGGGGATACCTGTTCTGCTGACAACTAGCTGGCTATTTCCTTTACCTTGGAGAGATTTCCTTTGGCGGTCTGTTGTGACTATAGGACAGGAAGTGAAGGGGGTTGGAATACATAAAAAAAACAAAAACCTTAAAATGGTAATAAACCCAACACCACTAATGTTATACAGTATATTGCAGCTTACCAATCATTTGATGTGGTGGCTGCATTAGTTCTCTTTTTTTAGGCTTTTTCTAATCAGTTTTCACCTGGTGATCTGGCCAATAAAGCCTGTATTAGAGGGTCTCCACTCTGGGTGAAGGAGCACAGGGGGTACCTTTGGACAGCAGAATTGTCACTCTTGGGGGAATGAAGTGTTAGATACATGAGCAGATTTAGATGCCCTAAACAAATTAAAGGTGAATAGAGTTGAGCGAACCTCTGGAAGTTCGGGTTCTGCTGGTCCGTCCGAACTTCGGGACAAAGTCCGGGTGCGGACGGAACCCGAACGATCGCACGGACAACGAACCCCATTGAAATCAATGGGGACCCGAACTTTTAGGCACAAAAATGGCTGTAACAAAGTCCTGGAAAGC
>BLSH010361182.1:54535-65716 GCA_018402905.1 Glandirana rugosa | reverse complement strand
CAACGCCGCACGACCGCGCAATTGTCAGTTAAAGCGACGCAGCGCCGAATCGCAAAAAGGGCTCCGGTCCTAAAGCTGGAAATCCTTCCGGTCCTTAAGTGGTTAAATAAGTGGGCACTTCCGCTCTTGCAACCATCCATCCATCCATCCATCCATCAATCTGAACGCTGCTGCTCTCTCTTCACAGGTATGTCTGTATTGCTGGTCACTCCACCCAAAAATTGAAACATTGCTATCTGCCTATGCAGGGCTTCTGTTAGAAGTCACGGGGCCCCATACAGTCTACCTGACAGGCCCCTCCGGCCAAAACTGACTGAGGACATAGATTTATTAGTCCCTTTCTCTGCAGCCTCAGCTGCACAGATGAATGAATTGGAGGTGCTCTGAGGCTTCCTGCTCATTCACAAACTGAAGCCTAGTAAACCCAGTTAACTAGGCTTCAGTAATGAATGGACACATGTGTGATTGGTACCGATCGCTCACTGTGCTCATTAAGGAAAGGAAGGGGCCAGTAAATTACATAATTACCAGCCCCTTCCCTGCTCTCCACCCTGAAACACAGCCCTGCCAGCTGCCAGTGGGAGAGAGGTGAAGCCGGCAGTTCTGCAAGGGAAAGGGGCACACAGGGGGCCCCAACAGCATATGGAAGGGGTGCTTGTACTAGAACTACTCCTCTTGCAGTGTAGCCAGGTGAAGAAAGAGGAGGAGAAGCTGGCAACACTGCAGGAGGAGGCAGAAGAGGATCTGTGTCTGCAATAGGACAGTAAAGCCAGTCCTTCCTACTCAGCAGGTGCCTGGGCCCCCTTTTTGACTGATGGGGCCCGGGCCCAGTACAGGAAGGCTAGATGTACTGCCTTATCAGCGGCCCTGTGCCTATGCCTTTTAACATTGGTAAATCTGTTTATACTGGGTTCATCTTCCTTAAGCTGAACACCGATTGACTAAATGTGTCTTTGGTAATCTGCTTTTGTCACTGCTGTTTAAAATACATCTGTAGACACGTTCCTAACATTGTGATGTTTGTTTAGCCTATAAGCCTTACCGAAATGTATGGTTTCTCTTATCTTTACAATCTTGGCCTTTGTTGCATTTTGATTGCAGTGTTAGAAGTTTGCTGTGATAGGTGTGTGTCTTATATCATCTCCTAATTGATTAATTGTCCACCTCCACCCCCACCCATCACAGTATTAGCCTGCATTCACATAGGGGCGACCCAACTTTGGCACGACTTCGCTAGGCGACTTCAGCGCGACTTCCAGCGCGACTTCAAGGACCTCAGGCAACATTACAACATGACTTTTAACAGGCGACTTTGCCTTGACCAATCAGAGAAGGGAGGGAGGGGGCTGCCTGAAAATAAATTCTATTCTTTTAACTGTAAAGTCGCTTCTATGTAGATGGGGATCCGACTTGGAGGCGACTTCCATTGAATTCTATGGGCACAAGTCGGACAGAAGTCGCCTAGAAGTAGTACAGGAACCTTTTCAGAAGTCGCCTTGAAGTCGGAGCGACTTCAGTCGTGTATATTAAGACGGCTCCCATTCATTTCAATGGGATTTCAAATGTCAAGCGACTTGAGGCAACTCAATTCCGATCGCAAGTCACCCCTGTGTGAACGGGCACGAAAACCAAGCTTTGCTTATGGGGGATAGCATTGTTCTTCCAAAAGAGTGCGCACTTCCGCTCTTGCACTTCAGCGATTTGCACAAAGTGCATACTAACAACAAACTACTCAAACACAAGACTGCAGGTAACCTCATTTCCAAAACATCAGACTTTCCTCTCTGAAACATTCATTCCTTACCTCTCCTTTTCACAATAGCAACCTCTCTCCTCAAACTCTCTTTTCTTCACCCCTCTCCCCCACCCCACAATCTCTACAAATCACCCTCACTTCTCCCCTCTCCCTATTACTGCACTCATCACCTCTTTCTAACTCTTAGCCCACATGCTAACAAATCCCCCAGGATGCTGAAGCATGCCCCCTCATATAAATCATATTCCCATATTACCTCCCTTTCTCTTCTGCTTCTCCTAGCCTCTGGAGATATTTCCCCAAACCCTGGGCCTCCCTCATTTAACCACACCCAACACACCCATCATCACCACCCCACACCCTCTGCCAGTAGTCGTGATCTACGCAACTTAATCTCCATCCCCCTTCTTCCCAAAACCACCCTCCCCTTCTTCTGTGCCCTCTGGAACGCCCGCTCTGTCTGCAACAAGCTCACTGCTGTTCATGACCTCTTTATCACTAATTCCTTTATTCTACTTGCGATCACCGAAACCTGGCTCCATGAATGCGACTCTCCTTCTCCTGCTTCCCTCTCCCACGGTGGCCTTCTCTGGACTCACTCCCCTAGGCCTAACGGACGCAAGGGAGGTGGAGTGGGATTCCTCCAATCCCCACATAAAAAAGCGGGGGCGGGACTTTAAATGAGGTATACATTGATGCGATTTCAAACAAGGATACCAAATAATGTAAATGTTTATTGTTGAACATTGGCAACAATACCATGCAATGATGGGTACATAATGGACATAATAAAACATGTAAACAATATATAGCAGACTTATTGCACATGATTAAAAATAGGTTGATATAAGACAAGCTCCAAATGGTGGAGTGCTGACAGCACATACAGTAACCTGGGTAAACACATTTGCATCCAGAATATGCCCGGCGACGTTTCGTTGCAGTATGGCCATATTTCATATTTTATTGTTTGCATGTTGTTTTTTCTTCATTGAACAACCAATAATAATTTTGTACTATCTATATTGCCCCATATGGTAATCATTAGTATCAAGACATGGGTCATGCATGCCTATAGACACATGCATATGTATACATATACTTTTTTACAATTCATTATTGCTACATGATTTGACACTTCCATGCCAGTTCAGTCATGCTGTGTGTTGTGGAGGGTTGGTCTGGCTGCTGCCTAATCACCTTGGGAGCTGCGATGCTCACAGGTGTCCCTCCTACACCCTCTTCATTCACCAGGTGGCTGGTGTGAGGGTGTGGGCAGTTCCTGTCCTCTGAGCATCGGCGCCACGCGTCCACCCCTGTCCTTCAGTTTCCTTGTGTTGCTGACGTTCGGGGGCGAGTCTGTCCATCTAGGCTGACCAATGGGGTTTGACCTGGATGCATATTATGAGCGGCTTGTCTGCTCTGCTCCAGGTGTTTCCCCTTTATGGCAGTCTGTGTGGCGTTGGTGGGTTCGGTTGGTTCTGCTGCAAGCACATTACTTTTCCTATGCTGTAAGTTTCACTAGCACTGTTGCAACCTTGATCTTGTTCACCCATTTTCTTGGTGGGGGTTTCACCCTCTCAGCTTCACATTGGCTCTTAATACATTTTGCTGCAATATCTGTGTTCACCTGGCTTCACAGCCCATCCTCACAACTATAACTTACACAGTTGCTGTTTCTTATCCCTATCACTTTTCCTTGGTGTATGGGTCTTTTGCTTTTACTCCCTTGGACCAGACCTCTGTCAATTCAATTTTCCTTTACACCTTACATCCACTACAGATTGGAGCCTCTGCGTTGCTGTTGTTGGGACACCAATTATCACTTCTCTGTGCTTCCCCATGCTATGAACAACACCTCAGCTCCCGGTATGGGCATCCATGTCAGCCCGCCTATCTCAGCCCACTGTCATGTGCATGCTGCTTTGTGTAAGTAGCTAATCATGTATTCAATCTACAGCTATTATTATTTTTTATTATTTTATCATTTTTTGGCTTCCCCAGCAGGATCGCTTTGCTTGTGCCCTAGTGACATGCCCATGCCTTTTTCAGATTCTATTCATTTCGCATCAGCCCCTGAAGAGTGGCCCTACTGCCACGAAACGTCGCCGGGCATATTCTAGATGCCAATGTGTTTACCCAGGTTACTGTATGTGCTGTCAGCACTCCACCATTTGGAGCTTGTCTTATATCAACCTATTTTTAATCATGTGCAATAAGTCTGCTATATATTGTTTACATGTTTATTATGTCCATTATGTATTATGTACCCATCATTGCATGGTATTGTTGCCAATGTTCAACAATAAACATTTACATTATTTGGTATCCTTGTTTGAAATCGCATCAATGTATACCTCATTTAAAGTCCCGCCCCTCCTTTTTTATGTATGTATACATTAGGGATGGAGACGCATGGTCCACATGGTCTCATTTAAAGACCCAAACTCTCTCCTCTTATCCCCACAGAGCACCTTCCAGGTTCTTCACTCTCCTCCTTCTCTGTCACTCTCATCATTTGAAGCCCACTGTATACGTCTATTCTCTCCAACCTCCCTAAAAATTGCTGTGATCTACCGGCCCCCTGGACCGCTGTCAGCTTTCCTTGATGAATTTTCTCCCTGGCTACCCTATTTTCTCTCTTCTGAAATTCCCACAATCCTTCTTGGGGACTTCTACATCCCGGTTAACACCAACAATACTGCTACTTCTAAACTTCTTAGTCTAACCTCCTCATTTGACCTGAAGCAATGGGTTTAGGCTTCTACTCACACTGATGGAAACACCCTCCACCTTGTCTTCTCCTATCAATGCGCTCCATGCAACTTCTCCAACAATCCTTTTTCCCTCTCTGACCACCACCTTATTAGTCTCTCTCTCTCCCTGTCTTGCACCACCTTCCCCTCCAATTGCCTAACCGTCACCCGTAGAAACCTTCGCCAACTCAACACTTCTATCCTCTATTCTGCTACTGACCACCTCTATGAAAAAATCTCACCCCTGTCCTGCCCCAGCCAAGCCACTGCCATCTATAATAAATCCCTGTCCTCCACCCTGGACAAGCTCGCTCCCCTCACCACACACAAAATCAGGCCTCGACCCCTACAACCCTGGTGAACAGACGACACCAGGAACCTCAAAAAGCGTAGCCGCGCCCTTGAGCGTCTGTGGCACAAGACTAAGTCTCTCAAAGACTTCAACCAATACAAATCTGCCCTCCATAAATACAATTCTCGCCTCCACACTGCCAAGCAGACCTATCTTACCACTCTTATTAACACCTTCTCATCCAATCCCCGTCAACTCTTCTCTACCTTTAACTCCCTACTTCGTCCTCCACCGCTTCCGCCCACTAACACACTCACTGCCCAGGAGGTTGCTAATCACTTCAAAAGCAAGACTGACACAATTTGTGACGAAATCTCCACTCTACAGGCATCTCCCCCAGTTAACACCCCTTGTCAACAAGCACAATCAACGTTGCTAAACTCCTTTTTAACGCCCACCTATCCACCTGTCCCTTGGACCCTATTCCCTCTCAAATACTACGGTCACCCTCTGATTCTATCCTACACTCTCTAACTCACATCTTCAATTTCTCCCTCTCTTCTGGCATCTTCCCCAATGTTCTAAAACATGCATTGGTCACCCCCATACTCAAAAAGCCATCCCTGGACCCTACCGATCTTAACAATCTACGCCCTATCTCCTTGTTCCCCTTTTCCTCCAAACTCCTTGAACACCTAGTCTACAACCAACTGAGTGACCACCTTGTTAAGAATAACCTTCTGGACCCCCTTCAATCTGGATTTCGCCCCCAACACTCCACAGAAACTGCCCTTCTTAAACTCACAAATGACCTACTAACCGCAAAAACCAATGGACACTTCTCTATACTCCTACTCCTGGATCTTTCGGCTGCCTTTGATACTGTCGACCACCCCCTCCTCCTCAAAAAACTTTACTCCCTCGGTCTTCGTGACTGTGCTCTTCAGTGGCTCTCGTCCTACCTATCCCATCGCACCTTCAGCGTAACTTACAGTTCTACCTCCTGCTCTCCTCTTCCCTTCTCTGTTGGGGTCCTCCAAGGTTTTGTTCTTGGACCCCTCTTATTTTTAATATACACCTCTTCCCTGGGTCGGCTGATAGCCTCCCACAGCTTTCAATATCATTTCTACGCTGACGATACCCAAATCTACCTCTCCACCCCCTAACTCACCCCATCAGTCTCCTCATGTATCACTAGCTTATTAACAGACATATCTGCCTGGAGGTCACACCACTTTCTTAAACTCAACCTGTCCAAAACCGAACTCATAATATTTCCTCCCCCACGTGCCGTTTCCCCTGACTTCTCTGTCAAAAGCAATGGCACAGCCATCCACCCATCTCCACATGTCAGGGTGCTTGGTGTTATCCTGGACTCTGAACTCTCCTTTTGGCCCCACATCCAATCACTTTCTAAGGATTACCACCTCAACCTCCGCAACATCTCTAAAATACGTCCCTTCCTTTTTTTTTTTTTTTTTCAATAAAAGTTTTTATTGAGAATAAACAAACATAGGCTTGTATAATTATACATTGCGTATATGAAACGTTAATATAAGATTCTGTTGACATTTAACTGTTTCAGTTTGTTGTAGCATAAGTACATTTGACAAAGTAAAAAGTAAGAATAAAGACAATGGTGAAAATAAGGTGATTTTCATACAGAGTAAAAATTTCTTTTTTTTTTTTTTTTTTTTCCACATAGAGTAAGACTATCAATCCTAGAGCTCGCCATGTTAATTGTGATTTAATAATGGTGTTTTAAATCCCAGGGTTGCTGTAACATGTTGTAATGGTATGTAACGTTAGTCATTTAGTATTTCCATTTTGTTACTTATGTTCAGTGATGTTGTAGTGGGAGTTTGTTTTGATTGTTGTTATGATTCGAGTATATCAGCGTAGTCTTTTGTGGACTTAAATGCGATCCATGGTTTCCATAATTTATGGAATTGTGTGGCACTTTCTTTTATTATAGCCACTGTTTCTTCCATCTCCATAATTTTGTTTGTTTTTTTATCCAACTTTTAGTAGATGGTGTTAGGGTGGATCTCCAGGCAAGTGGTATAAGAGTTTTGGCCGCATTAAGCATGTGTCTTATTAGTGATTGTTTGTATGTTTTGTAGGAAAGGTTGTTTATGTTTAATAGACAAAAAGGGGCATCAAGTTCGATTTTTGTATCTGTTATATGTTTGATCCAAACAATGGCTTCTTTCCAAAATGGTTGTATTTTATGGCAAGACCACCAGATATGAATAAAAGTCCCCACTTCTTTTTGGCATCTCCAACATTTGTTTGATACATTTGACATCCAATTGTTCAATTTCACAGGTGTAATATACCATTGAGTGTGAATTTTGAAAGATGTCTCTTGTATACGGGTGCTTAGGGAACATTTGTGGTTGAAAACACATGCTTTCTCCCATTGTTTCTCTGAAATTTGTATATTAAGATCTTGTTCCCATTTATGTTTGTATTTATCCGTGGTTGTTGAGCTTGGTTGGGAGATCCATTTGTAAGCCAGCGAGGTGGCTCCTCTGAGTGGGGTTTGATCAATGCAGATTTTTTCTAGGTTTGTTAATGGTCTTGTCATAGATTTTTTATCTTTGTTATTCTGGATAAAGTCATGAAGTTGGATGTAGGCCCAATAGCTTAGTGATTGATTGGCTAAAGTCTTATTTAATTGTTGAAGCGTAAGTATGTTGCCTTTGTTTATGCAGTCGTGTATTAGCAGGGGTTTGTTATTTTTTGTTAGTAGTAGTTTTGTGTTGGTCATACCCGGAGGAAATTCAGGGTTTCCTGCTATGGAAGTAAGTGGACTTATAGATGATGAAAGTTGGTGGTTTTCAAAATTTTTCTGGCAAATTTTTAGGGTGGTGCCAATCAGGGGGTGGTTTTGTATTTCTTTTGGGTAAAGTTTGGATGAGGACCATGGTAGGTATTGAGTAAGGGTTTTTCTTCCTAATAGTTCAAGTTGGACCCAATCTTTGTTGGAGGAATGGCAGTGCCAGTCAAGGAGTCTAGTGATGTGTGTTGCATAGTAATATTTTTTGAAGTCTGGTATTCCCAATCCTCCTTTGTTTTTGGGAAGTGTAAGTATTTTTAGTTGAACACGAGGTTTTTTATATGCCCATATGAAATTTCTTTTAGCCTTAGTAAGTTTTTTGAAGAATTAATTTGGGATTTCAATTGGTAAGGCGTGGAATAGATACAATAGTCTAGGTAAAATCGTCATCTTTAAGATAGCTGCTCTTCCAAACCAGGAAAAGTGTTTTGTGTTCCATAATTTGAGATCGTTTTCTATCTTTTTTAGTATTGGGTGAAAGTTATATTGGTAAATATTTTTAATGTTGGGTGTCAATTTGATTCCTAAGTAATTGAGGGCTTTTGTTTCCCATTTATATGGACAATTTTGGATAGAGAGTTGTTCTGCTTCTGCTGAGAGTGTTAAGTTCATTGCTTCAGATTTGCTATTGTTTATCTTAAAGTTGGATATATATTTGAATAGATGGAATATTTCATTTAAGTTCGGTATAGAGATATGGGGTTGCGATATAAAGAACAGCAGGTCATCTGCGTTTGCCGCCAGTTTATACTCTTTGTTGTCTGTATTGAAGCCGTGAATATCTGGGTTGGCATTTATGGTCCTTATTAAGGGTTCAAGGGTTATAATGAACAGTAAAGGGGAAAGGGGGCATCCTTGTCTTGTTCCATTTTTGATGTGTATGGTATCTGAAAGGTAATTATTAATTTTTATTTTTGCTGTTGGTTTATCATATAATGATTGGATCCATAGCATCATTTTATTCCCAAGCCCAATGTGTTTGCAGGTGGCAAACATGTAGTCCCACGCTACTCTGTCAAAGGCCTTCTCTGCATCGGTTGACAGGAGAAGGCCTTCTATCTTGTCTTGGTGTATCTTATGTATCAAATTTAATGACTTAATTATATTGTCTTTCGCTTCGCGTCCTGGCATGAAGCCTACTTGCTCCGGACCAATTATCCTCAGAAGTAAGGGTCTCATTCTATTGGCTAGAATTCCCGCCAACAGCTTGAGATCTAGGTTCAGGAGTGAGATTGGCCTGTAGTTTGCACATTTTTTATGGTCTTTGTTTGGTTTGGGTATAACTGTGATTTGAGCTGCTAAAAAATCCGATGAAGGTTTTGTATTTTTATGTAGGGAATTAAGGGCGTCTTTCAATGGTTTGGAAAGTAGTGGTTCAAAGGTTTTATAGTATTGTGAGGTCCGGCCGTCTGGTCCTGGACTTTTCCCTGATTTAAGATTTTTGATTGCAAAGGTAATTTCTTCAGGTGTAATATCATTTTCTAACTGTTCAGAGTCTACCTGTGATATTTTAGGAAGTTTACTTTTAAGAAGGAAATCATTAATGGTTTTTTCTCTTTGGTCTGGGGTTTTTTTTGTTTTGTTTTGTGGAGGTAAGTTGTATAGTTCTGAATAATAATTTTGGAAAATTTTTGCGATTTTGGTTGTATCGAATGTTTCCGTTCCTTTTAGATCATGTATGCTGTTTATGTTAGTTGCGACTTTTGTATCCTTCAGCGTTCTGGCTAAGTATTTGCTGCTCTTATCTCCATATTCATAATAAATAGCTTTTTTGAGATATAGTGCTCTTTTTATCTTGTTGTCTAGGAGGGTCTGTAATTCTTTCCTTGCCTCAAGTAATTTTTGTTCTGTTTTGATTGCCAATTTTTGTTTGTGTGTGTTTTCTAAGTTATGTATTTTTGTCAGGAGGTTGGCGATGTGGGTTTCTTTTTCTTTTTTCTTTTTTGACCCCCATTTAATGAAGTTTCCTCTTATTACACATTTGTGTGCTTCCCATGTTGTTAGGGGTGAGGTATCCTGAGGTTGGTTATTTAGGAAATAGTTAGTTATCTCTCGATTCGTGTCAGCTAGAACTTCGGTGTCTACTAGTAATGTGGGGTTCAATCTCCAATTAAAGATTTTCGGGTCTTGTGATTTGGTGCTTAGATGAATTGAAATGGGGGCATGGTCTGATAAAAGGATATTGCCTATGTTGGCGTATTTTAGTGTTGGTAAATCTCTTTGTGAGATAAATAAGTAATCAATTCTCGTGTATCTTTTGTGGGGGTTTGAGTAGAATGTGTAGTCTTTTTCATTGTGGTTTAGTAGTCTCCATGTGTCTAGTAAGGTTAATGATTGTAAAAGTAGTTTGATTTTTTTTAGTATTTTATAAGTTATGCTAGTTTTGCCTGAAGATGTATCTTGTTGTGGATTTAGGGGGATATTAAAGTCCCCGCCTAGAATTATACGTCCTTCTGCAAAGCTTTTCAATTCGTCTATCATTAGTTGACAAAATGTGGTATGTGATTTATTGGGGAAGTACACGTTTGCTAGTGTGGTGGGGACACCTGACATATTGCCTTTTAGGAACACATATCTGCCGTCTGGGTCTGTATGAACATTTTCTGTTTGAAATGTTGAATTTTTGCTCAATAGAATTGATACTCCTTTTGTCTTAGCGTGTGGGTTAGTTGAGTGGTATGCATGGGTAAAAAAATTGTTTGTCATATTAGGTATTTGTGATCCTCTAAAGTGGGTTTCTTGTAGAAAAACTATTTGAGGGCTGTTTTTTTTTTTTAGCTCTCTCAGGATTTTATGTCTTTTTTCTGGTGTGCTCAGGCCGTTTACATTGTGTGAAATGATAGTAGGGTTTTTCCCTAAGTGTGAGTAGGCCATGATAAGTGTTTACTCTGTATGAGATTGGTCAGTAGTTAGATCTGTAAAGTATCATGTGTAAGGTGATAGATAATGAAGAAGGGGGTTGAATCGATTACCGAGGTGTTTTCACGGTGTGTACGATCACTGACACTAAGGCTGCATTCACACAGGGGCGATCCGACTTCAGGCACAACTTTGCTAGGCAACTTGCAGGCTACTTGCAGGCTACTTGCAGGCTACTTGGAGGCAACTTGCAGGCTACTTGCAGGCAACTTCAAGCTTGACTATGCCAGGCGACTTTGCCTGTGGCCAATCAGAGCGGGGAGGGAGGTGGTTACCCTGGATAAATTCTTTTCTTTTAGTCGCTTCCATGTAGATGGGGTTTCTTTTCTTAAATAGGTCCCATTGGTGGAGGGAGGGGCGAGACTAACCGGTGTC
Organism: Glandirana rugosa; assembly: GCA_018402905.1. Lineage (NCBI taxonomy): Eukaryota > Metazoa > Chordata > Amphibia > Anura > Ranidae > Glandirana > Glandirana rugosa. The sequence goes on along the minus strand of BLSH010361182.1, from coordinate 54,776 downwards.
CGTTTCAGCGGACCGTATCAGTTCGAACTTCAACGGACGTTCATCGGACGTTCAACGGAGGTTCATCGGACGTTCATCGGACGTTCATCGGACGTTCAACGGATCGTTTCAACACGGACTTCAGCCTAGCGGGGACACACTTACGTCGGAATCACAGTCACTAGCATGTGTGGCACTTTTGTGGAGCCATTAGCTAAGTTGGGGGAAGAAGTAATAGATAGTGGAATGTGTACTATGAAAT
>BLSH010361173.1:1130461-1150030 GCA_018402905.1 Glandirana rugosa | reverse complement strand
AACGTCTAAAATCCGACATATATTACTGGGAATCAAGACGGTATGTTTCCTTGAAAAACAACCTTTGTTGTTCAATACCATAAACGGATTAGGACTATGTTGTCGGGTTACATGTCCAAGTAGAAACCACTCAAACAACTTGTAATATATAATATGTAATGTCTGATATCTCCAAACTTTCGTGTTTTCGTAAGACACAGTCCAAAACCTACCTGAGTTTCGAGGTCCGATACAGTATATGACATACCATGACACCGTCGTGGGTTAATATTAAGTATGAAAAAAATTAACATCAACCTCGTCTCCCTTTAGTAACTTTGGATTGGGCTGTTGTATCAGGATTAGGCAAATACCATAACTTGTTGTTTCCAACAAAAAGTTCCTTTGTATGGCAGAACTAAGGGTCATTATATACAGCCTAAAATCTGCAAACCATGTAACAGTTTGAGCTTTGCTTGCAATGCACAGATGAGGATCTAGCCTTTGGAGCATATCCAAATGAAAAAAAACAGAAATGTAATATATTGCAACTTACCAGTCCTTAGACTGCATTTGTTTTCCCTTTAGGCTTTTACCCTTTTATTTTCACTCAGTAATCCCATGAATAACAAACTGTCTGTTCCTTTGCGGCAACACTCATTTCTCCACTGTATCTTTAGAGTAAGCAATGGTTGTCACACAGGCTGGACTGAAACATAGTTTGCACAAGACATATAAGGAAGCTACAGTTTCCTTTTTAGCTTACAATAAGTGACAAGGCCGAATTTCTGGCCAGATTAACAGGTATTGCAGAATCTAACAATTCTTCCATTGAGGATACCACTTGGCCTTAACACATTTAACCTAAAGTTGTTGGAGAGTTCAGCTAAAATTGCTTGTATCCATGACATCAATTAGAGAGACATAAAAACACCTGGAAGTACAGTTGCAAGTGCAATACACCTTGTATAAATATATACTTCCATGGATATTTATTGACCTGTAATGGGGATAAGAAGGAAAGCGTTAGTTAATATGCAGATAAGCCTGTACACTCAGCCGACCCTGAGATTAGGATTAATTTACATGTGTTGAAAACCATGTATGAAATGTGTATTAAATTTGTATAATCTAACTAAACATGTAGCTATAAGACAGTTACTATTTTAGAGGCTTTGAATGCATGGGATTTGCTATGTTTTGACTTGCAAGAGCCTGATCTAGCCAGTTTGTCAGCTCTATAGTTAAATACTGATTGGATTCACCTAAAGTTTAATAACAATCTAAGATCATGATGTGCAGTGGCGGCCGCTCGTAAGGGGCGTAGGGGTGCCACCCTCTAATCCATGCGCTTGGCCCCTAATCTCCACGTGGGGCACCGGACGCATGGATTTCAATGGGTTTTAATTTTTTTAAGCACATGATTAGAGCCTGAGGCTCTATTTGGCTTAAAAAAGGGTAGGCTCAATGTGCAGAGCACTGCGCCCTGAGCCCACCCTCTTGTGTGACATTAGAGAATTAATATTCACTAATGTCTTCCTTGTTCTCCCCCGGCCAATCATGAAGCGGGTCCTGAGCCCCGATTGGCCAGGAGTCCTAAGACCTGATTAGCCAGAAGTCCTAAGACCCAATTGGTTGGGAGGAGAAGCAACTGCCGGGACTAGGAGATGCAGGGGGGAAACGGCCAAAGCCTCTACCTGGATGGGGTAAGTGCGGGAATGGCAGGTGACCGGCAAACAAAGCGGTGATCGAGCAGGCGATCGAGTGAGCGACAGGGGGTGGGGGGAGTGAGGGGGCCAGGTTTGTTTTCCGCCCCCCAAAAAAAAATTGAGCACCAACCACCACTGATGATATGTATGTAAGGATCTCCCTCTGGAGTGGATACTGCTTTTTTCTCTACAATTAAGCCAGTTATGGGGGTGAAATATGTTAGCCCCAAGCAGCATCTATGGTTAAATAATTGACAGCTAGAAAGTGTTTGCAATAAAGTTTATACAGTGGTAACACATCTGGAGTGCAACCCGTCAGTTCTTGGATAAGAGCATCCCTGTGTCAGAGGCACATCATCATCTTCCAACATATTGGAAACATCAGTGTGACAAGGAGATGCATGTTCCATTGTAAAGAAGAAGAGGGGACATATTTTCCAGTGTATGCATGCTCGACAACCAATAGGTTCTGACATGCCAGCATTGCAAGACAGGACCATCAGATTATTCCCCTGCCAAACTATGCCCACCCTAAGCCATTTGCATTTTTTTTTTTTTTTATTCAGCCTACCTTTTTTTTTAACACTGGAGAGGGATTATATTTGTTTTTACCACTGCTTGTGTATCTCTGTCATCAAAACAGGAAGTAATGTCAGTAAGTGGGAAGTTGCCTTTATATATTAAATCAGTATCAGTGCATATGCCTGCTTGCAACAGGATTAAAAAAAAAAAAGGATACATTTGTTTCGTCATTAGCTTGCTATTACTGAGATTTGCATTTTTACCCTGTATTCTATTCTTACTCCTATTGATTTAACAATTGTGCATTATAGCTTAAACTTGAACATTGCTTGTATTACAAGGTATAACGAGCAATTTGCAGGTATCATGGAACGAAGCATTCAATTAAACTGGCATATGTCAATGAATACTGAATAACTGATGTGTGGTGCTAGGCTGTAATAAGTGTTCACTGAATGTGATTTACAGACAGTTTAAATACACGTTCTTCAATCTTTACTTTAAGCTACATATCTTTCATGTTGCTTTCTAGAAACTAAAAATAATTTCCTTAATTCTTTCACTTCAAAAGCCTGTACTATTCATTCTGAAAAAAGATCTCCAGTCAACATAAAAAAGGCACGGTATTAAATTCCTGCATATGCACTCTGACAGTCCTTTCTAATAGCATGTTACAGAGGTAGCTATGTTACAGGTTAGAGAATGGTTTTTAGCAGGAGTACAGAGAGCAAGACTATTCTTGTATTATACCTTTAGGTTCTTTAGGCTTAGTTTGCAAAGCTAAAACAGCAGGATAAGAATAAGAAAAAAAGTGACAGCTATTTTCTGCTGTCCAATAAGATTTGAAAAATACAGTCACGTGACTAAAATAAGGATCTTCAAACTTATGTTAAAACTTTGTGAATATAGTCTTTTGTGTGCCATAGCTATTGTATTGTCCACTACACAATGTAGTGGAGACATGGACCATTTCCTGCTGTACATCCAAGTCTTATTTTTAAAGTGGTTCTAAAGTCAGAAGGTTTTATATCCTAATGCATTCTATGCATTGAGATAAAATCCCCCCTCTGCCCCCCTAATACTTACCTGTGCCCATCTTAACCCAGCAATGTTGCACGAGAGACTCAGCTGGCCGACACACTCCCTCCTGATTGGCTGAGACAGCAGCAGAGCGCCATTGGCTCCTGCTGCTGTCAATCAAAATTAGTGAACCAATGACAAGAGAGTGGGGTCGGGGTCAGGCTGGGTCGTGGCTCCATGTCTGAATGGACACACAGGGCAGCAGCTTGACTTGGGTGCCCCCATAGCAAGCTGCTTGCTGTATGGACACTCCATAGGAGGGAGGGGCCTGGAGAACCGAAGAGGGACCCGAGAAGAGGAGGATCTGGGCTGCTATGTACAAAATCATTGCACAGAGGAGGTAAGTATAACATGCTTGTTATGTTTAAAAGAAAAGAAAAAATAAGATTTTAATACCACTTTAAGATGTTATTGTTTCTCTTCAAAAAGCAGACACAGATAAATAGTAGTTCATTTTGTATATTCATGATTGTTTTTTGTTTTGCATGAAGATATACAGTATCTCAAAAATTGAGTACACCCCTCACATTTTTGTAAATATTTTATTCTATCTTTTCATGTGACAACACTGAAGAAATGACACTTTGCTACAATGTAAAGTAGTGAGTGTAAAGCTAGTATAACAGTGTAAATTTGCTGTCCCCTCAAAATAACTCAACACACAACCATTAATGTCTAAAATGCTGGCAACAAAAGTGAGTACACCCCTAAGTGAAAATGTCTAAATTGGGCATAATTAGCCATTTTCTCTCCCTGGTGTCATGTGACTCGTTAGTGTTACAATGTTTCAAGTATGAATGGGGAGTAGGTGTTTTAAGTTTGGTGTTATCACTCTCACTCTCTCATACTGGTCACTGGAAGTTCAACATGGCACCTAATGACAAAGATGGCCTAGGCTATAGGAAGATTGCCAAGACCCTGAAACTGAGCTGCAGCACAATGGCCAAGACCATACAACGTTTAACAGGACAGGTTCCACTCAGAACAGGCCTCACCATGGTCAACCAAAGAAGTTGAGTGCACATGGTCAGCATCATATCTAGTGGTTGTCTTTGGGAAATAGACGTATGTGTGCTGACAGCATTGCTGCAGAGGTTGAAGGGGCGGGGGGGTCAGCCTTTCAGTACTCAGACCATACGCCGCACACTGCATCAAATTGGTCTGCATGGCTGTCATCCCTGAAGGAAGCCTCTTCTAAAGATGATGCACAAGGAAGCCCACAGTTTGCTAAAGACAAGCAGACACGGATTACTGAAATCATGTCCTGTGGTCTGATGAGACCAAGATAAACATATTTGGTTCAGATGGTGTCAAGCGTGTGTGGCAGCAACCAGGTAAGGGGTACAAAGACAAGTGTGTCTTGCCTACAGTCAAGCATGGTGGTTGGAGTGTCATGGTCTGGGTCTGCATGAGTGCTGCCGGTACTGGGGAGCTACAGTTCATTGAGGGAACCATGAATGCGAACATGTACTGTGACATACTGAAGCAGAGCATGATCCCCTCCCTTCGGAGACTGGGCCACAGGGCAGTATTCCAACATGACCCCGACCCCAAACACACCTCCAAGATGACCCCTGCCATGTTAAAGAAGCTGAGGGTAAAGGTGATGGACTGGTCAATAATGTCTCCAGACCTAAACCCTATTGAACATTGGTGGTGCATCCTCAAATGGAAGGTGGAGGAGTGCAAAGTCTCTAACATTTACCAGCTCGTCATGGAGGAGTGAAAGAGGACTCCAGTGGCAACTTTTGAAGCTCTGGTGCACTCCATACCCAAGAGGGTTAAGGCAGTGCTGGAAAATAATGATGGCCACACAAAATATTGACACTTTGGACCCAATTTACACTTTTTCATTTAGGGGTGTACTCCCTTTTGTTGCCAGCAGTTTAGACATTAATGGCTGTGTGTTGAGTTATTTTGAGGGGACAGCAAATTTGCACTGTTATACAAGCTGTACACTCACCACTTTACATTGTAGCAAAGTGTCATTTCTTCAGTGTTGTCACATGAAAAGATAGAAAAAAATATTTACAAAAATGTGAGGGGTGTACTTACTTTTGTGACATACTGTATGTGAAAACTGACCATGTATGACGTAAAGAAGATTGCACGTAATCAATATCAAGGATACGCTCTTCTTGGTAAAACAATTTGAAAAAATTTAAGCAATTTTGTACTGTGCTCTACTGAGAGAGATGATGAAGTAAAAAATGTTAAAGTGGTTGTAAACCTTCCTTTTTTAAAAATAAAAATAAGAAACCTGTCTAAACTTACCTGCTCAGTGCAATGATTTTTCAGAGAACAGCCCCGATCCTCCTTTTCTGGGGTCCCCTGCCAGCGCTCCAGTCCCCTCCTCTTCATCGGGTGCCCAATGGTAAGCTACTTTCCCTGGATCACCTGTGCATGCTCGCTCCCAAGTTCCGCTGCTGAGCCCATTGAAACAGACAGTGGGACTCAGCCCCCCACTCCCTGCTCCCATGTCACATGATTTGATTGACAGCAGTGGGAGGAGAGGGACAGCGGCTGCAGCGGCTGCGCTCATGCACATCACTGGATCGGATGGGCTCAAGTACGAAAAAAGGGAAGGTCTGGGAGGCAGCTGTAGTGCAGAAGATTTTTCACCTTATTGCATAGAATGCATTAAGGTAAAAAACCTTAAGGCTTTAGAACCACTTTGATTTAACTTAGTGAATAAAGTGGAGCTGTGCTCACTTCAACCATTCAGTTATACAAAGACAAATGTCATTTATGTACTGTAAATACCTATGAGTATGTTGCACATGGTTGGATGGCTGCTTTTACATATTAAATATATATATATATATATATATATATAGATAGCGCTGCCCCCTTGAGGGTTGCTTAAGAAATCAATTTCCCCTTGGTCTCCAACACTCTGAGAGTCCTCCACCACCCTTGACACTCTGGGTTCACTCATATTGCAAAGTTATTGTTAGTTCTCAATTATACAGTAATTGAGACCAAACAAGTTCAAGATGTTTACTTATTGGCAAAAGATAAAACTTTGGCATAAGAACTCATGTCTTCAAAGGCAATAATATCAGTTAGAGTCCCAATGAAGTATCATAAAGTCTAAACTTAGATCGAAATATTGAATTAGATAATAGGAGTAAATGAAAAGAATATTCACTTTACCCCTTAAACTTCTTTTAGCAACTATATCCAATGTACATCAACAGTCTTCCCATTGAGCTTAATCAAATATCCTGCAATCAGAGAAGGTACATAATATAAGGATTATTTATGTGTTGAAGTAATATATGTTGATGAGTTTTCTATATTCAGATATCAGTATAGATATATATGGGTGTAACTCCTGGGTACATTGATACCACTCAATGGGATGATTACAAACTTAATATAACTCTATAGCAGTTCAGTTATATTCTTATACATGAACCAACAACGTTATTATGTGGCTAAATAAATTATCCTGCTCTGATTCAGAGAGTAATTTAAGAGAATAAGGTCATGTGAGAAGTAGTAGTTGTAATGATGTAGTCCTGCTGCAAAGCTCAGTTAATCTTCTGCCGGCTTAGTTAAATTAGGAAGTAGGTACCTTAATTACTGTGTCCAATAATCCTTTAGAGAAGGCACAAAGATGGCAAACTTCACTGAATTAATGCAAGGCCTTTTTGAAGATCACTGACTTAGAGGTGATTTGTTACCTAACAGCAAGTCTATGCACTTAATGATAATTGTAATCCACAGTATGCGCTGGGCCTGTCTGTCCTTGAATGGTATAGACAAATATGCACTATAATGTATAGGTTTGCGCTTGCTCACCACCTTGATGGAGAAACACAGAAGCGGTCCGGCTGCTCAGAAGATGCTGAAAGTGCTGGAACTGATGATATCCGCTTGCACTTTGGGGAAATGATTTCCACTTCTCCCTGCAGCTCTCACTGATCAATCGCTGTTGGCACTGCTGCTGCCGCTGACTCTGGAACAGAATCAGATGTTGATACGCTGGTCCCGCAGATCACTTACTGGAACTCAGTATCACTGCAGCGCACTGGTTCACTGTATAAATTCAGCCAGCTGGATCACTAGATGTAGGCCGCAGGCCGCAATCCGGCTGACAAGGCATCGATCAAGCTGTCCCAAGAGACTGGAGCTAACTCCTCCCTTCACTTAAATAGTCTTTCCCACAAAGCACTGTTCCTCCCAAGAGCTTTTACTGCAGCATTGCACACTGGGAAATAGAGTCCTTTCTTTGCAGGGTCAGATGTCTCTATGTCAAAAGAGCACTTTGGGACTATATATATATATATATATAAATTATATGTATGTAGGTATATATATATATATATATATATACATACAGTCAGGTACATAAATATTGGGACATCAACACAATTCTAATCTTTTTGGCTCTATACACCACCACAATGGATTTGAAATGAAACAAACAAGATGTACTTTAACTGCAGTCTTTCAGCTTTAATTTGAGGGTATTTACATCCAAATCAGGTGAACGTTGTAGGAATTACAACAGTTTGTATATGTGCCTCACACTTTTTAAGGGACCAAAAGTAATGGGACAGATTAACAATCATGAATCAAACTTTCGCTTTTTAATACTTGGTGGCAAATCCTTTGCAGTCAATTAGAGCCTGAAGTCTGGAACCTTAAAAAACTGTTTGGTTGCTTTCGCAGTATGCTTCGGGTCATTGTCCATCTGCACTGTGAAGCGCCATCCAATGAGTTCTGAAGCATTTGGCTGAATATGTGCAGATAATATTGCCCGAAACACTTCAGAATTCATCCTACTGCTTTTGTCCGCAGTCACATCATCAATAAATACAAGAGAATCAGTTCCATTGGCAGCCATACATGCTCACGCCATGACACTACCACCACCATGCTTCACTGATGAGGTGGTATGCTTTGGATCATGAGCAGTTCCTTTCCTTCTCCATACTCTTCTCTTCCCATCACTCTGGTACAAGTTGATCTTGGTCTCATCCGTCCATAGGATGTTGTTCCAGAACTGTGAAGGCTTTTTTAGATGTTGTTTGGCAAACTCTAATCTGGCTTTCCTGTTTTTGAGGCTCACCAATGGTTTACATCTTGTGGTGAACCCTCTGTATTCACTCTGGTGAAGTCTTCTCTTGATTGTTGACTTTGACACACATACACCTACCTCCTGGAGAGTGTTCTTGATCTGACCAACTGTTGTGAAGGGTGTTTTCTTCACCAGGGTAAGAATTCTTCGGTCATCCACCACAGTTGTTTTCCGTGGTCTTCCGGGTCTTTTGGTGTTGCTGAGCTCACCGGTGCATTCTTTCTTTTTAAGGATGTTCCAAACAGTTGATTTGGTCACACCTAATGTTTTTGCCATTTCTCTGATGGGTTTGTTTTGTTTTTTCACCCTAATGATGGCTTGCTTCACTGATAGTGACAGCTCTTTGGATCTCATATTGAGAGTTGACAGCAACAGATTCCAAATGCAAATAGCACACTTGAAATTAACTCTGGACCTTTTATCTGCTCCTTGTAAATGGGATAATGAGGGAATAACACACAACTGGCTATGGAACAGTTGAGCAGCCAATTGTCCCATTATGTTTGGTCCCTTAAAAAGTGGGAGGCACATATACAAACTGTTGTAATTCCTACACCGTTCACCTGATTTGGATATAAATACCCTCAAATTAAAGCTGAAAGTCTGCAGTTAAAGCACATCTTGTTCATTTTATTTCAAATCCATTGTGGTGGTGTATAGAACCAAAAAGTTTAGAATTGTGCCGATGTCCCAATATTTATGGACCTGACTGTATATACAGTTGTATGCAAAAGTTTAGGAACCCCTGACAATTGTCATTTATAAATATTTGTGTGTTTGGATCAGCAATTTGGATTAACAGAAAATGTGCAATATGCATCAAAACGAAATTAGACAGGCGCATAAATTTGGGCATCCTAACAGAAAAATCACATTAATATTTAGTAGAGCCTCCTTTAGCAGAAATAACAGCCTCTAGTCACTTCCTATAGCCTGTAATGAGTGTCTGGATTCTGGATGAATGTATTTTGGACCATTCCTCCTTACAAAACATTTCCAGTTCAGTTAGGTTTGATGGTTGCCGAGCATGGACAGCCCACTTCAAATCACCCCACAGATGTTCAATGATATTCAGGTCTGGGGACTGAGATGGCCATTCCAGAACATTGTACTTGTTCCTCTGCATAAATGCCAGAGTAGAGTTTGAGAAGTGTTTTGGGTCGTCTTGTTGAAATATCTAGCCCCGAAGTAACTTCAACTTTGTGACCGATTCCTCAGCATTATTCTCAAGAATCTGCTGATATTGAGTGGAATCCATGCGACGCTCAACTTTAACCAGATTCCCAGTATTGGCACTGGCACACAGCCCCACAGCATGATGGAAGCTCCACCAAATTTTACTGTGGGTAGCAAGTGTTTTTCTTGGAACGCTGTGTTCTTTTCTGCCATGCATAATGCCCCTTGTTATGACGAAATAACCCAATCTTTGTCCAAATGTGCATTTGCATACCTCAAGCGACTCCGTTTGTGGCGTGTGTGCAGAAAAGGCTTCTTTCGCATCACTCTCCCATACAGCTTCTCCCTGTGCAAAGTGCGCTGAATTGTTGAACGATGCACAGTGACACCATTTGTAGCAAGTTGATGTTGTAGGTCTTTGGAGGGGGTCTGTGGGCTGTTTTTGACCGTTTTCACCATCCTTGGACTTTGCCTCTCCAATATTTTATGTGATCTGCCACTTCTGGCCTTAACAAGAACTGTGCCTGTGGTCTTCCATTCCCTCACTATGTTCCTCACAGTGAACACGGACAGCTTATATCTCTGCGATAACTTTTTGTAACCTTCCCCTAAACCATAATGTAGAACAATCTTTGTTTTCAGGTCATTTGACAGTTGTTTTGAGCCCCCCATGTTGCCACTCTTCAGAGGAGAGTCAAAGAGAGCAACAACTTGCAATAGGCCACCTTAAATACATTTTCCCATGATTGGATGCACCTGTCTATGAAGTTGAAAGTTTAATGAGCTCAACAAACCAATTGTGTGTTCCAATTAAACAGTGCTAAGTAGTTACAGATATTAAAATCAACAAAATGACAAGGGTGCCCAAATTTATGCACCTGTCTAATTTCGTTTTGATGCATATTGCATATTTTCTGTTAATCCAATAAACCTCATTTTACTACAGAAATATTACTGTGTCCTTCAGTTATTTGATAGATCAAAATGAAATTGCTAATTCAAACACCCAAATATTTATAAATGACAATCATGGAAATTGTCAGGGATTCCTAAACATTTGCATACAGCTGCATATATATATCTATATATATATAGATATATATATCTATATCTATATCTATATATATATATATAGATAGATAGATAGATAGATAGATAGATAGATAGATAGAGAGAGAGATATATTTATATAGAGTATCTCACAAAAGTGAGTACATCCCTCACATTTTTGTAAATATTTTATTATATCTTTCCATGTGACAACACTGAGGAAATGACACTTTTCTACAATGTAAAGTAGTGAGTGTACAGCTTGTATAACAGTGTAAACTTGCTGTCGCCTCAAAATAACTCAACACACAGCCATTCATGTCTAAACCGCTGGCAACAAAAGTGAGTACACCCCTAAATGAAAACGTCCAAATTAGGCCTAATTAGCCATTTTCCCTCCCCGGTGTCATGTGACTCGTTAGTGTTACAAGGTCTCGGGTGTGAATGGAGAGCAGATGTGTTAAATTTGGTGTTATCGCTCTCACTCTCTCATACTGGCCACTGGAAGTTCAACATGGAACCTCATGGCAGAGAGCTATCGCAGGATCTGAAAAAAAAAAATTGTTGCTTTACATAAAGATGGCCTAGGCTATAAGAAGTTGTCAAGACCCTGAAACTGAGCTTCAGCATGGTGGCCAAGATCATACAGCGATTTAACAGGACAGGTTCCACTCAAAACAGGCCTCGCCATGGTCGACCAAAGAAATTGAGTGCACGTGCTCAGCGTCATATCCAGAGGTTGTCTTTATGAAATAGACGTATAAGTGCTGCCAGCATTGCTGCAGAGGTTGAAGGGGTGGGGGGTCAGCCTGTCAGCGCTCAGACCATACGCCACACACTGCATCAAATTGGTCTGCATGGCTGTCATCCCAGAAGGAAGCCTCCTCCAAAGATTATGCACTAAAAAGCCACAAACACTTTGCTGAAGAAAAGCAGACTAAGGACATGGATTACTGGAACCATGATCTGTGGTCTGATGAGACCAAGATAAACTTATTTGGTTCAGATGCTGTCATACGTGTGTCGCGGCAACCATATGAAGAGTACAAAGACAAGTGTGTCTTGCCTACAGTCAAGCATGGGGGTGGGAGTGTTATGGTCTGTGGCTGCATGAGTGATGCCGACACGGGGGATCTATTGAGGGAACCATGAATGCCAACATGTACTGTGACATACTGAAGCAGAGCATGATCCCCTCCCTTCTGAGGCTGGGCCGCAGGGCAGTATTCCAACATGATAATGAACCCAAACACCTCCAAGACGACCACTGCCTTGCTAAAGAAGCTGAGGGTAAAGGTGATGGATTGGCCAAGCATGTCTCCAGACCTAAACCCTATTGAGCATCTGTGAGGGCAACACAGATGGAGGTGCGCAAGGTCTCTATCATTCACCAGCTCTGTGATGTCATCATGGAGGAGTGGAAACGGACTCCAGTGGCAATCTGTGAAGCTCTGGTGAACTCCATGCCCAAGAGGGTTAAGGCAGTGCTGGAAAATAATGGTGACAACACAAAATATTGACACTTTGGGCCCAATTTGGACATTTTTGCTTAGGGATGTACTCACTTTTGTCGCCAGCAGTTTAGACATTAATGGCTGTGTGTTGAGTTATTTTGAGGGGACATCCAATTTACGCTGTTATACAAGCTGTACACTCACTACTTTACTTTGTAGCAAAGTGTCATTTCTTCAGTGTTGTCACATGAAAAGATATAATAATTACGTCTGTGATTCATATTTTCGGCAAACAGATTTGTTTGCAGTTCAGGAACTTTGTAGATTTGGTTGAGAAAATATGTAGTTACAATTTCTTTGTTTGATTCGAGAAAATTTCAATAAAAACTTTGAAAAGAAAAGATATAATAAAATATTTACACAAATGTGAGGGGGGTACTCCCTTTTTTGAGACATTGTATATAAGCTACATTAGCATTCTCTTTTCTAAGCAAACATCCTCTCCTACTTTAATAAATAAAACCTAGTGTGTTTGACCTATGTTATCCTTCAGGTGCCTAGTATAGCAGATTCCCATAAGTCAATTGCTGGCGGTGCAGAAGAGGTAACCTAATAACATAATATGGTTCCCTCGTTTATGTGGAAATGTGTCAATTTTGCTCTTTAACTTATTTTTTGCATATGTTTCCTAAAATACTTTTTTTCAGTTATGTTAGGCCACACTAAAACAGTCTATCGCCTTATTTTCTATAACTGAGTGAACACAGAGTACAATGGTTAGAATGCTGCAACTATCTTGACGTGGAATGTAGGCTGAATGTAACTAAATGTATTTTACATCTTGAAGTGTTCAAAAAGCTCATAACTTTCAATATTTGCACATAACTTTCTGTGTTTGAATATTGCATTAAGAACATGAAATTAGCTGTATATTCTCCCAGATAAGACTACAAAAAAGGAATCTCAGAAAATGACTTTTATGAATACTAAACCGCTTCCATAGAACATTGTGTCTGAATACCCATTATTCTTTTACTGCTTGTAGACATTATTATACTAGCTGTGTCTCTAAATATGCATCATAACTGCATACAGCTTGATAATGTTATAAGAAAAAAGCTGATTTGTCAGAGCAATACAAATCCAATATCAGGTTGAAGATTTAAGCATTGCATATTGTGCTAATATTTATCTGATCTTCATGAGCACAAGAGACATTGCATACAGAATGAAAAGAAAAACTTGACTTTTTTATGAAATCTTGCTTCAAGAAACAAATTTTCTGATATTTCTAAGGGTTATCTACTAATGTTCAGAGATGCTCAAATGCCCCACTACACTATCAAATTGATGGCATGACACCATGTTTATGGGCATCATTTTAATGCTTTTAACTTGCATTTGTAAGCTTCACCAAACACAAGTTTGTAGTCTCACTTATTAAAGGTTTTCTTAACCACTTCAGCCCTGGAAGGATTTCACACTTTAGGACCAGAGCACTTTCTGCGAATCGGCACTGTGTCACTTTAACTGACAATTGCGTGGTCGTGCAACGTTGTACCCAAACAACATTTTCGTCCTTTTTTTCCCCTCAAATAGAGCTTTCTTTTGGTGTTATTTGTTCACCTCTGCATCATTTCTGATGACCGCTATAAACAAAAAAAAAGCGACAATTTTGCAAAAAAAAAAAATTTTCTTACTTTTTGCTGAAATACAAATACAAACATTTTTTTTCATCGCTTTTGGCCGATTTATATTCCTCTTCATATTTTTGGTAAAAAAAAAAATGCCAATGGCGTTTATTGCTTGGTTTGTGCAAAAGTTGCTGCTTTTGCGGATGATGTGAATTCATTTCTGGGGTTTTTATTTTTTTATTTTTTACTGGTAATGGCAGTGATCTGCGATTTCTAGTGGTACTGCGACATGTCGGACCATTTTGACACTTTCTTTGGACCATTGGCATTTATACAGCGATCGGTGCTATAAAAATGCAATTGTAAATGTCATTGGCAGTGAAGGGGTTAACCTGGAGGGGGCACTATAAGGGTTAACTATGTTCCCTCAGTGTGTTCTAACTGTATGGGGGCTGGACTGGAAGGGGGAGGGAAGTGATCACGGCTTCCATATACAGGAAGCCTGTGATCACAGCCCTTCCCCCTCTGTCAGAACGGAGGTCCGTGTTACATACACAGTCCTCCGTTCTTTCATTGCGGGGGGGTGGCCATCGCGGGTATCTACTCCCTGGCCCCCCTGGAACACAGTGAGCGCGCTTCCAGCGGTGCATGCTCACAATACTAGCTATTACGGCCGCCCTCAGGTGACGGCGGTTTGCGATAACGAGCCATGTTGCTGCCATCACGCTGCGGCGGGCGGTCGGCAAGTGCCTAATAAGGATAAGTTCAGCTTTGTTCATCTTTTTTTTCTATATCTCAGCTCCCCTATTTACCAATATAACATTAATGTACTTATTTGGCAAAAATAAAACAGCTTTCCATTTATTCTACACAGGCTTACCTCACCCTGCTGTACATGCACCTCAGCAACAGCAAAACGGGATCTGGTACGCCTGACCTTAGCAGGGACCACTCCATCATCAGAGCTATCTGTCATGGAGCCGCTGTTGTCTACGAGTTTGTATGATGAGTCTGAATCTGACAGTGAGGCTTCCCTATCGCTCTCATCTGTCATACTCAACAATGCATAGGCCTCTTCATTAGTGTACCTCGGATTTGACATGGCTTCTAAATTTATAGGTACACTAGTGTGACTCACTGGCAAAACCAGTGCACCTGGTTGTCAGAGCCTATTTCAAGTCGCTACCAAAATCACTGTCAGATTTCGCAGGGATCGGGCATGATCTCTGCGAATGCTGCATATATGTGTTCTGTGTTTGGTAAGTGTCAGGGATCTATTGATCCTGCACTTGGGTGGGCGGGGCTGGGCAGAGGGGCTAAACGCAGGTACTAGCAGGTATCTGGGCTGATCCCGCTAATGCTGTGTTTTTTAGAACACTAATCTAGTGGGGACACTAATATATATCTGATGAGATCAGATGTTGATCTGATCAGCCACTGCAATAGTATCTAACACCTATGTAATGTTTTGTGTATGCGTGTCAGAGTACCTAACTAACTAGCCTTGCCTGGTGTTTACGCTGACCCTAACACACGCTAAAACCTAACTGGGGTCACCGACGGGCGATCGGGGGTTAAAACATATAAAGGTATATATATTATATATACGGTGGGTAACCTGATGGGGGAAAAAAATAGTTAGCTAGCGTCACCCGTAACACTTATACAGTGATCACAGGTGACAGGAGGCAATCAATGGGTTAAAACTTTATTGGGTGGTAAAGGGGGGAATTTACACCTACCTAGGCCTAATACTACCTACCCTAACACTGATTAGTGTCACAATGGTCACAAGTACAGTGATCAGTGAACGATCTGATCGCTGCACTAAGTGACACAGTGACAGGTGGTGAAGGGGTTAACTGGGGGGGCGTTCAAAAGTGTGCCTAACTGTACTGGTGTCAGTGCAGTGATGGTGCAACTCACGATTCTGCTATCCTCTCTCCTCTCTGCAACAGAAAAGGATGCAGAGAGGAGAGATGACATCACTTCCCCTGTCTGTGTTTACATTCCACAGACAGGGGTGGCATTCCATTTGCTGGGACCGATAAACAGGAATAGACTAAAATTAATTGGTCTATTCCTGTGGATTGAATGGTTCAGTAGTGAATTGGACTGCCCCGACCACACTGGAGGCGTGCGCGCGCGCCCCCTAGCCGTGCCCGCGATCAGCCCCAATTCGCGGTATGTGTCCGCATTGCCGCAGTAAATATACAGTGCACAGTCGGGAACCAGTTAAAACCCTTATCCATTACTTCTGCCTTACTTCCTGGACAGACTTTAGGTCACGACACAGGAAAGAGTTGACCAGCTGGGGGTAGATGATGCAGGGTGTGTGCTAATGAGATCAGTTGGTCAACTCCTTCCTGTGTCATGACCTAAAGTCTGTCCAGGAAGTAAGGCAGAAGTAATCAAGCAGTGTTTTTAAACAGCTGTGAAGAGAGTGAGGTAAGCCTATGTAGAATAAATGAAAAGCTATAGGGGAGCTGGTATTTAGAAAAAAAAAGTTAAACAAAGGTAAACTTAGCCTTGAAATATCAGTGAGGATGGATGTTTGAATACAGCAAGATTTGATTTGCTCTGCATTTTGTCAGATGCAGGTTGTTCTATTTACCTGCATTTTAGGTAACTCAAATGGATGGCAAAGCAGAAAAAGTGCTGTTCGGGTACAGAATGTTTGGCAGCTTGTACTTGTGAGCTGGTTTAGAAGTGGACCGTTGAAGAAGAAATGATCATGTGACTGGTCATAGAGCTTTTCTTCTACCAGATCTGAGGAGAAGGGCTATTAGATGGAGCACAGGACTATCAGGTAAGGGCAACAGAGCATATAGGAGGCCCTCCAGTAGCAATTCAGATGATATTTGGAGCCAATTGCTTGGTAGCACAATTCACCTTGAGCAACAGGAAAGTAATCCAAACTTCCTCAACACACAGTGGCTGCGTTATCATGAATGCATGCATTAGTGTTAGAGCATGTGATTGGTGATTAATGCATTTTTAACTTTGAAGCTGTGTTTATAATTAAACCCTGAGGACACAAGCCTTATTTATCTATTTATTCAGCATCGTAATATATGAAGCAAGTAACCTGTCAAATCTATAACTATTGTCACCGGCTCTAAATTAAAATAATAGTGATTTATTCAAAAGGAAGGTACAACTGTAATAATGTCTGAAAACATTCACTTGTATTTGATGCTTGAAATATTTCACGCGTGATTTTATCAACGAATTAATGAAGCTTTAT
Source organism: Glandirana rugosa (assembly GCA_018402905.1). NCBI lineage: Eukaryota > Metazoa > Chordata > Amphibia > Anura > Ranidae > Glandirana > Glandirana rugosa. Next base: position 1,133,090 of record BLSH010361173.1, on the reverse strand, counting down.
GCTTATATTTGCTTATATTTTTCCTTAAAAAAGAAGTATGTTTTTTTTTTTTTAAGAATCATACTTACCTAGGTGGAGATAAAAAAGAGAGAATGCGTTTCTAAGTGCAGCATTTAACAATTTATTAAGCCAAAGGATGAAAACACACTTACTTTTATATATCACCCCACCTTCTGTCCTCTCCCTATTACTGCTCCCACCAACACTTGCTCATTCTACATCCATATACTGAAAGAACCCCCAGGACTCTGAGGCATGCCCCTCCATTTAAATCACACTTCCACATTACCTCCCTCACCCTCCTGCTTCTCCTAACCTCTGGTGATATATGTCCAAAACCTGGGCCTCCATCATCTGTCTTTGCCCGACGCTCCCATATCCCAACACCCTCTGGCAGCACCCGCAACCCAGAGAACTTAGTCTTCATTTCTCTTCTTTCTAATACCAGCCTCCCCCTCTCCTGTGCCCTCTGGAATACCCGCTCTGTCTGCAACAAACTCACTGCCCTCCATGACCTCTTTATCACAAATTCCTTTAACCTACTTGCCATTACCAAAACTTGGCTTCATGAATCTGACACTACTTCTCCTGCTTTCCTCTCCCATGGTGGCCTTCTCTGGACTCACTCCCCCAGACCAAGTGAATGGAAGGGAGGTGGAGTGGGAATCCTTCTAGCCCCATGCAGTACCTATCAGGTACTTTACCCACCTCCCTCTCTAACACTCTCCTCTTTTGAAGCACATTGCATTCATCTATTTTCTCCTATTCCTCTAAGAATTGCTGTCATTTACCGGCCCCCTGGGCCGGTATCAACTTTCCTTGATGACTTCTCTGCCTTGCTACCCTACTTTCTCTCTTCTAAAATCCCCACAATCACTCTTGGCCACTTCAACATCCCTGTTAACGCTATCACTACTCTTACTTCTAAACTTCTCAGTCTAACCTCATCTCTTGACCTGAAGCAATGGATACAGGCTCACACTTACTCCAACGGCAACACCCTTGACCTTGTCTTCTCTTATCAGTGAACTCTGTGCAACCTTGCCAACAATCTTCTCCCACTCTTTGATCACCACCTTATTCATTTCACTCTCTCCCGGTCTTCTATCTCCCCTCCCTCCAACTGCCTAACAGTTACTCGTAGAAACTTTCGCCACCTCAGCCCTTCTCTTCTCTACTCTGCTACTGATCTCTACTCTATGATATAATTTCACCCCTATCCTGCCCCAACCAAGCCACATTCGTCTACAACAGCTCGCTGTCATCCTCAATAGACAAGCTAGCCCCCCCTCACTATACGCAGAAACAGGCCCCGTCCTCTACAACCTTGGCAAACAGACAATACCAGAAGTCTCAGAAAACGTAGCCGCGCTCTTGAGCGCCTGTGGCATAAGACTAAGCTCCAAGAAGATTTCAAACATTACAAATCCGCCCTCCTAAAATACTATTCATGCCCCCAAACTGCCAAACAGACCTACTTTATCACACTCATTAACACATTATCATCCAGTCCCCATCAACTCTTCTCAACCTTTAACACTCTACTCTGTCCGCCACTGTCTCCACCCTCTAATTCACTCACTGTCCAGGAGATTGCCAATCACTTTAAAAGATAAGATTGATAAGATTCGTGAGGAGATCTCCAATGCACAGAAAATACCCCCACTCAACACCCCACGTCCACAGATACAATCACTACTTTCCACTTTCAACCCTACTGGTATTAGTGAGGTTGCTAAACTTTTAATGAACACCATCTAACCACCTGCCCCTGGATCCTGCTTCCTTGCAAATGCTATGCTCACCCTCTGACTCCATTCTACACTCTCTAACTCACATTTCAACCTTTCCCTCTCTTATGGCATCTTCCCAAACTCTCTAAAACATGCACTAGTCATCCCTATCCTTAAAAAGCCCTAAATGGACCCCAACCAATCTTAACCTACGCCCCATCTCCTTACTCCCCTTCTCCTACAAACTCCTCGAAAGACTGGTCTACAACCGACTAAGTGACCATCTGACCATGAACAAACTTTTTAATCCCCTTCAGTCTGGATTTTGCCCTTAACACGCCATGGAAACTGCTCTCCTTAAAATCATAAATAACCTACTACTCCTGGACCTCTCTGCTGCCTTTGACACAGTAGACCACCGGCTCCTCCTCAAAAAACTCCACTCCTTTGGTCTCTGTGACTGTACTCTCGCTGGCTCTCATCCTACCTATCCCACCGCTCCTCCAATGTTACTTACAACTCTACTGCCTCCTCTCCTCTTCCTTTCACTGTCGGTGTCCCCCAAGGTTCTGTTTTTGGACCTCTCCTTTTCTCAATCTACACCGCCTCCCTGGGTCAGTTGAGTGCCTCCCACCGCTTTCAGTATCATCTCTACGCTGACGACACACAAATATATCTCTCCATCTCCCAGCTCTCTCCATCTGTCTCCTCACGCATCACCAACTTACTAACAGACATATCAGCCTGGATGTCACATCACTTCCTCAAACTCAACCTATCCAAAACTGAGCTTAAGATATTTCCTCCCCCTCGCGCCACTTCCACAGATTTCTCTGTCAAAATCAATGGCTCAACTATCAACCCACTCTCTTTAGACACCTTCACCGCGCTCCCCC
>BLSH010361173.1:1106966-1122424 GCA_018402905.1 Glandirana rugosa | reverse complement strand
CGGCCAGCTTCTCAGCTCTGCTCCTTAACAACCAGCCTTCACTGCACCCTGATTGAGCAAAGCTTTTCCCAATCAGGACGCAAACTGCACAATGCAGCGTGCAGTGAATTGCAAGGTGTTCAGTGGGGCAAACACCCCCAGCCTACAATTTGCAAATTCAGGTTTTTAGTGAATAGCCAAACAGGCAAATGTTCAGCCCAAACTCATGCTCGGGCCAAACTGTTCACCCAACCCTAGTGCTGAGTATTTCTGTCTTTGCATTAAAGTGATTGTAAAGGTTAAAGTTGTATTTTTTTAAATGACAAACCATGTCATACTTACCTGCTCTGAGCAATAGTTTGGCACAGTGCAGCCGATACTCCTCTTCTCGGGTCACCTACCAGCGCTCCTGCCCCCCCTCCCACTAAGTGCCCCCATAGCAAGCCACTTCATATGGGGACACTTGTGCAGGCTCACTTCCAAGCTGGCTTTGTGTGTCCATAATACATAAAGAGTGCAGCTTGGCCCACCCATGCTCCCTCCTCACTGGTGAGGAGAAAGAGAACTAACAGAGCGCTGGATTGCTCAGGTAAGTATTTAGGGGAGGCTGAGGAGGAGCAGAAGGTTTTTCACCTGAATGCAGAGAACGTATTAAAGTAAAAAACCTTCTGCTTTTAGAACAATTTTGATGTAGTTTTTAGAATTCAGCAAAACAAGAGAATCACTCAAAGAATCACAAAAGACATTGACATATACCTAATTAAATATTAACACAGGTTTTACAACAGTCTACACCATCATTCAATAGCATTTTTTTAAATTGTAGTTTACAAGAAAGGCCATAATCTTCTCATCGCTGGAGTATTTTGAAAAGTTGCAGTCTGTACACCTGCTCTATATTAAACAGAAATATATTAGTACTAAATGCACTTTGCTTTAAAGTGGAGGGTAAAAATTATTATATGGGCACACCTTTGCATTTGCTATTTAGCCAAAACATTCTTTAATTCAACTAAATTAATCTGTAAGCAAGGTTTGTTAAAAAACACATTGTGACTCATAAAATTCTACCTATGCTAGTCTTATTGTTAGTATTTAATCTTTATTATTTTTAAATTAAAGAATACACATTGGGTGCTAATGAAGTGAATCCAGATGTAGTTTATAAATAACCATGTAATGAATTTCTGCTTTGTATCTGATTATCAGAAGTTTGTTGGCATTGTAAACAGAAAATTGCTCTGCCATTAAATAAATTGCTGTCTTCAAAGTGTGCACTGATATACATAATTGACCAATTTTCACCATATCCAACTCAGCTATATTATTAAGAAGCGTTCATTGTCCAAGCATTTCCTCCAACACCAGTAGACAAACTGCATCCATCAACATCAATTATTAGCATTTCCACTCTATGATAGATCCAGAGGATACCGATCATATGTCAGGTGTTTTAATGCTTCCTTTTTACAGTATTTGTTTGCATTTTATATTAATTATCTGTGTGTTATTTCTAGGATGGGTAGTTTAGGTTTTTTTTTAAAGACACAATTGTAAAATGTGTATATTTTTGTCTTTCCCATCTTTGGATAGTGTTACATGTTATAAATCTCAGCTTTTTGAACAATAAATTGTCCAGACTCTGCATGTTTGTGATTAAAAAACATTGTAAATGCAAGGGTCAGGTTAAGGTTTAAGAAGCTTTTTACATTTAAAGTGTTTATGCTTAAGTTGAAGGTTAACAATTAATGCAAGACTATTGGTTACGCTTTGGGCAGGGAGAGATATAAGTGTCAAGGGTGTTTCCGTTTTTAGAGAAACCACTTCCTCGCTTGGTGACTGTTAGGAAAATCTTGGGTTTTAAATTTGTTTTCTGAACTGAAATCTACAGTGCATGTTCTTATTTCTGAAACATGATTTGTCATAAGAGATCTACCTTACAATGAAAAGTTAGTAAATCTGGGCATGGTAAGGTTAAAACACATGTTTTAGAACCAAACTAATTAATAAGCATGGATATATCCCATGCTAATATAAAGATGGCAAGATGGGGAATATCACTTTTGTAAAAAGATTATCTTTTTATAAAGGGCTTTTCACCATAAGATTGGTTGAAGTGATCCATTTCTTAAATTTTTAAAGATATGAGTGGTGAGTTCACAATTACAGCACTTACCTGGGACATTGAGAGACACTGTTGCCTAAATATCTCATTGCCTATATTGTTATTTATATGTATATTTAATATTATTCATCATTTGACTAGAAAGTATATGAAGCCTCCATTCTTCATTTCATGTCAATATTTGTTAACATTTATGGTTCAATATCAATGAGAAGAGCAAGGTGGCAATCTCACACATTGAGGGAAATTGTATGTTGTGTTTCCATTCAAAAAGACCAGAGTTTATATGCATTTTTCAGCTGATTAGATTGGGGTCTCTATGTTTTTGCAGTTTAAGACTTTAAATAATTTTTGCAGCGATAGCATAGAATTATGCAATTCTGATTCTTTTAAATAACCCAACAATCATCTTGGCAGATTATATATGTTTGATAAATCTAAATTTTCAGAAATATATTTTTTTACTTCAGACCAGAAAGGTTTGATTTTATGGCAGTTCCAAATCATATGAACAAATGTACAAGGAATGTTAAACATTTAAAATAGGTTGATGTACCCAGTTTACCTGACCTGGTTAGTTTTTGGGGGTATAGTATACACCAGGGATAGGCAACCTGGGGCCCTCCAGCTGTTGCAGAACTACAAGTCCCATCATGCCTCTGAAAGCAACTGTAACTGCCAGTGTAGTTCCACAACTACTGGAGGGCTACTGGTTGCTTACCCCTGGTATATGCAATGTAAGTATTTAATTTTGATCAATTTATCTTAAAAAGATGTATCTGAGTTGGTATGTTTCCTGTCAATAAAGAAAAAACTTTCACAGAGCTACCTTAAAAACGCTACATTAGAATAAATAAAAAAGGAAATAAATAAATAAATGTATTTATTTATTCATTCACATATTTATTTACTTATTTGTTTATTTATTTATTTTATTGCACGGTTTCAGGATAGCGCTGTGAGAGTTTTTTTCTTTATTTGTTAAAGGGATATAACAATTTTGTAACAGCAGCTGTCCAAATAGGTGAATTTATTTGATTGTACACTATAGGTTCACATAGCGTGGGTATATTTGAGTTTTATAGATTTCCTGCTGAGCCTCCTCAGAAAGGAAAGGGAGAGCCTCCTGCCACTGAGTTTGAGTTGAGGGCAACTTTTTGGTTCTAACATGTAATAGGGCTAAATAATAGGAGTTGACCGCTTTTTTTTTTAACATTCTGCATTAAGTTAAAGCAATTCTAGTCTAATTGTATGTAACTTAGCATTTCAAAGACCAAGCTGTGTGGTGTTTGCATTCCAAAATTGAATATAGGCTGGAGTTTGGTACTCCAAACTCTGCTTGAATTAAAAAATGCCTTGATAGAGGTGAGAAGGTACTTGACTCCAAAGCGTGCCCACCAAATACTATTGTTAAGTCTAAAGAAATCCTCCAATTAATGGTTGAACCATAAAGGGACATTGGGGTAGTATTTAGTTGCAGAGTCAAGCATCTTTATGTTAGCTATATTAAGGATTTTTAGAGACATCTTCAATATTGCTGTATTTTTGCTGAGGAGAAAATGTCTGTGTAAGTTTACCTAAGGATTCAGACAGACTGCTGCAATGTTTACAATGACCTTCTCAGGGGATCTTTGGCAATAAAGAAAGAAACTTTCATACTGCGTAGCAGAGTGGCTAGGTGATTGCCAAAATATATTAATAGGGAGGTAAATAAATAAAATATATTGATACGTTATAAAAAAAATTGAATAGGTGTTGAGACCAAGTCTTGAGTTAGCAATGGATGTGGATTTTTTTGGTATCTAGAGATTGAGAGATTTTTGAAATGTTATGCCTAAATATCATAGTTTATTTACTACTTTAAGTGGGCAGGTCTTTCCAAGAAGAGAGGGATCTAGATGGTTGACAGGAAGAAAATTGGATTTGTTCCAATTTACCTGAAGCCAGAGAACCTTCTAAAGTAATTTATGAAAGACAACACTCTATATGAGTCTTTGATGTGCCCTTGTTTGATTGCAGTTTTGATAGAAGGAAGCAAGCGTTGCTATGATATATTCTGTTTGATCTACAAAAATCCATTGGGGATTAAAGATTCATAATATATTGTAGATTGCATGTTCCAGTGTAGCTAGGTATGTTAACAATCTCTAAATTCAAACATTTTCTGACCCAGATAAAGGTGTTTTTTTGGGCATGTTCTAGTAATGCAAGGTGATAATCCCTAGTGCTATGTCTCCTTGCTTGAAATGTTTAAGGAGAGGGACAGATAGCATTCAACATTTCAGAGCCTAGTTTAAGATCTAGTAATTTTACATTTGGGGAGGATTCTGGCAACAGTTGCCACTCTGGAGAAGAAGCCACACAACATGGCCTTAAAGGCTTCACATCAAGTGCACATTTAGTTCCTAATGATCTTGGATATCTTGTACACATTCATTTATTAATAGGTTAACCAGAGGGGACTCATTCGCTGGATACGATAACCCCTGTCCATATCTAGTGCAAATAAAGAGTGTCTGAAGGTGTTGCTTGCAGAACTTGGGACTAAAGATGCTAATGAGGAAGAACCACCAGGGTGCACAGGCAGGAGTATCAGGTGAGCAGTCAGTGGAACCACTGGAAGCACCAGCAGAGGATAAAGCCAAAAGCCAACATATATTATTTTGCTGCTTGCCAATTGTTAGATGTAATGACTGCATTCATTTTCTTTTAGGCCTTCTTTCTTCTATTTTTAACTGGTGATATGGCCAGTAAGTCTGTTGTTTTTCAAAAGAACAAGCTCTTCTGCAAATGTATCAGTTTGAGTGATACAGAGTGTCAGTTAGACAAACCATTTACCACTGACAGGGGTGCTTAAAATAATCAGCATTTATTTATTTATGTACAATCTTTATCCCAAAAGAAAAAAAAATGGTGTCTGTAATTGCTTATGAACAGCTAGACTGACAATGCTTCTGTCCAAAGGTGCCCCCCCGTGCTCCTTCATCCAGAGTGGGAGCACTGTAATACAGAAGGTGGGTTCTTGGCCAGATCAAAAGGTGAAAACATAGGAAAACAGCCTAAAAAATGAAAATGAATGCAGTCATCACATCTAATGTTTGGAAAGCTGCAATATATTACATTTTTAGTTTTAGGTTTAATACCGCTTGAAGGACGAACTCTGGTTTGGTAATGGGGTCAGGACAGTAAAGTTCTTTTTTATTATTATTATTATACAGGATTTATATAGTGCAAACAGTTTGCGCAGCACTTTACAATATGAGGGCAGACAGTACAGTTACAATACAATTCAATACAGGAGGAATCAGAGGGCCCAGCTCATTAGAGTTTACAATGTAGAAGAGAGGGTCAAGTGAAACAAAAGGTAATAACTGTGGGGGGTGAACTGATGAAGAAAATGAAAATACATTTGTTAGGTGTGGGTAGAATAAACTTCTCTGAAGAGGAGGGTTTTCAGGGATTGTCTAAAAGCTAGCAGAGTAGGAGATACTCGGACAGGTTGGGGTAAGTAGTTCCATAGGATTGGAGAGGCTCTGGAAAAGTCCTGGAGGCAAGCAAAGGAGGAGGTGACGAGGGAGCTAGAGAGCAGGAGGTCTTGAGAGGAAGAAAGAGAACGATTAGGTTGGTATTTCGAGACTAGGCTGGCGATGTAACTGGGGGTTAAATTGTGGTTGGCTTTGTAGGTTGTTGTGAGTATTTTGAATTGAATTTATTGGGTGAGCTGGAGCCAGTGGAGGGATTGCCAGAGAGGAGTAGCAGATACAGAACGATTGGTAAGGTGGATGAGTCTGGCAGCAGCATTAATGATGGATTGAAGGGGGGATAGCCTGTGTAGAGGTAAGCCAGTGAGAAGGGAGTGACACCAGCGGGCAGGCATCAGAAGCACTCATAGGAGTCTGCAGTTTAATTTAAAAGAAGGCTTTTAAAAGGTGGAGTAGATCCAAATCAAAGACAATAGCAAAGTCACCAGGCAAGCCTCTCAATGAGAGGGCAGCACAGTACCAAATCATGGGCAGGAGCAGAGTCAGAAGTAAAGCTGAGGTCATGAAATAGATAAGCAATGGTACAAGCAGGATCCAAGGGCAGGTCAGGAGTAAGCTTGGTCAGTAACGGAAAAAAGCATATGCAGAGCAATTGCTTAGTCACAGGGAACAAGCTCGAGACCAGGTATGCCCTGTATACATTGTTATTTATACAGAAATCATCCCCTCCCTTCCTGTTTTTTTTTTTTTCTTTTTTTAATATCTTTTTTATTAACAACAAGTTCTGTTCCCATGCAGTCTCAGTAGCTGCTGGCTTGTTCTTAAGAGGACAACTGATACACCTGAGATCATTTCCTAGATAAGTTGCACTAATAGGCTTTATCAATATACAGTGCAATGAGCAAAAGCTTTAAGACATTGTTCAAACGGGAGGCTGGGGGACATTAACCACTTCCATACAGAGCCTGTTTTTTGGGTTTGGTGTTTACAAGTTAAAAACAGTTTTTTTTGCTATAAAATTACTTACAACCCCCAAACATTATATATTTTTTTTTTAACACCCTAGAGAATAAAATGCCGGTCATTGCAATACTTTATGTCACAGCGTATTTGAGCAGCGGTCTTCCGAGAGTGATTTTTTTTTGGAAAAATTTATTTTTTTGAGTTAAAAAATAAGAAAACAGTAAAGTTAGGCCAATTTTTTTCCATATTGTGAAAGATAATGTTATGCCGATTAAAATGATACCCAACATGTCATGGTTCAAAATTGCGTCCGCTCGCGGAATGGCGACAAACTTTGCAACAAAAAAATCACCATTCGCGACGTTTAGAAAATTCTACAGGTTAGCAGTTTTGAGTTACCAAGGAGGTCTAGTGCTAAAATTATTGCTCTCACTCTAACGATCGCGGCGATACCTCACATGTGTGGTTTGAACACCGTTTTCATATGTGGGCGTGACGTACGTATGCGCTCGCTTCTGCGCGCAAGCTCGCGGGGATGGGGCGCTTTAAATTTTTTTTTTAATTATTTATTTTACTTTTTAATTTTACACTGTTCTTTCTTTTAAGAAAAAAAATTGATCACTTTTATTCCTATTACAAGAAATGTAAACATTCATTGTAATAGAAAAAAGCATGCCAGGATCTCATATTTACAGTAAAATGCAAAAAAAAAAAAAAAATTCGAAAAAATGACATCGTACAAAAAAAGACTGTTGGGTGGAAGTGACTTGTGACGTCATTTCCTCCCTGCCATGTTATGGAGCCGAGTGATCATCTCCGCCGCTGCCGGCGAGTCCGGTAAGCGGCGGAGATGAACGGAAAGCGGCGGGAGGGGGGGCACCTCTCCCACCTCTGATAAAAGGGATCTTGCGGTGAATCCATTGCTAAGACCATTTTTATCAAACACAGGACCGCCTGCTAAAAAAAAGATATCTGAATGGTGCCTGTAGCTGCAGGCACCATTCAGATATCCAGGCTCAAAGTTATGACGTCATATGACGTGATCCTGAGGGAAGGGGTTAAAAACAAGCTGTTGAGCCACATTTTTACTTCCCCCAACTACCCATATAAAAGAAAGCATGCAGCACAAGCGGAAAAAATCATACCTCCTGTTCTACTGGCAAACGTGATGCTTTCAAGTGAATGGGACTATGCTGCAAGGGCAAGCCTAATGTTTGGCTAACAGTTGTGGAGAAGTATTTACATACAAATTCCTGTTCTGCTGTCAAAAAAAGGCGCATTCATGAGGCAGTAGTATTGCCTCCTGAATGTCTGCCAAAACTGCTGCCTTACTGGCCTATAAGAAAGTGAATTACTGCAAACTGATTTTCAGAGGATTGGCATGGGCTGCTGCCCATGTGAACGAGCCCCAAGTATAGTAACTAAAACAATCATTACATTAACTGAACCAAGACTAGTTCAAAATAGATCATATTTGTTTTTTGTGGACATTTCATTCTGCTGTTGCACTGATTTATTGAATAAAACCAAAAGCCACCACAACTCACAATTGCTGCTGGTAATTTTAAGAGTAGTGTATCAGCGCAAGAACAAAATAGGAGAAACAAGCCTTCCCATGCCATATTGCCAAAACTACTCAAGAAGGGATCACCCCTGATGCACATTTGGGAAAATGAGATACCTCCCATTCCAGCCCGTATTAGCTTTTATTTGTGCCTTGTCAGAGATTGATTATTATAGATTTTTTTAAGTCTTCTAATTGTATTTATTTCAGTAATGACCATTCTCTGAAAACTTATAATTCCAATATTCTGCTTTAGAAATCAGTGAAGCAGTTGCTTATTAAGTCTGGCAGGGCAAATGATATTTCAGTAAGCTGTGTCCACCTATTACATTGAATTAATGACACTTTTACTTTAAGGAAATGTGTACAGTAAAGCAAGTTAGGCTCTGACAGAAACTGCTATTTTCAATAAGCAAATGACTAACAAAATATTTCAATGCAACAGAAATATAACTGACTGTAGCAATTTTATTCTATTGAAGCATACAGAAAATTATACCACTTACGAAAACCTTAAGTGCTGGCAGTAGGCAGCAAAGCAGGGAGTGACAGTAAACTTCAAATTAAGGAAAAACGCCAAAAATGATTTGAAAGTAAGCAAATTAAGCTTAGCAAAATATTGGAGCCTGTGTGTGGAGAACGGTGTCAAACGCTTTTGCAAAATCCAAGTATACCACGTCCACAGCCACCCCTCTGTCCAAGGTTTTATTTACCTCCTCATAAAAAGAAATCAGGTTTGTTTGACAACTTCTGTCTTTCATGAATCCATGCTGTCTGTTGCTTAAAATTAGTTTTTTCCAACAAGAACTCATCTATGTGGCCTTTTATTAAACTCTCCAGTATCTTCCCTGCCATAGAAGTTGAACTAACAGGTCTTTAGTTACTTGGTAATGACTTTGATCCATTTTTAAATATGTGCACCACATTGGCCCTACGCCAATCCAGTGGTACTATTCCCGTCATTAACGAGTCCCTAAAAAATTTGATTAAATGGCTTTGAAATGACAGAGCTCAATTCCTTTAGGATCTGTGGGTAGTTCCCCCCAGTTACATTTTCCTGTAAAATATTGCAGTCACAACTGTTATTTTACTGACCCGACTACAGCAGGGTACAATTATTTTTGTTATTTTAGGTTACTGAATATTGCATTAATATGTTTTGTGCTACTTTTTTGAATACTTCAAATAGTAGTTTTCTGAGCATAAATATACACAGTTTCCACCTGTTGCTGCTTTCAGACACGAAGACCAAAGCCATAGATCTTTTGTCAATAAGAGGGGTGGCAAAAAGAGGCTGGAAGGAAAGTGCTGTCAGTTCCCGTACACATATCAGTCCACTTTTGTTACTGAGGGCTGCTATCACTTTCGCATTTTGTATTTACCCTTAATAATACATATCAGTGCTGCTGATCATTTACAGCCTCTCCCAATCTACAGTCAGGGTTGGCTACTCGTGGTTGCAGGAAAGAAAATTGCTCCATCCCTGGCTGGCCTTATCACCCTTGAACATAAAATTCCTGAGCAAGGACCTTCATGCAGAATCACCAGTTATTATTTTAACTAAAAAATGCAGATTACTTGTGCTATTACATTAACATGTTACGGCTTTTAGTGTTTGGTTTTGCATGTACTATATGAACAATTTCAAAAAAATAAAACCAGTGAGCTAATGCTAGCTAGGAAGTTGCAATTCAAAAGGCCCAGTCAATTCATATTGATCAGGGTTTTATTAAATCTATTGGAAACAGGGTTAAAATGCTTTTATACATGCTTCTATCAGATGATGTAGCCTTTTGTCATGTGATAATAAGCTGTAAAATATTTATCTCATACTTCATGGTTTGTGTGCTGTGAGAAGAACCTATGCATAAACCGCTTGACTGGACTACCTTTTCTCATACTCTTATTGAAGCCCAGAAAATGAGAATATGGGCCATCAAAGGTGAGCCAGGTGTAGAAGATAAATGCCAGGGTGAAAACTATAGCCACACTAGGAGTAGTAAGTGTTTTCTGTAGGTAGATAGTGTTCTCTAAAGGTAGACGGTCTCCTCTAAAGGTAGACAGTAGAGCTGATTTACCAAAACTGGAGAGTGGAAAATTTGGTGCATGGTAGCCAATCAGCTGCTAACTTCAGCTTGTTCAATTAAGCTTTGACAAAAAAAAAAAAACCTGGAAGCTGATTCGTTTCTATGCAGAGCTGCAGAAGCTTTTGCACTTTCCAGTTTTGGAAAATCAACCTCAGTGTTCTTAATAAGTAGACTGTATTCTCTGGGTCAGCTAAATGCAGGCTTTTCCTTTTTGACTGGAGTCATGCATATCAATGTACAATACATTATTCTTAACACAGATTGTCACACTGACTGTCCAGTACTATATTAATGCAATAACATTGTTACATCTCACATTTTAAATGTCAGTCTGAAGGGCTTCAAGCTCAGCAAGCTTCAGCATGAGTGTCTCAAGTAGCACTCATCTTCAGTGCTTCCGTTTTTTTTTCCATGGACATATTTAATCAACTGATGGAGGTGTTTCATTAACATTAGCTAATCTATTATGCACTGATGGCAGGAAGAATTTGGTGGCCATCAGGCTCTTTCTCCTCCTGCTGTTTTACAGGATCAATATTTTTATTGAGTAGAATGGACATGTTAGCTGTCATAAATGTAAATTGCCTAAGTGACTTTACTAGATCCCTAAATAGCCAAGGAGCACAAAGTCAAAAAGTATCTAGTAGAAATTGATACAAAATGCATAAAATAAAAAGTTTTTATTACATACACCGCTTTCTTTCTGCTGCACATACATATAGTATTTCAGCCCTAGTACTGTACAACATTTAACTACCTATTCCATGGGAGTTTTAAGCTGCACTTACAGTTTTTCCCTTTATGCTCTATTCAGTGTGTAGTACCCACCTATAATCGTTCTCTTACTGGTCTGACACATTATACCTTACACCCTTATGGCATTTTACACTGTTATGTAGTGCACAAAGCTACTAGTGAGCTTTACTCTGATAGATGTTGTTTTGCACCTACTATATGAGGGTTAGGCCTTATCTTTAAACATTATAAAAGCCATCATTACAAAACCAGCTATTGCTATTTCAAATGAATGTGCAAATGTATCCAACTTCTGATCCATTCAGCTCAGCAATATGCCAGTGCAGTGCCCATGATAGCACGAAAATACATATGCATTAATTCGTTTTATAGATGAGAAGTAGAAAGGATGGTTTGTGCTATATTGTTATAATCTAAATATAATAGATATGTATATCTATCTATATCTACATATTTTCCATATTTATTGGACTTTTTGTTTTAGACACCAAAATGTTATAACGTGCATATATTGTGACAAACAGCCCCTGCTAGTGGTTGATGGGTTGTATCTGCCACATAGAATTTTGTGGTTCTAAAAAGGGTAACTCCACTTTCCTGGGGGAAAATAAATAGCAAATAAAAAAAATAATATACACATTTTTCACTCCTCACCATGCAGCACTAATGTGCATCCTTAAAATGAATTGGTAATTTATTCTTTTTTTTCTTTTCACGTACCTGATTTATGCCTATATCTAATTTCACTTCCTCCTTTAGGGACCACACCACCATATGTCTTTTCCGGCTTTGCATTGGCTCCTGGGAGATCTTGGTCAGCTTGACATGGCACTGCTCCAATAACATTTAACATTGGAGTCTTTGGAAAATCTTGGTCAGCTTGACATGGCACGGCTCCAGTAACACTTAACATTGTCTTCTATGAAAAATCTTGGTCAGCTTAGTATGGCACTGCTCCAGTGCCATGTCAAACTGACCAAGATTTTCCATAAAAGCCAATGTTAAATGTTACTGGAGCTGTGCCATGTCAAGCTGACCAAGATTGCACCGCACTGCACATGTGCGAGATCAGCAGGTGCATGCTGGGTAGCCAGCATGCATGGAATCCAGGAAGAAGGACACTGTGGCTTCAGATACCCACACTGGAGATGGCTGTGCTGTGCATAAACTTCACAAAGTAAGAAAATGATGCTGCACAAATAGAAAACTGGGCATAGTTTACAGCATACCTTGCTGCATGAGGCATGAGTATTCTAGGGGTATTTTTATCTTAAAAGTCATATTTCAGCTGGAACTCCGCTTTATAATCCTTGTAATATACACAGATCACCTAGGGGGGAATGTTTTTTCTCAACAAAAGTAGAGTTAGGCTGGCCATACGTGGGTCAAATTTCGAAAGAATTTTTGTTCAAATTTCGCACCATTAGTGGGCTGTAGTAGCAGCCGATTTTCGCGTGGCAATCAAATTTGAGAAATCAGTGAGAAATATAATAGAAAAAGGAATGCACATGAGTGCAAGAAAAGAAAATTCCCGGAAAGAAAAGAAAATTCCCAGAAAGAAAAGAAAATTCCCAGAAAGAAAAGAAGATTCCCAGCCACATTTTGAAAATCAATGGTGGCACAATCGGATCACAAAACGCACAAAATTTCTGATATTGAAAAGAAAATTCATTTGGAATTCGACCGTGCATGGCCTGCCTTACTCTTAAAGGTAAATGGGAAGCAGTGAGAGGTCTTTAGCAGGCTTTGGGGGATTAAGCACTGGCCACACCTTGCTCCTCCCATGAGGTATAATTTGTGTTGGTTCTGTGGTGCTGAGAAAAGAGACAAGAAGACAACATGTCTGCAGTATTGGAGCAGACACAGTGAGGTGTAATTATTAGCCACGAGGCTTAAAACTGTTATGCTAGACTTTTGTTTTTGGACTGTGTTTCCTCACCCGTACTGGAATCCTTTTGTTTGCTGTACATGCTGACCAATAAACATGGGCGGGAAGCCCTTAACCTTACTTGCAGCTTGGATTACCTCTCTAAGAACTCCCCACTTGACGTTGAACCCCGCAATATATATATATATTTTTTTTTTTCTTTTTACATGTTGGTGTATAAAAAGCAGATAATTAAAGACAGTATATATTCTTAAATATAAAATGCCAAAGAATAAGCAATCACAAAATGAGAACATGGAAAATAATTATTTCATGAAAGCACTGCATCTAATTTAAAAAACTGAAAATTAATTGCAATAATTTTGAAATAAATCATCCTATTAGGGAGGTTAGTGGCACAATTATTTTAATTAAGTGCATCCTACTGAGTTCCATATGACCATCGCTGTTACTAGGATCATTAATGCTTGCCCACATACTGACATGTGCCTTCAACAGTCTGGAAAAAAAGGCTAATTTACAGTGTCACCTGCTGAAGAATTTGAGTTGGTTTCTCAGAACTGATTTACAAGACTAAGCACTGTACAGCATATTATGACATCCAAAATACATTACAAGAGCAACACCAGACAACAAAAAATGTTAAAAGGTGGCCTTTTAAAGCTTTCCAGTACATACAAAAACTGTAGTTTCCTAAATCAGAAAGCCTGCTTTACCTACTGTAAACTCTTTCATTGGGTTACTGAACAGTACAGCAGTGCCTCCGTGGGAATGAGATTGACATTTGCCAAGGCAGGGCTTTTTTTGTGTGGAAACATGTCAATATGTCGTACCGTCACTTCTTGACACAGCCCCTGGGAGCAGCTATATGGGGCTGCATATTTGCAGTCACATGCAGCGCTGCTCATCTTCTGCCAGCAACGCAGCTAGATTTTACTCACTTGTCATTCTGACATTCCTGGAAACCTCACAGTTTATCCAATGCATCACAGTTTATAATGGTATAAATGATGCAAGAGAAGACCCTGGGAAATCAATTGTAACAAAAATAAACATGTTGGAAGATCTTATCCAGTTTTGCTTTGGTGTATATCAAAAGTGCAGATATGCATGGTTTCTAGCAATGTGGCCTATAGGGATCTGTCAAAACACCTAACCTTATGCAGGCCAATCTAACATAATACATATCATCCTAATGCCAAAGTATTACGTTTCCACTATACCATAACTTCACTAGTACAATGTGAAGAAAACCACCAAGACTCCTGAGATATTCTAAACATGCTGGTGCCATCATGGAGTTATCTGTACCACAAGCTCATGTCCCCTTCATGCTTAGAGATACCAGCCAATTGATGTTGTAACATACATTTAGGCCTTCCTGACGCGCCTCTGAATTTGCCTCTTCATGCGTATATTTCCACCTTCAGTATATTATATTCAAAAGGCTGCATAATATAGTTGTTTTTTATGTTCATGCAGTTTATTTTAGATCCTTTCCTTGAACTGTACAAAAATGAGACAGAAGTCATCTTACCAAAGGAGGACTAGTGGGTTGCTGCTTATTACCTCCTGGTTTGGAAGAACCTAAAGGAAGGGAAACGCTTTATGTGGCTGCCATTACACAGCCCCATACATGTTCTTCCCATATTGACAATATGCCCTATGGGCACTGTTATTATGGTGAAGGAAGAGGCCATGAACAGGTAAGACATCTTTATTTTTTTAAATATGTGTTTTTCCTATGCCACCAGGGATTATTCCTATTAGGGGGTACTTACTAGACCACTAGCCATTATTACTGGAAATGTTTCATATTGGGGCACTGTCTTAAAATGTGAGCACTGTCTCATATATTGTTGTGGTGTTCTGCCATATTGGTTCACTATAGTATTCCTGGACACGGCGTGATATTAAAGTGTATATTCTGGCAATATTTTACATTGCATTATTTTATATTGTGGACATAGTATTGTACAATCCTGGTCTCTATTACACGGAGCAAAATTATAAACGCAACACTTTTGTGTTTGACCCTATTTATCATGAGCTGAATGCAAAGATCTACAACTTTTTATATTTACTCAAGAGGCCTATTTCTCTCAAATATTGTTCACAATTCTGTCCTATAACCTCCACGTCTACGACCTACACCTCCAGGACCCGACCACACCAATGTGCACCAGACGCCAAAATGACGGTTTAAGAGACTTTGTGGAAACCTCTGCCGAATACCATCTCTTTACTTGTAAGTTAAGTTCCCGTTGTCGAGACCACTTGTAAGGACGTCAGTCTTACGGTTGACGTGCAAAGGAGTCTTGAAAACTGTAGACACCATAACACGACACACTATTTGACGTGTAAAATCTCACCGGAAAATAACACCGGTCGGATTCCGTGTGGACACGTTATTAGTACGACAGATTAGTCGTAGAACTATACGGTGTGGACACTCCACCTACCTAATAAAGCCGTTTCCTCTTCACGAGTGATTGTGTCTAAATCTGTCTTAACACTTGTTATAAACTCTCTTTATCCGGAGAACTCATTTATATTTTTCAACATCTAGAAACGTAAGTCGAGTACTATTTATCCCAGTTTGTGTTTTCACAAC
>BLSH010361173.1:1062106-1083694 GCA_018402905.1 Glandirana rugosa | reverse complement strand
AGAGACTTCGGAATATCCTTGGTCCTACCCAAGGTAGGGGACAGTCGTGTGACCGTCACCGACGTCTTCGTAACTAACAGTCCTATCATGTTGTGGGGGCGGAGCCACAACCCATGTGTATGCTGCCATGAAGATGCACCAGGAAAGGAAAATTACGGAAAGGTGAGTATACAATTTTCCGTTTTCACTTCACGTGAATATTCAGTCATCCAGTTATGTGCAATGCAAAATCCAATTAATTTCCCTGATCATGACTGGGTATTGAACATGGATCTAGGAAATGTGTGTGTGCTGCTCAGGCTCGGTGGTAAAGGGGTATGCAATCAATGCTTCTGCAGCCACTGCCAGTGTGCTGACAGGGGATGGAACCCATCCTGGTTCCTATAAGGCTTCAGAGAACAATGGGATGGCCCCTAAAAGTCGTACATCTAGGTTTCCTGAAGTGATGAGTGGCAAACTCAGCTTGGACTCCAACCAGGCCACGGGCATGGACATTAGCTTAAACTGAACCTGTGGCCATGCTGTGCACACTAATCTATTTACTTATTCTGAACAAGCAGTAAAAATCACAAAAAAATAGGCCCTCGTTCATCTCTGTAGCTATAGGCAGAAACATAGCTTTTTTTCTATGCCCTCTGAGATTAAGCAACACACAGATGTATCTAAGTATCTGAGTATTTGCAAAGGGAGTGTAAAATCAAGCACTGTAAAAACAGATCATTGTCAGCATGAAATCCGGTCTGCATCCGTGTGGAATAGAAGGGCTGGGGCCCAAACTCTCAGGGGCGCTGGAGGCTCTTAGTGCTTCCTGGTCTGTGGAACCCAAGGCCCAGCAAACATGATCTCACAACTGGAAATGACGCAAGGACATGTCTGAGCCGCGTTTGCGGACATTGTTTCCTTCTTCAGGCCATATAGGTGCCATGTTTGAAGAGGGCTTATATGGGCAGTCAGGTGGCGGCAGACCACAGGCCCTAGCAGTGGCCAGAAAGTGTTCAATTAAAGCGATAATAGACAAATACAACACAATATGGGGCAAATTAACCACTTGCCGTCCGCCCACCATCAAATGACGGCGGGGAGGAACGGCTATTGTTCTGGGACGACGTCATATGACGTTGTCCTTTTAAGCCGGGATTGCCAGGACACACTGCGTCACCGACAGGGGTGAACAGCCATTGGTTATGGCTGTTCACCATGTGATCGGCCATGATGAAGTCACGGCCGATCACAAATGGCACATCCGTCGTTCGCACAACGCGTGCGCGTGATCGGGAGCGCACTGCGCGTCGGTGGTGGCGTGTTCCCAGGGAACACTGCCTGTCACCGACACTGGTATCAGCCGGCGGCTGGTTGCTGTTACCTTGTGATCGGCTGTGATCTGCTTCACAGCCGATCACATCCAATGTAAACAGAGCGGTAACTCACTGTTACCAGCACTTCTCTCCTCACACAGTGTCCAGTGTGAGGAGAGAAGAGCTAGGATCAGTGATCTGTTAAGTAAAAATACACAGCTGTCACATCCCCCCTGCACCCCCAATGCACCTGCCACCCAACAGTTACCCCATATGCCTCCATAAAGTGTACCTGTCATCATAAAGTGTACCTGTCATCATAAAGTGCACCTGTCATCAGACTGCCATCATAAAGTGCACCTGTCGCCTGTCACCCGTCAGTGACCGTGGCATGTCACACGTCACCCATCAGTGACCACCGCCAGTCACCCGTCACCCATCACTGATCACCGCCAGTCACCCATCACTGACCACCGCCCGTCACCCATCAGTGACCACCGCCAGTCACCCATCAGTGACCACCGCCAGTCACCCGTCACCCATCAGTGACCACCGCCAGTCACCTGTCACCCGTCAAGCATCTGTGACCACCGTCAGTCACCCGTCACGCATTAGTGATCACCACCAGACACCGGTCACCCATCAGTGACCACCGCCAGACACGCGGCATCCATCAGTGACCACCACCAGTCACCCATCAGTGACCACCACCAGTCACCCATCAGTGACCACCACCAGACACCCGGCACCCATCAGTGACCACCGCCAGTCACCCATGACCCATCAGTGACCACCGCCAGTCCCCCATCAGTGACCTCACCAGTCAGCCGTCACCCATCAATGATCACCACTAGACACCCATCACCCATCAGTGACCACCACCAGACACCCGGCACCCATTAGTGTGCACCTCCAGTCACCCATCAGTGTGCACCGCCAGTCACCCATCAGTGACCTCCACCAGTCACCCGTCACCCATCAGTGACCACCACCAGACACCCGTCACCCATCAGTGACCACCACCAGTCACCTATCACCTATCAGTGACCACCGTCAGTCACCCTCACCCATTAGTGACCACCGCCAGACACAAGTCACCCATCAGTGACCACCGCCAGACACCCGTCACCCATCAGTGACCACCGCCAGTCACTCATCAGTGACCACGGCCAGTCACCCATCAGTGACCATCGCCAATCACCTGTCAGTGACCGTCACACCCATGAGTAAACATCACCTGTAAAAGTCTCACACATGTGGTATTGCCATACTCAGTGGGAGTAGTAGAATGTATTTTGGGGTGTCATTTTTGCTACATACATGCTATGTGTTGGAAAGATCATATAAATGGACAACTTTGTGTAAAAATAAGTGTTTTCATTTTTTTTCCACATTTTCCAAAAACTATTGGAAAAAAATGACATGTTCAAAAGACTCATTATGCCTCATAGATTATACGTTGGGGTGTTTGCTTTACAAAATGGGGTCATTTTGTGGGCAATTCCATTGTCCTGGTGCTCCAGGACCTTCAAAATTGTAATAGGGTGTTAAGAAATGAGATGTGTAATTTATGCTTGTAGAACGCCTGAAGGTGCTAGTTCAATGTTGGGCCTCTTTATGTGGTCAGGCTATGTAAAAGTCTCACACATGTGGTATCGCCATACTCAGGAGGAATAGCAGAATGTATTTTGGGGTGCCATTTTTGCTATGTACATGCTATGTGTTGGAAATATCTTATAAATGGACAACTTTGTGTAAAACAAATAATGCATTTTAATTTTTTACCCACATTTTCCAAAAGTTACTGGAAAAAAATGAACCGTTCAAAAGACTCATTATGCCTCAAAGATTATTTGTTGGGGTGTTTGTTTTCCAGAATGGGGTCATTTTGTGGGCAATTCCATTGTCCTGGTGCTCCAGGGCCTTCAAAAATGTGATAGGTCGTCATGACATTAGATGTGTAATTTATGTCCCTAGAATACCTGACGGCGTTCCCTGCATGTTGGGCCTCTGTATGTGGCCAGGCTGTGAAAAAGTCTCAGACATGTGATATTGCCATACTCAGGAGGAGTAGCAGAATGTGTTTTGGGGTGTAATTTGTGGAATGCATATGCTGCGTGTGAGAAATAACCTGTTACAATGACAATTTTGTGAGAAAAAAAGAAAAGAAAAAAAATCTTAATTTTTCAAAAAATTCACCATGCCTCTTACTAAATATCTTGAAATGTCTACTTTCAAAAAAGGGGTAATTTGGGGGGTATTTGTACTTTCCTGGCTTGTTAGGGTCTCAAGTAATGATATAGGCCATCAGTATATCAGGTGTGATCAATTTTCAATGATTGGCACCATAGCTTGTACACTCTATAACTTACACAAGTACCAAATAATATACACTTATTTTGGTTATTTTTACCAAAGATAGGTAGCAGTATAAATTTTGGCCAAAATTTACAAAGAAAAATTACTAATTTGCAAAATTTTATGACAGAAACAAAGAAAAAGGCCTTTTTTCACAAATTTTTCAATATTTTTTTTATTTATAGCACAAAAAATAAAACCCCCCCTAGTGATTAAATACCACCAAAAGAAAGCTCTATTTGTGTTAAAAAAAGGACACAAATGTCTTATGGGTACAGTGTTGCATGACTGAGTAATTGTCATTCAAAGTGTGATAGCGCTGAAAGCTGAAAAATGGCCTGGACAGGAAGGGGATTTTCGTGCCCAGTTCTGAAGTGGTTAAAAAGGATAAATAACATGTGAAATCGGAAACATATAAAAAGAAGAAAATGAGGTATAAAATATAGAAACAAGAACGTAATAATTGTCTGGTGCAGATAAATTCTCATAATTCAATAATGTATTAACCACTTCAGCCCTGGAAGGATTTCCCACTTTAGGACCGGAGCACTTTTTGCGATTCGGCACTGCGTCGCTTTAACTGACAATTGAGCGATCGTGCGACGTTGTACCCAAACAAAATTTGCGTCCTTTTTTCCACAAATAGAGCTTTCTTTTGGTGGTATTTGATCACCTCTGCATCATTTCTGATCGCCGCTATAAACAAAAAAAGAATGACAATTTTGCAAAAAAAAACTATTTTTTTTTACTTTTTCCTAAAATACAAATCCAAAAAAAATATAAAGAAAACATTTTTTTCATCGGTTTTGATTGATTTATATTCTTCCTCATATTTTTGGTTAAAAAAATCCCAATCAGAGTTCATTGATTGGTTTGCGCAAAAGTTGCCGCATTTACGAATGATGAGAATTCATTTATGGGGTTTTTATGTTTTTTATTTTTTACTAGTAATGGCGGCGATATGCGATTTCTAGTGGTACTGCGATATTTCAGCGGACATGTCGGACCATTTTGACACTTTTTTGCAACCATTGGCATTTATACAGGGATCAGTGCTATGAAAATGCACTGATTACTGTGTAAATGCCATTGGCAGTGAAGGGGTTAACCTGGAGGGGGTGCTCTAACGGTTAACTGTGTTCCCTCTGTGTGTTCTAACTGTATGAGGGCTGGCCTGGCAGAGGGAGGGGAGTGATCACGGCTTCCATATACAGGAAGCCTGTGATCACAGCCCTTCTACCTCTTTCAGAACGGAGATCTGTGTTTACATACACGGACCTCCATTCTCTCACTGCGGGGGAGCCATCGTGGGTAGCCGGCATAGATCAATTCTGCCCTACCCACTCCCTGGCCCCCTGGAACACAGTGAGCGTGCGAACGCACCTCTGGCGGCGCATTCGCTCACAATACTAGTTATCGCGCCCGCCATCAGGTGACAGTGTTTCGCGATAACGAGCCACTTTGCGGCAGGCAGTCGGCAAGTGGTTAAGGAACCTGCATGTGTAGAATTGATAACAGTATATATATATATATATATATATATATATAGTGACAGTATGCGAGGCGAAGTGGTAGACAGACGCTACCTGTCATCTCATATGCATTCATGTGGACTAGATTAAACAGAGTCCGGTCCATATTTTGCCAGCCACCATGGCAGGGCTGGTTCCGGGCCAGAGTTTGTGGTCCACTGGAGTCCACCAGCAGATGGCTTAAGGAAGAGATCTCATTAGTACTCTGACCTGGAGATCAGAGAGGGATCTGAGGGAGCTCTGTGTCTGTTTGGACTTTAAAAAACAAGGTTTGCATTGTGGCTTATGTTTTGTGGGCTGGCCCCACACCGTATATTAAGAAACTATAATGTTTAGTTTAGCGCCATACGGCAAGGATTTATTTTTGTTTTGTTCGTTTTTTAATATGCAAATCTTTTACCAATAAACCTGGCAAGCCGCCAGATTTTAAGAAAGTTGCCTGCACTATTTTCCTCATTAAAGTTAATCCCCATGAGCTAATCTCCCATTCTATATATATATATATATATATATTTATATATATATATATATATATATATATATATGCCCAGTGCCACCTATGAGTGCCCATCAATGCCACCTATGAGTGCCCATCAGTGCCACTTATCAGTGCCACCTATCAGTGCCCGTCAGTGCTGCTTATCAGTGCAGTCTATCAGTGCTCATCAGTGCTGCATATAAGTGCCACCTCATCAGTGCCACTTCATCAGTGCCAATCAGTACTGCCTCATCAGTGCTATCAGTGCAGCCTCATCAGTGCCCATCAGTGAAGGAGAAAATTGAATTATTTACAAAGTTTTGTGACGGAAATAATTGAAAACATTTTTGAAAATTCTTTCACAATTTTTGGCCTTTTTTTATTTGTAGAGCAAACAATAAAAACCCCAGAGGTGATCAAATACCACCAA
Source organism: Glandirana rugosa (assembly GCA_018402905.1). Lineage (NCBI taxonomy): Eukaryota > Metazoa > Chordata > Amphibia > Anura > Ranidae > Glandirana > Glandirana rugosa. The sequence continues at coordinate 1,077,601 of BLSH010361173.1, read as the reverse complement.
AAGAAAGCTCTATTAGTGGGGAAAAAAATTATGAAAATTTAGTTTTGGTACAGCGTCACACGACTGCGCAATTGTCATTCAAAATGCAACAGCGCTGAAAGCTGAAAATTGGTCTGGTAGGTAAGTGTTCTAAGTGCATGGTATTGAAACAGCTTGTATAACAGTGTAAATGTGCTGTCTCCTCAAAATAACTCAATACACAGCCATTAACCACTTCCACACCGAATAGAATAGAATAGAATAGAATATTTACTGCAGCAGTGGGGATGCGTCCCGCGAATCGCCGTAAATAAACAGCGATTTGTGGAGTGGCCGCTAGAGGGCGAGTGCACGCCGGCGGGCAGCACGTGCACGCGCGCCAGCCATACTCCGGAGGAGTGTGCCCGCAGCTCAGGCGGACCTGATGTCCGCCGGCAAGCCGCGATGAGCAGCCACAGCAAAAGAACGGGGAACCGCCGATGTAAACACGACGGTTCCCCGCTCTGTCAGTGGGGACATAGGAGATCTACTGATCCCTGTCACTGGGATCAGTTAGATCTCGTATGCCCATAATAGCCCAGCCCCCCCCCCCCACAGTTAGAACACACCTAGGGAACACAGTTAACCCCTAGATCGCCCCTTCACTACCAATGACATTTATACAGTAATCAGTGGATATTTAAATTTCTGATCGCTGTATAAATGTCACTGTTCCCAAAAAAGTGTCAAAATGGTCCGACATGTCCGCTGCAATATCGCAGTACTGCTAAAAATCGCAAATCGCCGCCATTACTAGTAAAAAATAAATAAAAACCCCAGAAATGAATTCTCATCATCCATAAAGGCGGCCACTTTTGCACAAACCAATCAATAAACGGCGATTGCGATTTTTTTTTTACCAAAAATATGAGGAAGAATATAAATTGGCCAAAACCGATGTAAAAAAATGTTTTTTTATATTTTATTTTTGCATTTGTATTTTAGCAAAAAGTAAGGAAACCATTTTTTTTTTTCGCAAAATTGTCACTCTTTTTTTGTTTATATCGGCGATCAGAAATGATGCAGAGGTGATCAAATACCACCAAAAGAAAGCTCTATTTGTGGGAAAAAAGGACGCACAATTTTCAGTTAAAGCGATGCAGTGCCGAATTGCAAAAAGTGCTCTGGTCCTAACGTTGGAAATCCTTCCGGGGCTGAAGTGGTTAATGTCTAAACCGCTGGAAACAAAAGTGAGTACACCCCTAAGTAAAAATTTCCAAATTGGGCCCAAAGTGTCAATATTTTGTGGCCCCAATTATTTTCCAGCACTGCCTTAACACTCTTAGTCATGGAGTTCACCAGAGCTTCACAGGTTGCCACTGGAGTCCTCTTCCACTCCTCCATGACGACACCACAGAGCTGGTGGATGTTAGAGACATTGCACTCCTCCACCTTCCATTTGAGGATGCCCCACAGATGCTCAATAGTCTTTAGGAGACATGCTTGGCCAGTCCATCACCTTTACCCTCAGCTTCTATAGCAAGGCAGTGGTCATCTTGAGGGAGTGTTTGGGGTCGTTATTATGTTGGAATATTGCCCTGCGGCCCAGTTTCTGAAGGGAGGGGATCATGCTCTGCTTCAGTATGTCACAGTACATGTTGGCATTCATGGTTCCCTCAATGAACTGTAGCTCCCCAGTGCTGGCAGCACTCATGCAGGCTCAGACCATGACACTCCCACCCCCATGCTTGACTGTAGGCAAGACACACTTGTCTTTGTACTCCTCACCTGGTTGCCACCACACACGCTTGACACCATCTGAACCAAATAAGTTTATCTTGGTCTCATCAGACCACAGAACATGGTTCCAGTAATCCATGTCCTTAGTCTGCTTGCCTTCGGGAAAATGTTTGCTGGTTTTCTTGTGCATCATCTTTAGAAGACGCTTCCTAGGATGACAGCCAGGCAGACCAATTTGATGCAGTGTGTAGCATATGGTCTAAGCACTGACAGGCTGACCCACCACCCCTTTAACCTTAGCAGCAATGCTGGCAGCACTCATGCGTCTATTTCCCAAAGACAACCTCTGGATATGACACTGGCACATGCACTCAACTTCTTTGGTTGACCATGAGGCCTGTTCTGAATGGAACCTGTCCTGTTAAACCACTGTATGGTCTTGGCCACCGTGCTGCAGCTCAGTTTTAGGGTCTTGGCAATCTTCTTATAGCCCAGGCCATCTTTATGTAAAGCAACAATTCTTTTTTTCAGATCCTCAGAGAGTTCTTTGCCATGAGGTGCCATGTTGAACTTCCAGTGACCAGTATGAGAGAGTGAGAGCGGTAACACCAAATTTAACACACCTGCTTCTCGTTCACACCTGAGACTTTGTAATGAGTCACATGACACCGGGGAGGGAAAATAGCTAATTGGGCTCAATTTGGACATTTTAACTTAGGGGTGTACTCACTTTTGTTGCCAGTGGTTTAGACATTAATGGTTGTGTGTTGAGTTATTTTGAGGAGACAGCAAATTTACACTGTTATACAAGCTGCACACTCACTACTTTACATTGTAGCAAAGTGTCATTTCTTCAGTGTTGTCACATGAAAAGATATAATAAAATATTTACAAAAATGTGAGGGGTGTACTCACTTTTGTGAGATATTGTATATATATGTTTATCTCAGAAGTGAATTATAACAACATGACTCAAATTGTTTGTATAATACAATACTTACAATTGGAAAATATGGCTACAGACCTTAAGGGTCCCATGCAAAGTAAAAATGTGAAAGTCTTAGGGATGGATTTGATTACCCATACTGCCAAGCCTGAAGATGACTACTATATATATGACTACTATATCGAACTATAGAAAATAGGGGAAGCTTCACTTGTCGACACTCTCTTTGACAAAATGGCGGTGCTCCCCAAATCTTTTTCTCTGGCTTCTAATAGTCCTCCCTCCTTGCATCCATATAGAGTTGCCTTTTGCCTCGACCTAGCTGCCATGAAAGTGAGCTTTACCATACATGGACTTTATACATATGGTCTTTTTCTTTTTATGGACAATTTGCTTATTGTGAGCTTTAGCCCCCTCATTGGCCCCCTATATTTGCACCGATCTCTGTTTGTGTTAGTAATCAACTGAGACCTGACTAGTTTTTGTTGTGATCTTTGAAAATGAATGACTTCACAGTGCAAGGAGCAACAGAGAGTGAGGGCTTGGTTATGGCCATATTACGGCTTGTAATAAAAATATGTAAAGAGTTAAATGTCCATTATCTAAGTACATATGCACTTAACAACTTCACATTTAGCTAACTTGTCCTTTAAATCTTAGCTTCTCATTGTAACCAATATAGCAAAACTTAATTTCAGTCCAATGATCGTTACTGAGCTGCCCTGCATTAAAAATGTCAAATTATACATTCTGTGTATATTTTCCAATTTCAACATCATACCTTTCTTAGGCCTTTATGTATGCAATTTTAATATTTTAAAAGTAAGGAAATAGTAAATAAAACACACACACTAAAGCCCTTTTTTTAACAAGGTCAAGCTCACACTGGTGCAACTGCGATTTTATCAGATTTCCAATGCGATATAGTGCAACTGCACCATGACTTGGTGTGCTTTTGACACCTTTTTTTTTACGGTGTTTTATGTGATTTATATACTACTGTGATTTCTCGAGGAGAAAGAGGAGAATAGTCGGTGTAAAAAAACGCATTGAAGTTGCATCAAAAATGCATGTAGATGCAATTCTGATGCATTTCCATTGAAGTCTATGGAGTCAAAAATCACACTGCATCGCACCAAAGTAGCACAGGACCCTTCCCTAAAGGCACATCACAGTTGCGTTCTATTGATGGGAACAAGCACCATTGAAATTAATGTGATTTCCATTGTCATGCAATTATACCCAATTCAAATCTCATATTGCACCAGTGAGACCAAGGCCTGAATGCATTATGCCTTTGATTTTTTTCATGACTTTATTAAGGGAAAATAATAACATTTAATGCAAATAGAGAATAACTATATGGTAAATGTGATGATATTGCCGTCCATTAAGTGTAATGAAATCCTTGGTCATACTGTATATTCTGAATACATGGCGATTAAACATACATTACCGAGAGGTTAATATCTTTTTTAATGCCTATGCTCATGCTTATCTTTTGTGTGTATATATCCATTGAATAGACGTTTCCTGAATCTCTGGTGGATTTTTCATACTTCAGGAAAATAACACTACAGTTCAAAACCCTTTTGGAGATAAGCTAGGATACTACACTATGCAGTCAAACACCAAAGGGTTTCAATAGTTTGACACTGCTTTCAAACACTTACATTTACGTATTCTCAAGGAGACTGTGTTCTTTTTCTGTTACATTAAAAATAGAACAGATGGGAAAAGAAGCATGATAAGATTTTGCTGGAGCAGTCATGTCCTCAGTACCATCAAATTATTAGTTTTTGGCTGGAGCATTGTGATTGAGAAAAGGTGCTATCATTAACCTATTAAGCCAGTGTACAATACACTGATTTAACAATTCTTGCCAAAACTTAAAATTCTATTTTAATTATGATGTTTGAGTAGCTGTTTGTCCATGTTTTTTGTTTTTTGAAAATACTGTATGAAAGAGAACATTTAGCTTCCATACATTTTGAACTTAGGTGAGAAAGTACTTCTGACATAAAGGTGGGATGCAGCGTAGTGTAGCAGAAATAATTCACACAATGTCAGATGCAAAGAAAACTTGTATTGAAATAATGCAGCAATAGTTCACACCAAACCCAGTGGGAAGTCTTCCAAACCGAGTGCACTCACGGCTTCCATCAACGTGAGTAGAGCAGGTTTCAGTTGGACTGACAGCATCTGTTAAGAGGGCAGAATGTGGCCTGGCCATCTCGTGCCCAAGGATGACCAAAGGAGTTGCGACCCTACACTTTCCCTCCTCATCAGGAACCTTTCCCCACCGCTAGTACTGCCCCTAACAGGCGGGGTACCCTTCCCTGCACTACCCACTTGCATACAGTGTGCCAAACCTGGGAGCCAGGGCCTTACATAGGCTCTGTGTGACCTAAGGTGGCTGCCAGAGTTACATGGGGAGGCAGCATCCAACCAGATAGCTTCCCCAGTGACCCAGGAAACCATAGAAGAATTATGTTCTTCTTGACTTCCCTCCAGTTGCAAGGTTGCTGTGAGTGAGCACACCTGCAGTGGAGAAAGAAGACTGCACCTGTCTACTTTCCTGCTCCCCCCTCTTTAACAGCTGCTGCCCTCAACATCACAACAGGGTAACAACAACAACTGAGATAAAAAGTACAACCATGACTAAGGCAGAATGTTTAACAATTTCAGACACCAGAATCAGAATATCATAAAGATAACTGTCCACAATTAGACTACAAAGTGGCAAGACTGCGTCAGCTCTCCTGATTTTTGTTAGAGTCACTTGGCAGGGCCTCAAGTGGCAAGGGACCAGGTGTGTCTTCTGCTTTCTCTTCACCTGAACGCACGGTTAAATCCTCAGATAAATTGGCACAGTCTGTGGCACTGTATTGGGTGGATGGGCCCTCAGCGCTCCTGACATTGAAATCGTCAGGCTCTAGGTTTTGGGAGTATGAGGAGTAGCAAGAACCAGTCAGTTGAAGCTGTATGCAAAACGCCTTCCGGTCATCGGTGGGCCACCTGGGGCAGTCACCATTCAGGTCTCAGCATGTTTTGATGCAGTCTCATTTTCATGGGGCCTATCCAAGACCAGGTCATAGACCGATGTAGGTGGGCTCCCACTTGGGCTCCAGCTTGCTTTCTCTGGTGTGCTTGGTGTTCTTTACCAACACCCGGTCCCCTGATTGCAGCGGCAACTCTTCCAGAACAGGATTGGAAGCCATCTCTTTGTGCTTGTCCAACACCAACTGCTTGGCCTTTTACATCCATTCCCAATGCAAGAACTGTGTGTTATGGGCGGAAGGTGTTCCGGTGTTCCCAACAGGAGGTCCACATTCATTCGGCCGTATTGCCTAAACATTAGGAAAAAGGTCATGTGGCCGGTGGACTTATGGACAGTGTTTGTCAGAACCTGTGTTATTGCTTGGGTCACCTGCTGGTGACACTGTTGCTTTTAGCACCAAAGGGTGTAGTTCTGGTGGCCACCGGTGGGAGTCTCCCAGCAGATGGACATACAGATAATCAAGCTGTACCTGATATGGATTGCTGGGAGTATATAAGTCCTCCCTTCACTGAAGCTCAGGGTGTCAGTATTTTCCTATAAGGCGTGTCCCTGCCTGGCTTAATCCGTTCCTGCTCCTAGTACCTTGATCCGGAGACCTTTCCCTGGAACCTGCTGCCTGCTTCCACCACTGGCTTCCTTCTCCCCTTGTCTCTTGTCTCTGCCTGTCTTCTCATGTATGCTCCCCCACTTGTATTTAATTAGTTAGTTAGGTTATTACTTGGGGTTGCTTGTTACATTCACCTCTCACTTGCTTGTTGTTGTATTACTGGTATTGGTATTTCATGTGTGTCATTTTCTTAATAAACATGTTTTTTTACTTATTCATCTGGTACTAATTCCTTAAGGTTCAGCCAAACTGATCTGATCACCCTTGCTTGATGCCTGCAAATGGCATCCCTGACTAAATACTGAAACCATACCATCAGATCCGCTGCACTTGGGAATTAGGTCTTAGCATTTGCTAATTGCTGCAAGATGCAGTCTGAGTGGGTTCTGTATCTTGCACTGCTTGTAGAGGAAGACAGGGAGAAATTGTTGGAATGCATCCAACTGGCTCATTCCCTGGTTGATCAAGGCAGATTTATTTTTCAAGAAAACTCAGCCACTCATTCAGATCTGTGCAGAGTTGGCTTTGTCTAGAGCCCCTACTGGTAGTGACGATTATTCTCCTCCCTTTATGTGTCTCAGGTGGAATCTCTTGTGTGGCTATTGGAGGATGAAAGCTATTTTCTGGAACATTACTTGTACATTCACAAGAGGCTCTGATGGATTGTATCAATGCAGTACACTCTTTAGTTAGACGAAGGCATTGTAAATTGAAGTTTGTTCAGCCCTTGCTCCAAACCTGGTTGGATCTTTCCTCTTCAGTATCAGTTGACATGCACTCATCCACTAGACATCAGTTTGGTCAGCGATCCCTTCCTCCGTTGTCCATAGCAACCCTCCAGAAAACTTCCTCTGTAACTACTCCTCCTTTTCCATTTCCTCTCAGTACTGCTATTACTCCTCCATCTGCTGCACTTTCTATTCTTAACCCTGCAACCACTCACAGGATTCCAGTGTCTAAGCCTAAAAAGAAAAGTAAATTCTTCCCAACTCTCATTCTGCCTCTGTCCTCTCCTGCTTCTACACCAGCTACTACAGTCCAGCCCACCATGGTTCCACTAGCTCCAGTCCAGCTTGGCATGGCACCACCTGCTTCAGTAAAGCCGGTTACCATACCAATTGCTCCAGCCAGTCCTACTATCACACCTGCCACAAAAATTGGACCTTCTGCTACTGACCTGCCTGTCACTATCCCATCTGACAGTACTGGTTCTCTATTCACAAATCAGTCTGGCCTTATGGACTCTTTGCTGATGAACCAAATTGACCTCACTGATCCTGCTCCTGATGCCCTGCCTGGTGGTCCCATTCCCGATGCCCTGCCTGGTGGTCCCATTCCTGATGCCCTGCCTGGTGGTTCCGTTCTGGAAGCCCTGCCTGCTGTTTTGGTTCCCGCTGCCCAGCCTGCTGTTCTGGTGTCCACTGCTGTGCCTGCTGCCCAGCCTGCTGTTCCGGTACCCACTGCCCAGCCTCCTGTTCCGCTGCCCACTGCCCAGCCTGCTGTTCTGGTGCCTGCAGCCCAGCCTGCTGTCCTGGTGCCCACTACCATGCCTGCTGCCCAGTCTGCTGTTCCAGTGCTCACTGCCCAGCCTGCTGTTCCAGGGTCCGCTGTCCAACTTGCCATACCTGTGCCCTCTGTTGTGCCTGCTGCCCAGCATGCTGTTCTGGTGCCTACTGCCCAGCCTGCTGTTCTGGTGCCTACTGCCCAGCCTGATGATCTGGTAACTGCGGCCCAACCTGCTGATCCATTGCCCATTGCCCAGCCAGATGATACGGTGCCTGCTGCTCAGCCTGATGACCTGGTGCCCCCACTGCCCAGCCTGATGACCTGGTGCTCGCTGATGACCCAGTGCCTGCTAACCAGCCTGATGATTCAGTGCCTGCTACTCAGCTTGATGTCCCGGTGCCCGCTGCTCAGCCTGATGGTCTGGTGCCCGCTGCCCAGGCTGATGGCCTGGTGTCCACTGCTCAGCCTGATAACCCAGTGCCTGCTACCCAGCCTGATGGCCCGGTGCCCGCTGCCCAGCCTGATGACCCGGTGCCCAGCCTGATGACACAGTGCCTACTGCCTAGCCTGATGACCTGGTGCCCACTGCCCAGCCTAATGATCTGGTGCTTGTTGATGACCCAGCGCCTGCTGCCCAGCCTGATGACCCTGTGCCCGCTGCTCAGCTTGATGACCTGGTGCTTGCTGCTCAACCTGATGACCTGGTGCCTGCTGCCCAGTGTGACGACCCGATGCCCGCTGCCCAGCCTGATGACCCGGTGCCCACTGCACAGCCTGATGATCTGGTGCTCGCTGATGACCCAGTGCCTGCTGCCTAGCCTGATGACTCGGTGCCCGCTGCTCAGCCTAATGACCTGGTGCCCGCTGCCCAGCCTGATGATCCAGTGCTTGATGATGACCCGGTGCCTGCTGATCTGGTGCCTGCTGCCCAGCATGATGACCCGGTGCTGGCTGCCCAGCTTGCCACTGTTGCTTTCCTGCCTAATGCCCAGCTTGCCACTGATGTTTTCCTGCCTGATGCCCAGATTTCCACTGATGCTTTCCTTCCTGATGTCAAAGCTTGCCGCTAATTCTCCCCTGCTTGATGCCCAGTCTGACTCTGATGCCCCTGTGTTATCTGCCTCTGATGGTTTCATGCCCACTTCCCAGATAATTTTTGATACCAGACCCAAACTTCCAGACTCTGGTGGTGGGGCACATGATCCATTACCTGACTCAGGTGGCACGCATCCCAGTGGGTTAAATGACTCTGGTCTGAAAAGTGCAAAAAAAAAGTCCACAGACATGAAGGGGAAACTTTTCTGGACTTTTCCCGCACCCACATGGACTGTCAGGTCAAAGGCAGAATGGAGCATCCAGAGGCTGCTCCTTAAGGGGGGTGGGGCTGTCAGGACCTGTGTTATTGCTTGGGTCACCTGCTGGTGACACTGTTGCTTTTAGGACCAAAGGGTGTAGTTCTGGTGGTCACCAGCGGGTGTCTCCCAGCAGATGGGCATACAGATAATCAGGCTGCATCTGTTATGGACTGCTGGGAGTATATAAGCCTTCCCTTCACTGAGGCTCAGGGCTTCAGTATTTTCCTGTAAGCTGTGTCCCTGCCTGAGCCTGATCCATTTGGGTTCCTAGTACCTTGATCTAGAGACCTGTCCTTGGCTTCCTTGTCTCTTGTCTCTGCCTGTCTTCTCATGTATGTTCCCCCACTTGTATATAATTCGTTAGTTAGTTAGTTAGGTTATTACTTGGGGTTGCTTGTTACATTCACTTCTCACTTGCTTGTTGTATTACTGGTGTTGTAATTTGATGTCTTTTTTTGATAAACTTTTTTTTACTTATTCATGTGGTACTAAGCATTCCCAGAAAGGTATGGTTGAATCACTTGCAGGCACTGTGTCAGGAATAGTCCCTCCAGCTGGTGGCACTGTAGCTCAGGGCTCCATGGGCTGCAGTTCCGGTATCCACCAGCAGGTGTCAGTAAGGGCTCACCTGTTGATAACTCCTGGATTCATGGGCTGCAGTTACGGTGTCCGCCAGGGGGTGACCTGTAGCAGACAGAGGCTGAGCAGTTCCAGTGTCCACCAGCAGGGGCCTCCCAAGAGTCAGCAGGCTGTGGGAGTCAGCCACACCCGGGTTCAGCTGGGAAGTGGCTATTTAAGGCCACTGTTGCCTTGTAGATGATGGAGGGTAGCATGGGACTTCCTGATGAAACTTAGGTGACAGATCTCAGTAATTATCATGGACTCAAAGTTCAGACCTTGGTCTGACAGAATCCGTTGTGGCCAGCCATACGGTTGGACAATGTGCTCCCAGAAAAGGTTTGCAGTGGTGGCAGCTGTCTGGTCCTTGGTAGGCACTACTACTGCAAATTTAATGAAGTAGTCATTGAAGACAAGTGTGTACTGGAACCCAAAGGGTGCGCTGAAGATTGTCAAGAAGTTCATAGTCACCAATTAAAAAGGTTCGGAGGTGATGATTGTCATGGGGGTCGTCCCCTCTAGAGGAGCCTTGTGTACGGTGCAACTTTCACAGTCCTGGCAGGCCTTGTGTACCCAGTCTGGCAAGTAGCGACTCAGTCCAATCTACCCTGAAATGGACGCTGGCAGTGTGAGGATATCTCTTTGCTCTGTGGGGATATGTTACTGATGATAGAGTATCTTGTCCTGTAATTCCAGTTGATCCCATTGCCTTAGCATGATGCAGATAACAGAGGACAACTTTTGACACTCCCGAGAAGTGGGCTTGAATTTCCGGGAGAAGTAGCGTTGTACCAGTACCAGATCTGTCTCTTTCTGCTGAATCTGTGCTCCTTCTTCTCATCCATACAGTTTGACAGCGTTGGCTTGTGGGTTCGCTTCTGGATTTTCAATAGTGCAAAGAACTGCTGGCACAGGCAGAACAGGGGAATCTCCTATGCCCTCCCCTGGGTTTTCCACCGGAAATTGGGACAGAGCGTTAGTGTGCCCATTAAACTTCCCTTGAGGATAGTGGATTTTTCAGATTAAACCTTGCCAGGCGGGCTGCCCACCTCTGCTCCAGTGCCCCCAGTTTTGCATTTTGCAGGTACACCAGAAATTTGCTATCTGTAAAGACTTTGATGTCACCCCCTTGAGATACTCCGCAAATTTTTTTTTATCCTCAGGATAAGCCACTAGCGCACGCCCGTGGGGGTGCGCATCGCGGCGATCGTGCACGGCTCGTGTCCGCCGGACACGGAACGTCACTGATCACGGTAAACAGCCAATTTAACTGTATAAGACACAGCCGATCACAGCATGCCAGTAAGCGGCAGCGCGCCGCAAGTGCATGCTGTGCGCGCGCCCGGAGGCGCGCCCACGTGATCGGGGGGGAGCAGGTGTCCCTTGGACACAGCCCTTTCCCGATCTGTAAACAGCCAATGAAATTGGCTGTTTACCATGTGACCGGCTGTGTCCAGTCACAGCTGGTCACAAATGTAAACAATAGAGAGTAACTGTCTGATCCCTGCTTTTTCTCCTCACACACCGATCGTGTGAGGAGAGAGCAGAGCAGGAATCAGTGAGTTATTTCAGTGTCTGTCAGTCAGTATACTGTGCACAACACAACACCCCCCCAATAAAGAGGACCTGTCACCAGTACTGTCAATAGCCCATCTGTCACACAGCCCATCTGTCAACATCCCATCTGTAACACAGCCCATCTGTCACCACAAGTACCGCCATTGGTACCACTAAACAGTACCACCACCGGTACCGCCACACAGGCCAGCCACCAGTACCGCCACCGGTACCACCAAACAGAATCCGCTATTAGAACAGCCATCTGTATCACCACACAGGCCAGCCACCGGTACCACTAAACAGTCATAAACAGTATCACCAGATCCGCCACCAGTACCGCCAACGGTACCGCCACACAGGCCAGCCACCAGTACCGCCACCGGTACCACTAAACAAATCCGCTACCAGTGCAGCCACCCGTATCACCAGATCAGCCACCAGTACCGCCATCGGTGCCGCCACACAGGCCAACCACCAGTACAGCCACCGGTACCACTAAACGCAGGTCCACCACCAATACCGCCACCCATCAATACTGCCATCAGTATATTCACCAGGCCCACTATGTCTCAAAGATGATATACCCCTGAGGAGGCATATGAAATTCTTGCCATGTCGGATGATGAGAGCAGCGGGGAGCTCTCATCAAACGATTCTGGTTCAGAGTATGAGCCAATAGAGGGCAGTGGACCAGAGTCTGATTCAGCTGAGGAAAACGCCCCCCCCCTAAAAGAATGAGACGATTAGGCCCAAGAACCGAAGACCTGCCCACCACCAGCAGCACCGGACCCCAAGAAGAGGAGCCCAGTACTAGCACTGGAACTACACGCCCAACCCCAAGAACTCTAATCCATGCCCGGGCCCAGTCCTTCCTACCCGATGCCCTGGCAAACCCCGTGTGGTTGCCCGCCAACTCAGGGTCTGCAATAGTCCCCAATTTCACCGGACAACCAAGTGTGCAGGTTGACACCACAAATTTTGCCCCATTGAACTATTTTTATTTGTTTTTCATACCGAATTGCTACAGAGTATGGTGGACCAAACCAATCTGTATGCAGAACAATTCCTAGCTGCCAATCCCACTTCATCTTATGCCCGCATGTTCCATTGGCGACGTCTGACACTGGATGAATTAAAAATATTTTTGGGCCTCACACTGAGTATGGGCATTACACAAAAAAATGAACTCTATGGGTATTGGTCCACCCACCCAATCCACCACATGCCCATATACTCAGCTGTCATGTCCAGGACAAGATACGACATGATAATGCGTTTCCTCCATTTTACTGATAATTCGCAGTGCCCTCCCCGAAATCACCCCAACCATAATAAATTAAATAAGTTACGCCCCATAATGAATTCATTTTCCCAGACATTCACCCAAGTTTTCATCCCAGATAAAAATATCTGTGTGGATGAGTCGCTCATCCATTTCACTGGCCGTCTTAACCCCTTGCCGACCGCCGATCGGCATCTGACGGCGGCAAGGTGGCTGGTGAGCGCAAATCGCCGTCATATGACGGCGGCCACGCTCATGAGCCTAGTGAGCGCGCCCGCGCCGCCGTAGGCGCGCCCGCACGCTCACTGTGTTCGGGGAGGGCCAGGGAGCGGGTGCGGCGGCTTCGATTGCCGCCGGCTACCCGCGATGGCCCCCCGGAGCGAAGGAACGGAGGTCCGTGTATGTAAACACGGACCTCCGTTCTGTGAAGGGGGAAGGGCTGTGATCATAGCCTTCCTGTACGTGGAGGCTGTGACCACTTCCCTTCCCCAGCTAGGGCAGTCCCCATACAGTTAGAACACGCCCAGGGAACACTGTTAACCCTTAGAGCGCCCCCTGCAGGTTAACCCCTTCACTGCCAATGGCATTTACACAGTAATCAGTGCATTTTTATAGCACTGATCGCTGTATAAATGCCAATGGTCCCAAAAAAGTGTCAAAATGGTCCGACATGTCCGCTGAAATATCGCAGTACCGCTAAAAATCGCAGATCGCTGCCATTACTAGTAAAAAAAAATAAATAAATAAAAACCCCAAAAATGAATTCTCATCATCCGTAAACGCGACCACTTTTGCGCAAACCAATCAATGAACGTCGATTGCGATTTTTTTTTATCGCAAATATGAGGAAGAATATAAATCGGCCAAAACCGATGAAAAAAAATGTTTTTTTATATTTTTTTTGGATTTGTAAGAAATTTGTTTTTTTTTGCAAAATTGTCGCTCTTCTTTTGTTTATATCGGCGATCAGAAATGATGCAGAGGGGATCAATACCACCAAAAGAAAGCTCTATTTGTGGGAAAAAAAGGACGCAAATTTCGTTTGGGTACAACGTTGCACGACCGTGCAATTGTCAGTTAAAGCGACGCAGCGCCGAATCGCAAAAAGGGCTCCGGTCCTAAAGCTGGAAATCCTTCCGGGGCTGAAGTGGTTAATTTGCAAGCAGTACATACCCAGCAAGAGATCCAGGTATGGAGTAAAACTTAACAAGTTGTGCGATCGATCCACTGGCTATGTGTACTCCTTCAGAATTTACGAAGGTAAAGACTCCCAACTCTTTGGAAAAGGACACCACCTATACTTGGATAATTATTATACCAGCCTGCCCCTATTTTGCCATCTTTATCAAAAGAAAACCCTGGCCTGCGGCACCTTCAAGAAAAACAGAAAGGGCGTCCCAAAAAATCTCATTACCCGAAAAGTTACAAAACGGGGAATCTGCCTTCATGAGGAATGAAGAGGTATTGGCCATGAAGTGGAGGGACAAAAAAGATGTCTACATCCTCTCCACTATCCACGATAACAACTCGGTGGAGATCCAAAGAAGACAAGGCCCCATTGTAAAGCCCAAGTGCGTCCACGATTACAATCTATTCATGGGGTGGTGGATTTAAACGACCAGATGGTACAGCCCTATTTATCTACCCGTAAGTCCCGTTTTTGGTATAAGAAAGCCGCATTTCACCTTTTTCATATGGCCATGTATAATTTGTTTGTGTGTTGCCAAAAATCCTCTAAAAACCAATCCCTCACTTACTTCAAATACATCAAAAAAATTATTACTGCCCTCATTTATCAGCAAGGACCCATCCCAGAAAGTATTCATCCCGACAGTGTGAGGCGACTCCACCAGCAACATTATACCTTCCCCATCCCCCCCACAGAATCCGGAAGAAGACAACAGAAGAGATGCCGTGTATGCTCCAGCAGAGGAATCAGAAGAGATACCACATATTATTGCCCCGACTGTCCCTTCCAACCTGGCCTGTGCATCAGACATTGTTTCAAAAATTACCATACACAAATCACATATTAGTTCCCAATATAGACTGTAGACTGCCATTTCCCGTTTCAAATACCTGTGCGGATCATTTGCTTGCTACCACGTTAACTGACCCTGGCCTGTTTACCGACAATGTCTTTGCCTGCTGTTTCAAACTATGTTTCTGACCTCAACGTTAACTTACCCTGGCATGTTTACCAACGATGTCTTTGCCTGCCATTTCAAACCACGTTTCTGACTTGCACGTGTATGACCTCGGCCTGTTGATTGACCATGTTTTTGCCTGCCACTTGGACTGATCTTTTGCCCTTATACATTAGTACACAGGGGTCTCACATATGTGAGGGGCTCCAGAAAGCGTTCAGAGTATAGAAAACCAGTGTTTGGTTTTCTGTGTTCTAGAACAGGGTCTGGTTTCCCGGAGGCTTCAAAGCGTTTGGGTGGGAGAAGCCTCTACCCCTGTCCCCCTGGCCCTAAGCTTGATGGCCCTTCCTGCTGCCTGGACCAATACTTTGGCTGTGCTGACCATATCGCTGCCTGTAATGACCCAGGACTTCATGGACCTTTCTTCCTGCTGCCCGGACTAATACTTTGGCTGTGCTGACCATATTGCTGCCTGTAATGACCCAGGACTATCTGGACCATGTTTCTTCCTGCTGCCTGGACCAATACTTTGGCTGTGCTGACCATATTGCTGCCTGTAATGACCCAGGACTTTATGGACCTTTCTTCCTGCTGCCCGGACTAATACTTTGGCTGTGCTGACCATATTGCTGCCTTCTTTGTACCAGGTCTATCAGGACCCAGTAATGTCCGTCGTTATACCAGTCGTGTCGGTTTCATAATCAGGCCCGTCGTC
>BLSH010361173.1:1017436-1031031 GCA_018402905.1 Glandirana rugosa | reverse complement strand
AGCCCAAGACCCAAACCCATAAACTAGTGCGTACAACTTATCGACGTCCCGTCGGTTAGTTGTTCGCAAAGTGACCAAACGGGAATCTTCGGTAGTGTCGATAAATCAGATCGTTCTGTAATGCAGGATGAGATCTGCAATCTGTCCTTCAAAGCAGTAGACTCTACCTAGTCCAGAATCAGATCGTTCTGTAATGCAGGATGAGATCTGCAATATGTCCCTCAAAGCAGTAGTAGTAATCTCTACCTAGTCCACAATCAGATCGTTCTGTAATGCAGGATGAGATGTTATTAATATCTGCAATCTGTCCCTCACAGCGCCGGCAGCATCCTCTCCCTAGACTAGCCTGAGAGCATGTGACATGCAGCACTACGTGACTCCAGCTTATACAGAGGCTGGGTCACATGATGCACTGGCCAATCACAGCCAAGCCATTAGTAAGCATAGCTGTGATGGCTTCTAAGGGCAAACCAGTGAAACGCTTGTTGATTGGCTGCCCTGCAGCTATTCAACATGCGTGATCAAATACCCAAACCCAGAACCCGAACCCAAACTTTTTTCCAAATGTCCGGGTTTCAGGTCCGGGTCACGGACACCCCAAAGTTTGTTTCTAAAAACCAATTGACCTGTGGTCTCTGTTTCCTAAGTTGCCCCATACTTCCACATCTGCTATTAGGTCTGTATTATTAGTAATCAGTAGGTCTACTAATGCTTGGTTTCTTATTGGTTCATTTACCATCTGACCCATAAAATTGTCCTGCAAGACATTCAGGAAATGGCGAACCTTAGATGAATGCGCAGTTCCTTCCACCCAGTCTATATCTGGATAATCAAAATCCACCATTATAATGACACTTCCCATCCTTGCCGCCATTCCAAACTGTGATAGAAGGTCTGCCTCCCCCCCCTCTCTTGTTAGGGGGCCTATAGCATACTCCCAGTATTACTTTCCCCTCGGTTTCCTCCCTTTGAAGCTTTACCCATAGAGATTCCACCTTCTCCCCTGCTCTGTTAGTGATATTGTTCCTCACATTTACGTGCACATCATTCTTGATATATAAGCATACCCCTCCCCCTTTTTTACCCTCCCTATCTCTGCTATATAGGGAATATCCTTGAATGGTTGCCAGCCAATCATGAGAGCTGTTAAACCAAGTCTCTGAAATCCCCACGAAATCTAAATCCTCCTCGTACATCAGCATCTCCAGTTCTCCCATTTTGTCAGCCAGACTTCTGTCATTAGTGAATAAGCCTCATAGTTTTGTCTGGTCCCATACTCCTTGTTGGTTGTTTTGAGGCTGCAATTAATTCTGAATTCTTGGGCATGTATATAATCTGACTGTATTCAAGGACTTAAATGAACCTATTCGGGGTCTTTTTATAAATGTACATCGTCATTTTAATGGTAAAATTATTGTTGATAGGTTCCTTTAAGAGAAGATTCTGAGGTGCACAGTAACAGCACTCTTCATGATAAATCGTTATATTTTAATGCAAATGCTACTTATTATCTGCTGAACCTGAGTTAATAAACCTGTCCAATAAATGGTTTTTGACAATGCTGGTTACCTGGCTGTCCTACAGATCTTCTGGCTTTAGTGATTTCTAAGCAAATGACCTGAAATGAGCCCATTGGGAATTTTGACTTCACTTCGACATTTTATGTCAATGGGGCTCATGCAAGAATTTGGTGATTAGGTATTCAACAATTATAATTGTGCAGGTCTTCCAGCTTTACTTGGAGCCTGTATCACGGGCATTGAATTTGTGTCAATGGTATCAGTTCAACAGCAGTTTTCTGAGTTCATTTAAAATTCAGTGGCAGGTGCACTTGGCCTACAGTTGACCTGCATTTGACCTGTCTCAAGCAGGTTTTGCATTCTCATAGACCTGTATGACAATGCAAAATCCACTTGAGACTAACAACAGCCTGCCCACAAAGGCCCTTTGTTTGATTACATGCCTCCTAAAATATCTGATAATTGCAGGTGTATCAGCTGCCTACATTCACTCTGATAACTTCCAACTCGATAATAACCATCATGGTATCAAACACAGAGCCATGTATTTGGATAAATAAAGAGGACAGCTCTAGATTGTGTACTTTCAATCACAAAAAGTTTGGATGGAAGAAATTGTAGGTTTTTGACCCTTTACCTAACACCAATAAATGATAAGGCTGGAAGTTAGGGCTAGTAATACCTGATAGAAGAACAATCGGTAAGGTCCTTTTAGCTGTGCCTACTCCTCACAGAAAGGGTGGCAGTTTTATTCTGACCTATTAGTCCCCCTACCAAAAGCATTTACTTAGAAAATGTTTTTATAGGTAATATAGGTAATTTGGGTTAATTTAGAGTGTATTTCTATTGTATGATGGGACGCCTGTCAGTTTTGTAGAACCATGATCCTTTCCTAAAACTGCAAAACTGGAGCAAGCTTTCACAATGGCAAGGACATAGATATCATAGCTGTTATAAATGTACTGTACTGAAGTAAATGAAAAGATTAGCAAGGCTGACAAACTACTATGACTATATAGAGAGTACAGCAACCCATATAAACCAATCACGTTCTGAGAAAAAAAAGATAAATCGAATCAGTTGTTATGGGTTAAGCCCCGTACATACGGGCAAAATGTTGAAAAACCAGCATTCAACCGACTCCTGATCAGCGCTTTCAGCCAATGGCAGAGAGCGCTGATCAGGGTGTTCTGGAAGGGGGGCTGTCCCCCTGTCAGAACACAACAGCTCAGCTGACTGGAGCTGTCAAAAAAACTGCAGTGTGTACCCAGCTTTAGTGTAGTTTGCACATAGCCATTGCACTTTTCACTTGGTAATTAGGTTAAATTTTATGTAATTCTCTGTATGTGACTGTAGTGCCAAAACAAGTGACAAATGTAAATATTGTGGCTGCACGTGACCTCACTCAAAATCCAAAACCCTAAGGCTGACTCTAACACTTGCCCCATCCATATTTAATTTAAATTCTGAATCAAAATGTTAACAAATAACCTTCTTCCACTACAAGAAAAATGTTTTTCTGAAGCCAAAACTTTTTTTTTTTTAGTTTTGGATAGCGTAGAAAAGGATTCTTACCAATTCTTAAAGTGTGGGAATAGAAAAATGGAAAAAAAATGGACCAATTTGCTTCACTGCCGACTGTGTAAGAGGAGATTTGCCAAACTTTAGAGAGATTTGTTGTGCCTACAGGAAATAAATGTAACAGGTGGCAAAAAAAATAACCATTTCATACTTTATTCAAAAGTAGAAAAAAAGTAATGCCATCATCACTTTACAGTCAGAGTAGTGATTGGGACAGCTGGAGGGAAGATGCTGGAGGAAAAGAGGACTAGTGTAATGGAGGATATTGCTCTCTCCTCCCTCCAAGAGCAACAAAGGACCGGTGGAGGGAGGAGAGCAGGGATTTTGCCCTCTCTGCCCTAGAGGGAGAAGTAGGTTTGGGAGGAGAGGGGTGTGTATGGCACTATGCAGTAAGGCATGGAGGAGTTGCTATGACTAAGAAAGAAATCCTTCATATTGTCCTGAGGTGAGATGTTAAAGTGGTTGTAAACCTCATGGTAGTCATGGAATCTGAGCAAAGCACATGCAGTATATCTGTAGTATTTACTTATCTCTCTCCAAAGTGTCTTTTTTTTTTCTCTGGTGCTTCGTTCCTCTGTTATCAGCATGAGTCATTTCTGAGAAGTTTTCCCGACACATGAGATGCATTTGTGTCGGGAGAGAGAGGGTGGGGAGAGCACAGAACGGAGCTTGTCTATTCAGAACACAGTTCTTCTGCTGTGTGTAAGGGGCAGTGTGTTCCTTTCCTCCAATCAGCTATCACATTCTGTAACTGCAGTCTCTCCGCCCTCTCCTTTGTGTTCCTGACAGATGAAGAAAGATTTTTAACACGATCTGCCGGGCTGAGGCTGTTCACTTCACTGGGTATATGTGAGGGTATATGTGAGGGTTTACATCCACTTTAAGTTATGTATTGTGTCTATAATTTAATGCCTATGCATTGTTGCAAATACCACTTTTTTGCCTTCATATTGTCAAGATTTTCTATTTTTTTTGGTAACGTAATGTAAAAATTATCTGCTTTATGTCCACATATTGGCAGTTTTTTTGGCCATGTTGTGACATCATTGCTTGTTTGTTGTTACTATATTGTTATGATAACCGGTTTGCTGCCTGCATAGTATATAAATTGCCCCTTTGTGACTCATATATTGTTAGAATTGCCTGCATATTGTCAGTTCAGCATGGTTTGCTTAGAGGACCACATTAAAATAAGTTAATATCCTAGAGGCCTGTCTTTATCAAATCATGCTTCTGTAAGGCCACAAATATCACTGCACATAATGTGCAGTTATTAAACCCGTAAGTTCACTAAATGTGCTATAACCCTTGTCTTCACTATAATCCCTCTCCTTGTCACCCTGGCAAATTTGTAAGTCACTTGCAATAGTCAGTATAAAGAAAAAAACAAGGCTTCTATATATCAAGATGTCTACATAGGGCAGGGACAGTACCTTCCATATTAGTAATAACTTCATTTAAAAACTGTCCCAAACTACCTTTACTATATGAGTTTACAGGTTAACAGTTTACATGTCCCTTTCTCTTTCAGTGCTCATAACTAAAGCTCTAGATGGGGAGAAGCAGTGCTAGAAACATGATGTTCAGTATCTGCTACATACTTTGACAGATCTTGCTAGCATTGTACGTCAGCAAAGAATGGGTCTGGGCTGGGCATGACACTGCTGGGTATGGGGTTGGCCAACCTATTTCTTCACATTAAATGTGACAACATTGAGCTACTAGAGGAAGAAGCTGCATCACTACATACAGTGGCTTATACAACTGTAAGTAATAAGGGCAACCATAGCAATCTAACAGTGTTGTCACCAGTAGGGCAGAAAGTTGCCAATTACTTTTATTACTGGCAGGAACATTAGGTGTGAAACCAGACAAAGAGAGGCAGCTAAATTAACAGAAACAGGCTCAGCCCATTAAAGTGATTATAAAGGCTCGCTTTTAAAAAAAATAAATAACAAACATGTTATGTTTACCTCCTCTGCACAGTTGGATTTGCACAGAGCAGCCTGGATCCTCCTCTTCTCGGGTCCCTCTTCTGCTCTCCTGGCCCCTCCCCCCTTCGAGTGCCCCATTAGCCAGCAGCTTTCTATGGGGGCACCCAAGCTGAGTCAGAGCTCTGTGTATCCATTCAGACATAGAGCTCTGACCTGGCTCCACCCCTCTCTCCCCTGATTGGCTGACAGACGTTGATTGACAGCCATGGGAGCCTATGGCACCTCTGCTATGTCTCTGCCAATCAGGAGGAGTGTATTGGATGGCTGAGGGGATCGTGGACATTGCTGGAGAAAGATGGGGCTCAGGGTAAGTAATGGGGGGGGGGGGGGGTGCTGGGGAGGCTACTACACACAGAAGGTTTTTTATCTTAATGCATAGAATCCATTAAGATAAAACAAAACCTTCTGCCTTTACAATTCCTTTAAAGTATTAAGTCATCCATATAAGATAGACCTATTTATGTTTTTCTATCATGATGAAGACATGGAAAGATGACATAACGGGATGGGAGAAAGACTGTATGGTCATTTTAAAGAATTTTAAATTATGGAAGGCAAAAAAATGTTCCCATGTGACAATTTATACAGCCATAAGCTCTAATACACTTACACACAAATGAATTGAATGTACAGTATGCCATACTACTCACAAATATGTTTTATATAGTTGACCTCTGATAACATATGGCTATTTTATGGAAGCAAACCTATTCTCAATTGCAGTTTCTATACTCCAGTTTAGGGATATTCTATAATGCTGTGACTTTGAGTAGAAAAGATTGTTCTCTACCTGACTTACTGAGAGCAGGCACCTAAACATTGTCCTTACACAACTAGGCAAAGCTGTATTTAGCAGTAAACTCTGAGCCTAGTCGAATGATGTCAGTGGTCTTGTAGAGCAGAAGGCAATAGTGTAAGCATTATGCAGAGGCAAGGGTGATTTACTGCATCTCTGAAGCTCTTCCATCCTCTCTGTGTGCTGCTTCACTGCATGCACTGGCTGCTCCTACCTCCTCCCCCTCTTGTTTCTCTTTCACTGCCTGGGATCAGCAGTCTTCAATGAAGAAAGCCCAGCAAAGATGCTTGCAAGAGCTACATGGACACAATCTAAGCACTGTAAAACAGCATGTTTTAAACTAGAGATGCAGCAAGGTGATTGAATATTGGCCATTGTCAATTTGGCATTTCTCAGCAGTCATATTGGCTGGATGCAAGAGTAGAATCAATGGTCTTTCTGAGTGATTCATTCTCAAACTGCAGACCTAGGATGATACCGTGCTGCATTCTGATGTAGAAGAAATCCTATATTTGTTTTAGCGTGCGGAAACAGAAGGGATGTTGCTTGAGTGAAGGAAGGGGAGAAAGAAGATAGCACACCTGCATGCATGGACGTGTTTGGCTTTGCTAAGATTGCTAAGCTATCCAGGTAAGTTTACCACTTTCACATTGTATAGATGGGAAGCATGTGTGACCAGTGCTCCTGTTCCTCCTTAAAGAGCAAGAGGGGGAGGGGGCAAAAAGGAGGAAATTATCTGCAGACACATTACTGCTGCTACAACAGCCAAGGTCTTTGAATATAATTCATGGAAACTGTCACCTGTCCAGTGACCATATGCTTGGATGACCTCCTATTTTGATTCAGATGACTCTTGTAATGCATTTGTGAAATGTACAGATTGGAGCTTAGTGCATGATGATGGAATCTTAGATCTAATTCCTTCACAAGTGCAAATCTTTAGAATACCATTGCTTGTATAAATGTGCAGAAATGTCCAGAGATCAAAACTATACCACTGGTTGCTATCTGCTATCATTGTGCAATACAGATATTAATATATACACTCTCCTCCAGAAAAAGTATCTATCTATCTATCTATCTATCTATCTATCTATATATCTTATATTTCTAAATCATATCAAATATATGTTTAGCAGTGATTCTTATTTATGTAAAAAATACAGAGGAATTACATAGCATAATACTCAGTGAGGCCTTGATCAATATGGCAAGCATCTGTGTCTAAGTCTAAAGGTTAGTCAACAGATGTGAACCCATTTTTAATTTATGTTGCAATAAGAGACTATTGTAGATCTTGCTTAGATGCCTGTCACGTGCCAATATATAGCGGCACATCTTGAAAAAAAAAAAGTCATATTGCTTTCTTCAGATAAAAACAGCTGCTAAGATGAGCACAATATACTGGCTTGCTTATGTGTCTGGCCTATTTCTTTTGTTTACCCTATTTGTTTGATAAGATAATTTGACATAATTGCAATATAAAAGCACCGTATGATCTATATTTTTCGATGTCTTTTTGATGGTAAAATGGATTTGTTTTTGAAGTCCAAACATTTTGAGAAGTTGTCTAGTCAGCTAACTCTCCCTATATATATATATATATATATATATATATATATATATATATACATATTTGCTTTCAGATACAGCATATGCTGGCCTGGTAAATACAAATTTTAAAGTAAAATAATTATAAGGGCTGCCTACATGTTGATTTGCGATAATGGCTCTCTTGTCCGACTGTCTAAAAATTAAATCTATCTTAAAAGAAAATCTGAAAAACCTACCATTCAGTCCAAATACTCATTGTGTCATTGTGAAGCTTGCATGTGACAGGGGCAGCTTTATTGCTCTGATTGTAGCTTCCACACTCTGACCCCCAGGCCACATATTATGACCATGATAACCACACTGAATCAAAACACATTAAGTTTCATTGACTTAGAAGTAGAATTTGGCCAAAGGGTCAGAAAATGGCAACTACTGTAGAAGGATTGGAGCTCCTTCTTCTACTTCTGAACTCTACTGTGACAAAGTCCTTATGATTTTTTAAAAATATATAGTTAAGGTTGGGAGTCTATCAGATGGTCTGTGTCACTATGAACTATGACACGAGATGCATGTGACTATGAAGGTCTTCTGAATCATTGTATATTCCTAGCAATTACTATCATGTCTGTCAACAACATCATGAGCAAAGGAATGGGCTGCCTGGTATTCTAAATACAGAGGATTTTTTATATCTATGGCAACAAGTGAATGTAGGTGGATCTCTACAAATGTAATAAGCAGTCAGTGTAAACTAGGCTTGGTTATATTCTGTGTTCTGTCAAATGCTATTTTAAAAAATATAACTTGGGGTATTCTTGGTTTGTTCAGCAGACTTTTGTCTAATATTTGGAAGGGGTTCTCCTATTCACAGGCACTGGGGTAGCTCACAGCGGAGTGCTGCAGTTAAGAATTTAATTTGCAGTGCCGTCTGTTGACAAAACCTGGTATTGTGGTATGACTATAGTGCATAAAGGTTCTCTGTGGATTTTAATGGTTTGACTCCTGTTCTTCAAACAATGTAACTGAAAAACTGTAATGTACTGTTATAGGCCGGAGAATGGTTATAGGTTCATAAAGCAGAAGTTTACAGGAAAAATTTGATGCATAATTTGTGAATAAATGTAGCCTGGTGGGATGAGTGAGCCCCTGGCTTTTTATATGTCTAGAATACTCCAAAAGTTACTGTAGATCCCCCTGCCATAGCTTCCAGCTCTAGTTCATTTGCAAGTTTTACATGTTCCTTTTTGTTTTGTTTCAACACCTCCAGTTTTATTTCACACAGTATAAAACATCAAAAAATAACAGTGGGACTTCCTTGGATTTTGTAAATTAAAATTAGACCTAAGAACATTTTTGAAGCAAAACAAAAAAATAACAGTAGGGCATCCTCATCAAGACCAGAGCAGATGTGCAGACCAAAAGTGACAGTAGGACTTGGCATTTGTATATGAAAACTAGACCTAGTTACATTTTTGAAGCCAGACAAAAAGTGACAGTATGACTTCCTTATCATGAATAGAGCAGGTGTGCAGACCAAATGCACAGAAATCTCAATAGAGTCCCCAAGAGATAAAAATAAGTGCACTGACCCATTAATAATATTACAAATATTATGTCTTCCTATTTTGTTTTACATGAAGCTTTTGTCAGAGATGAATGAGTTTTTGCAAATGAAGAATACACATAGTAACAGATTGAAGCCAGATTAAAGGGTCTTTATACAAAAACTGGCAAAATGAGCGATAGTTTTACATTTGATCTGTGTTGTTCAAAAACCTCACCTGGTTTTCCTCTGACAGCCTGACATGGTGCATTATAATAAGGAAACTAGTAAAGTAAAGTAAACTTTTCTTATTCAGGAAGTCTAAAAATAACGCTAGTTGTTGGTATTCTAAAGGAAATTGTAGAAGTAGGCTGTAACATGGTGGCCAGCAGTAGGTTGACAGTCTTGGTTGTAGTCCTGTATGAATTTCAGCTGTACAGGCAAAATAAAACATTATTGCAAATAAAAGATCATACAGCCATTCAGGCCCAGATTTGGACAAAAAATAGGCCTGTGCATTTTAGACTGAGCAGCCAATTTTTCCGGGGATCGGCGTTTGTGGGGGCGGCTGGTGACAGGATATTAGGTCCTCCGTGCTGTAATGTAAAGGGGCACTGTGATCTGTGATATACTATGATTACAGAATGAATATTAAACACACGAGCCAGAGGATAAACATGTGTGTGAGGGCAGCTGCTGTATAAGTGATTACCAGTGGTGAATCAAAACAAATAATAAATGCCGAACAGCACTGGCCTAACAACCTAGTATTATATGGTATACTGTGATGATCTTGATATTATAACTAATAATTTATTTAAATAAATAAACAAATACCATATAAAAGTACCATAAAAAAATTCCATATAACAAAGTGCTTATAGCAAATAAAGTGCTTTAGTTAATATTGTGGCAGTAATACAAATGTGCAATCAAAGTCTTTTTTGAGTAAAAAGTGCTTTGTGCTCCAGTGCTTAAAAAAAGGGAAAAGGACCTTCTGTGCGTTGGTTCCGTGAAGAGACCAGGGGTATGCTGCACTCACCAGATATGATGCACTCACCTGCCTTATAGCAGAGTAAGTCGGAACAGCTTGTAGGTCTTTTAGGGGAGACCTATCCTACTGCGGTATCCTGTGCTGGCTCCTTCCGGTGTTGGCAGCCTCCAGTGCGGATCCCACAAGCAGATGTTATAGCAGAAGAAAAATACTTGACATAGTGTGAACCGTTTCAAGGTGTATTTATTCAAATATTAAAAACAAAAATAAAAACAAGTAAAATCCATTTAGAGCCTATATTGGTTAAAAGTGACTGGTTATTACGTCCCAGCATCATGTCAATCTTCCATCGGCGGGGTCGTGAATCACAATTCCTGGGACATAATAACCAGTCACTTTTAGCCAATATAGGCTCTAAATGAATTTTACTTGCTTTTATTGTTGTTTTTAATAACTGAATAAATACACCATGAAACAGTTCACACTATGTGGAGCTTTTTTCCCCCTGCTATAACATCTGCTTGTGGGATCCGCACTGGAGGCTGCCAACACCGGAAGGAGCCAGCACAGGATACCGTAGTGGGATAGGTCTGGTAAATGCGGCATACCCCTGGTCTGTTCGCGGAATGAACGCACAGAAGACACTTTACCTTATTTTTAGGCACTGGAGAACAAAGCACTTTTTACTCAAAAAAGACCTTGATTACATGTTTGTATTGCTGGCACAATATTAACTGAAGCAATTTATTTACTATAAGCACTTTGTTATATGGAATTTTTTATGGCATTTTTATATGGTGTTTGTTTATGTATTTAATTAATTCAATAGTTATTATATCAAGATCATCACAGTATACCACATAATACTAGGTTGTTAGGCAAGCGCTGTTCCGCCTTTAATGCTATGATTACAGTGTCCCTTTACAGTGCAGTCCCCCTTTATATCACAGTGCCCTTTTACATTACAGTGTCCCTAGCAATCATAGCCCCATCACAGTGACCCTTTCCTTTTCGCTCTAATCACAGTGCCCCCTTTTACTCTCTGCCTTGTCTGCACAATTCTATCTTTGGCAGGGCAGAGGCAGGATTCAGCCTGTGTGTCCTCTCTAGGGTCCACCAACGATGTCATCCTATCAGCAGAGTGGGGGGAGCTTCAGATCTGTATCATATGAACAAGCAGATGCTTGTTAATATAAAAAGACTCCCACTCTCTGTGCAGATTTCCAGCTCCTCCCACCCCCTGCTCCGCTGACAGGATGACATTGTTGGTGGGGCAGGAGAGCTGGGAGAGGAGACACAGGCAGGGCCACATAGTGGGAGGTGTGCGGCAGCTGCGGTCTGTGTTAGCCCTGTCCGGATCACAGATGCCACTTACCTCCCACTGTGTGGCCCAGTCATCAACAGGCTGCTCTTGTTGTGACATGAGGTACCGGCTGCCCCGGCCCACATGGCATTTGCCCTATGGCCAGTCTGGGCCTGCCACTATTATGAGAGTCCCTTTTCCAACTTCTCTCCATTAAAAACCATGCCTGGTACCGCTGAGTGCTTTGAATTTTCACAGACCAATTACAAAACCTTTTATAAATGTGTTGAATATGAGTAGAATAATTGCCCAGAGCAACTGAGAATTACCCAGAATTGCCACCTTTTATATTACACATAAAACATTGGAAAATGTTGATTTTGACCTTTTATAAATAGGTTGCAAAACTCTACTTGTATGTGTGCAATTTAAATAGAGGGTGTTTATTAGAAGTTGTTGCTGAATATTAATACTGTTGTGATAGTTGTAATCTTTCTATGATGATTGTTTTGATCTATGTGCTTCTTTAAACACACCTTTCTGTTAAAAAAAATATATGGCACACCAATGATTACGGTACATCTTGTGCTCCCGGGATTATTAACAAACCAAACAACAACTTTCAACTTACTCTTTTATAGCAAGCAATGGCTGACTTCTGAAAATGCTAGTTCAAAGGCTGTCATGCTGTTCTAATAGCTTCAGTAGTCTTTGACACACTGACCTGGAATAAAAAAATCACTTTGACCTTGCTTGCTGCATGCTTTCTGCAGGTCAGTTAGTCAAGGTATTGACGCCACAGAAAGCCAGGCTACTAGTATTTTCAGGAGAACAATGATGCCAGTCTCCATATTCTCTCCTCACAAGTTTCCTTGATGATTGTTAAAATTTAACTAGGTGCTTTGTGTTAAAGTATCAATAGACACTAGATGGCACTAACACATATCTAATGCTATAACCAGCAAGGGGTCTCTTCCTTTTATTATTTAGCTCATAAACATGTATGCTGGTATTGCAGAAGTGTGCATGTCCATTTAGTTACCAGACATTGCCGAGCAAACAATTTCTCCATTGAACAATGCCCTGACCAATCTAACCCATCCGATTCTTCTTTTCCAGTGGTCCCCTGATATATCTGAAATTGACAGGACTAGCTGAGTCATTTGACTTATAATATACTACCCCTTCAGTTCATTATAAAGTGGATAGCAATATTAATATGATTTATGATGATTAAATCAGAATTTGACAATTTTTTTTATTGGCCTGAAGATTTGCACACAGGTGTTTCTCATACAAGTGAATCACGCAGTCCAGGAATCCAGACAAGCATGTCCTGCTTTGTATGATTCTTCACATATTTGATCAATGCTCATGCGCCTCTATTGCACAATAGCTCTCAACAACCTAAAATGTCTGACTATCCTTTTCAATTCCTCATTTTTTTTTTCTAAAACTGATGGGACCACCTCACTCCATCCTTCCTAAACTTGTACCACTAAAAACAATTTTTTAAAGCAACTTTGGAAGTTCTGAAACACAGAGCCTGAGCCTGAATTTTCTAACTACAGTATATTGTCATTTTATGTATATTATACTGTTACCTCAGTTAAGTATATACTAGAAAATAGTAATATAACTTGTGATGAATAAAGCAGGATAGAGAGGAATATGCTAAATTTGATTGGCCTGGATGTTTGCACATAGGTATGCCTGATGCAGGAGAATCCCTCAGGCCAGTAATATATGCTAACATGCCCTGATTTGTTTGTTGCAGTTTGGCAAAATGTGCATGCATATGTTTTTACACAAAACAATATTGCAGTGTGCCCATTCTGCTGGTCTGTGAATAGATTTACTCATGATAATTGCTGTCACTCAGACATTTTCTATAAGTATAAAATATTGATCTAGTAAATAAGAATCTTTAACGTACGGACCATTCTTCAATTCCCTCTTGAATAAATACATAAATAATTAAAATAATGAATCAACTTAAAGGTGCTCTAATTAAAGTGACGGTCTGAAGCAATTCCATGATTCCAAAACAACCCATATAATTAGATGTAAAAAAAGCAGCAGCTTTGCTGATGTTGTTCAGAAATGTGGAGAACAAAAGTGCTTCAGTTGCAGGATTTTCCTGATTTCTATGTGGATAATCTTCCTAAAGGATTTAGGTCTGATCACAACATCTATGAAGAAACTCACTGTCGTTAATAGTACTCATTTAGATAAGTGTCTGGTCGTCTTACCCGTGTGACGTTATAACAATACACATTTTTGTATACGTACGTGTAAAACGGTTTGACG
>BLSH010361173.1:995185-1017045 GCA_018402905.1 Glandirana rugosa | reverse complement strand
CTGATTCAAGTGACCGGAACAATGACACTTCTACCTTTTTTGTCTGTAAGTCGAGTAATTTATCAGAATTGTTATTGACTATATTAGAATATTTTTAATTTTCCCAACTATGTTTGATTTGTATCCCTCGTCGTGGACTGGTAATCCCTTAACAATCCTGAGTCCTACTAAACCTTTTTTACATAATAAGCGTGATAAATTAAATTGGTCTTGACTGATGACGAGTCGACTATACGACATAAGTACGACATTTGGATTTCGATTGTGTGAAATGTTAGACTCACATGTGAGAAACTCGTTTTGTAAAAGCCTAATTAGAAACACATGGGATGGATAGTTTAGGTAGGTCCATATATTACCTAGTTTTTGCAGATCTAAAATGTTTTGCTCAAAGAGTGTACACTCAGATTGTAAAGTGTGTTAGCTTTAGGTTTACAGCATGAATACAGCATATCAGCTGAGCAGTAGTCAGTTCTGGTTAAATTAAATAGTGCGAATAATACATTTTTTCCAAATCATCCTGAGTCCTAACAATTCCCTAATGGTCAGGTGCTGCTCCCTATGTTTAGTTTGTATCAACCCTTTTAATTTTTATAAGATTATATCAGTTATTGTTAAGACTATTTAATGAGCTGAATGTCTGTTTTTTCCATCTTCACAGTAACAAGGCCAGTGAACTTAGTCAGGGCTGGTGTTGGTAAGCTAGCCAAGATGCAAGGTGGTAAACTCACACACTCACTGACAAGCAGCAGTTTTTCTATATTGTTCCTAAACCTTTGAAGGATTCCTTTAAAGTAAATCTAATCTGGCCTAAAAAAAAGTTTCTAGCATAAAGAGTGATGTCCACAGATACCTGTGTTAGTCTTCAAATTTATACCCCTGGAGTCCCTTTGTATTTCTTGCCAAGTTAAGATTTAGTCCTAACCCTCTTAGTACTAAACCTCACCTATGTCATTTAGCTGTCAAATGCCCACTGAAGTTTTGGCATTTGAAAGTTGAATGACATGAGCATTCTGTGTTCCAGGAGGGTATGTCATGTGTATGTCAAACTAAAAATTATTTTTCTAGTCCTGTTGGGTGTTTACTGCTAGAATAGGATCCATTAGAGAAACTTAATCTCACTTCTTATCCTGCTGACGATGCATTCATCAGGCAGAAATTATGGGAAAATCAGCAACAGGGAAAAACAGAAATACAAATCAAACAAGGGCTCTAATCCTCCTATAATCTACTAAAATAGCATTTTTCTTTGTGTCCCTGTTAGAGCGTTACACTCATTTCCTGTCAAGTAAAACATTGTGAGCAGGACTGGAAGTAAGGGTAAAACTCTCCAAAGGAGCTCAGAACAGCAGTAAAACCATAGAAGAAGTTCTAACTCTTCCCAGGCTATTCAAAACTATAAAAAAAAGCTTTGGCTGGACATACACTTTCACTTTTTTGGGTAGAAGCCAAGACTCCATGTATAGACTGAGCCTGGTAACCAAAGGGCTTCCATATGTTCAAACTGAAGTCTAGCACAGATACTTGCAAATATCACAAGTTGCCTTCAGTTCAGCATTCTTGTTACCTTAGAAACATTTTAGGCCAGGGCAGGCTCAATTTAACCTCATCACCTGCTATTAATGACTTCCTTGATTCTAGAATGCTTTTGTTTTCTGTGCTAACAATTGCTTATAGTAATTAAAGAGACTGGTTTTAACTAGTTTTTTTTTATAGGAATAATAGCTGAGAGATTTAATACAATAAAATACATATAATTGTGTTATATTTATACAATGTTACATATATAATCATTCTTTTCATATCTGCAAGGTACCCATCTTCTAGGCAGCCACACATATTAATATTAACACTAAATTACCTGGAGGGGACTAACACTATGTAATTCATTCCTGTGAACATTATTGACATGTTTTAGTAATGTAATCTGTCTTTATCAAGAATTCTTTTAAAGTGGATCTATGTTTAAAATTCACATCCATTACCAAATATGAGTAAAAAAATCTACTTCTTAACTTGAATTATAAAAATGCTGGTCTAAAGTTGAGCTCCCTTGGGACCCAAAGCCTAGGCAATCTCAATCACTCAGTGTTTGATTACCAGAGGATATGTAGATATTTTAAACTTTTAGAGGCTTAATAGAAATCACATAAATGCTGCCAGATAGACTTTCAATGAGATGGGATGGTCAGTAAGACACATCTGGGGTAATGGCTGCCATAAAAACATATACTGTGTAGTTGCAACTATAAAAAGAGTCAAGGTTTTAATACATTGGTTATTTTCATTTTCTTTAGGCATGCACAACTCAGATAAAACACACAATGAGGAGATCAGCTCTTCAAGTGGACACCATTATGTCTACCGAGGCTGCATCTTCTTAATTACAGAAAAATATCATGGCATTTTGGAACTTACCCTACAACTTAAAACATTTCATGAAGTATTTAGCTGAAAAATTATGTAAGATATTGTAGCTTATCTGGGGGACACATTGGATGCATTTTTAACCTTAAACCACTGAGGACCACTTGACATGACTGATTGAACACATCTTTAAGTAATGTCTATAGCAGCCTTTCAAACCAAGGTTACCAGGTGTTCTATGAGAGATAGCAATAACTGGCATGACCTGTTAAGGCGGATTGATTTTTCTCCCAATATTGCTTGAATTATTCTGGTATGGCATAGCGAACTGTGTGCGCTCAGCACTGTTTCTTCTCCTATCTCTAGGTTAAGTAATCACTAATACCAATGATCTTTTTAGCTGTCTGTAAGGGGCAGTCTTCCCAATAACCACCAGTATATGGAAGTCCTTCTCCTACTGGCTACCATTGTAAAGAAACACTCCTCCACTAACCACCAATGTATGAGAACACTTCTATCCTGAATATGAGTGTAAAGAGAAACCTCCACTGACCAACAGAGTAAAAAGGTTAATTTCTTTCTTTTCTGACTACCAATGTAAGAGAGCATTGCGCTGACCAACAATTTCATGGAGCACTAAACCAATCAAAAATATTAGGAGGTACATTTACACTTACCACCAATGTAAGTGGACACTATATTATCCAGAAATGTAAGTGGGGCCTTTCCACTGCCCCCCCCCCCCCATATAAGGGTTACTTCTCCCAGCACCACCAACATAATGGTACACCTCTCCATTTACCACCAAAGTAAGGGAACACTACACTGACCACCAAGGAGGCTGAGTAGGCACTTCTTCACTATCCACCAATGTCAGAGGGCACTTCAACACTGACTATCAATATGATTGCCCATGTAAGCATGAACTTTTCCAATTGACCACCAATGTAAGGGAGCACCAATCCATTCTTATTTTACTAACCACCAATTTAAAAAAGCCATTTCTGTACAGGAGGAGGGTGTTCAAAAAAATCCACTATGGGTATACCATCAATGTAAAGGGAGACTCGTCCACTATCCACCAATGTACTGAAGTACTTTTAAAACCAACCACCAATGTAAGGAGACCAACAATTTAAGAGAGCATTGCACTGACAACTAATGCAAGGGTGAATCTAGGGTTAAAAAAGTGGATAAAGGATGGTCTGTACCGATGCATGGTCTCAGTTTTCATGCCTGTCCATTACTTGTACTAGAGGTACCGCAGGCAGAAAGAAAATGCACAACTATAACCGCAGCACTGCCCACCCACACTCTCAGTGTAATCTGGAGGCCCAGCTATCAGTTTGACAGCTGGATTTGGTTATATGATTCACATCTGTAGGTTTCATCCATTCATTCTTACAATGTTCTTTGGCCTCAAGTGATATGAATTAAATTTGCAAACAGTCTGAAGGCATAATTCAAAGTTAAATTTGTTTTAAATTGATCACTGTTCCACCTGCTAAGTCACAGAGGCACACTGTAGCAGCTTTGTACACATTTGTGGAGCAAAAGGAAAGTGCGCACACCTAGTGCATTGGCAGCTTAGCTCTGAGGAAGGGAGTACGCCCCCAAACGTGTCAGCTTTTACCCTTCGCTGTGTTCTACATTGTACGATGCAGTGGTTTTATGGCTTATTGAGAGATTCCACTTTGTGAGTATCCACTTGTAAACCTTTTAAATATTTATTAAATGTCTCTGGTAATGCACTAGTTGTGTACGCCTTCCTTTTCTCTTGTTTTTCCAGTTTATATCGGATTACCCCATCCGAGGAGGGCAGCATTCGCCTGGTCTTTAAACATTGATGTCCTGGTTCCTTTTACCATGGAGGTCTTTTAGCGCTGGAAGTGACTGTTTTTTCTTACATTTCTGCAGCACCATGTACTGGCACAAACTTACCCAACCCCCCACAATAGGAAGATAGGAGTGAGGAAAATTGACAAGGCCAGCTGAGGAGCTTTGGGTTTATACCCATACTGTGGATTGCTATAGTAATAGGGTGTTTTCTAACACTAGGCCATTAACCCACCCTTGTCACTAGTTAACAGAAATCACATATTTTTGTAAATGATTTTATGGAAGATATGCCTTAGGCTGGTCATACATGGCTTAATAAAAGAAAGCAATGCTTTTGATTTTGAGCGTTGCTTGAAAGTATAAGGTAATTTCCCAAGTACTAAATGTGATAGCAAATTCACCAGACAGTTAAAGGTGTTCATTAGGGATTAGCCAAACTTCCCTTGGTTAGGTTTAAGCAGGGTTCGGTGAACGTCAAAAAAGTTTGAATGGCAAACCCAAACCTCATTGTAATCAATAGGAGCTGAATCAACCAAATTAAAAATGCCGGTTTTCTCGGCTAATATACAAGGGGGTGTCAAAAAAAGTATTGGAGAATGGGCTCGGTCTTGCGGAACATGTAAAGGCAACTAAAAAATTATTCCTTGCAATGGGGCTGTGTCTGCATTCCAATGGTATTTGCTCATTTTAATCTAGGGAAGGGGTCTCCAAACTTTTTAAACATAGGGTCAGTTAACTATCCTTCAGACTTAATGGGGGCCAGACTGTGGCCATTGAGAGTAGAAAAGGTACCCATGTCAATGGGAATAAACAACACCCCATCTTTTGTGTCGTGGGAGGAATTGTCTCCCATCATTGGTGCCAATGGGCCCCATTGTGGCTGTCATTGGGAGGAATCTTTGGTGTTAGTGGGAGGAATTCTACCCCTTCATTGGTGTCAGTGGGAGAAATTATACCCCTTTATTGGTGTCAGTGGGGGGGGGGATTATGCCCCATTGTTGGTATAAGTGGATGAAAATAGTTCCCCAAGGGCCGGATAAAAGCAAGCAAAGGCCACATCTGGCCCCTCGGCCACAGTTTGGAGACCACTGATCTAGGGGTACAAAAAAGAAAGATTTACTTACCTGATCCTATGCTCCTCCCTGCAGCTAGACTGGTATCCACAGATGCTTCTCCCCACACCCAAGTGTTCTAGGGTCCTGACATCATTAGGATAACACTGAGGACAGTCCGCCTCTGAAGCGTAGGGGACCACCATCTGCCGGGGGAGCAAAGTATCAGGTAAAAATATTGTTTTTTTAGTTCCACAGAGTTGAACTCTAAAGTGAAATATTAAAAATGCCCTTAAAGTAACATTCCATGGGGTTACCCAAAACCCCAATCCTGTCTGTCAAGGGGAACATCCCTGTTATGTACAGCAAGCACGTGCAGAAGCACTAACATTTACAAAGGGAAAAGAGTTTAAAATTGCTGGAAAATTACATGTAATTGACAGCTTCTTAAAAAACAAACAGCACCCCTTCAAGCATCTGCATCATAGTCTCTTTTGCTGTAGCATAACGTACAGCAAGAATGATAAAAATTTGCACAGAGTTCCCTGAAAAATGCACACTAGACTCCTTGGGGTTGATTTACTAAAACTCGAGAGTGCAAAATCTGATGCAGCTCTGCATAGAAACCAATCAGCATCCATGTTTTTTGTCAAAGCTTAATTAAATAAACAGAAGTTAGAGGTTACCATGCACAGCTGCACCAGATTTTGCACTCCCCAGTTTTAGTAAATCAACCCAAAGAGTCTAGTATGGATTTTCAAGGGGGGTGCCTCACACCATCAAAAATGCTTGAGGCCCCTCCATACTGCACCCTTCAGGTCTCAAAAGCCCTCAGTCCTGATGCAAGCAGTGGACTGACTCTTGGAAAGTTATACAAATATCAACATTCCTTGATGGGTAGATGTCAGTCTGAAGTGGTGGACATTCCAAGACAGTCTATATTAGGTGAAAAATGATAGCAGCAGACCAGGAACAGTAAGGGTTGAGGGGGAAAAGGTTAGATTATGTTTAATCTCCTCCAGCCAGCCAGTCAGTTTGACTGGCTGCAGCTTTTAATGTACAATGTGAAAAGCTCACAGTGTGCAGTGAAATCAGAGTAGGTGATTTTAGCATAGGAGAGGAGCCTATATATCCATGCAAGCCTGGAATTCAGCTTTAACATTTGCATTGCCTAACTGTTAAAATGTGTTTTACCCCAGTGGTTGTATGCAGGTGGTGTGTTTGCTAAATACCTCTACTACTGCATCTAAATGATGTCAGTAATGATGGATGATGGCTCATATGTTCAATAATTTGCAAAGGTGCTGAAAGTTTGCTTCTATGTCCTACAGAGGTTGTTTGTTGTTTGTACATTTGAGACTGGGAATGTGAATGTACAGTTGAAACATTTTGGATGAATGTTCATAAATAGTGCACACTGTAGAAGGTTCTGATTTAGCACACTGTCTAATGTATTTGTCTTTGGAAATGAGGCTCAGTTAAACCTTTGATCATCTCCTACGTTTTTTATCATGCAATATTTTCATCGTCTTCGTATAAAACTTCACATTGGTTTATTCACAAAAGGATTTTCCTTGCAATATCAATGAAAATATAGCATGCGGTAAACTGGTTACTATGAAACTTTATATAAAAATTATTTCACAAAAATGATTGCATAGATTTTGCTCCTAAAAATAACATTAGCTTGGCTGACATTAACAGTGAGGTTTTTCTTGAGTTTGAGGTGTCGTGAGTTGTGAGGTGTCTATTGAGCAGAACAGAAAAGCAGACATTCGAAGGTCTCTTTAAAATACAGAGGCTTTCTATTGTTGAAGGATATCTAAACCCAAGAAATGTAATTTATTGCAGTTTTCTAGTTCCTGTTCTTGTGTCCTCTTTGGTTTTCATTATTGAGGCTAAGAACATATTTAGAAAATACAGAGAATACCCGTTGATCTTGCCAGAAAAATGGAGGGAGGGGGAATTCACTAAAGCATTTGGAGACTTTTGTAGTAGTATGGTGTCTTGCTCCAAATTCATGAAAGCCTTGTAACCATATGTGTACGCAGCCTATTGCATTAGGGTGTGCACCACAAAGTACAAACAAGCATGAGTGTGTGTATATATGTCAGAAGGGCAGAGATTGAGTCAGTAGTTTATTTTTATTTTATTTTATTTATTTTTTTTACAAATTGTTTTTTTTTAAATTATTTTTTACAATATTATATTTTATTATTTTTTTACAATTTTATTTAGAAGCCCTGCTGGGGGCCTTTGATGAAATATCAGGGGTCTAAACAGACCCCTGATGTCTCACTTTTGAGATAGAGAAAGGGACTGAGGACAGAGATCCCTCGGCCCCTTTCTCTGCAGCCTGGCAGCAGGGGTAATCTGCACAGTACAGGGTCATTAGGATGTGCCCAGGCACACCTGCCACCCTATGTGTGCATGCCTATGCTTGTAACAGTTTCAGAAAAGATTCTAACAGGTATGACAGATTCATGTTGTTAATTTGCATCACTATTACAGTGTGTAACTATGAGTAAACAATTGTGGTGGGCGTGGCATTGCTCTAAAATGCCTTAGATGTTATTCTACAGTGAGACCAATGTTTTATATTTCAATGCTCTTGTATCACTGCTACCAGCCCTGTTGGACACTATTTACCAAAATGACATAACTTTTACCAGAAAGCGATAAGGGGGTACTCGCATAGATCTTTTCTCAGCCCCGTTGTTTCTGGGTCCACACTCCTCATATGCAGTCCTCTCCCCCAGCAAGGCAGAATATGCAAAATAAAGGCAATCCTTTGTGCAATATTGCTTCAATATTTAATAGTTAAAAATAAGCTGCTATGCACTTACATTAATGCAGATATTAATAGGCATTTGTGTGTATAAAAACCACCAGGAAGTCCGCTGTGTCTCCTGCGTTCCACTGACTCAACCGGAAGTGACATGTGACATTAGGCTCCACCCTACGCGTTTTGCCATCGGACGTCTACTGGAGAGGGACACTGGCTTTACCAATGACAGCACACATCGCTGCTCCTCCACGGTCACCAGAGCGGTGATGTCCTGACTATGAACTATGTGTCACTATGGCTGCAATAACGTCAAAAAGAATTACCTCCAGTTCGTAGATAACGAAACTGGAGCTAATTACGACCAACTGAAATTTGGCATGCAGACAGAGCAGAATTATCTGGGAGGGAAAGGTGTTTTGCTGTTAAAGTAGAATTAAACACATTGATTTCAATTTTTATCAAAACAGTTACATTCAAGGAATGTTGTGAATAATAACTGTCACAGCCAACCTAACCATCAGTCCATCAAATAACTATTGTCATAACTGATGATGTGTGCAACACCATGACAAATGCAGATCAAACAGAGGCTAAGATAACAGCTTCCTTAACTGTAAAGCAGATGAAGGTTTAGTTCCGCTTTTACATTTATTTTTGTGTTTTTCTTTGGTTGCTAGGATGCAGGTAATCAGTGTTCTAGCAACCAAAGATTGTTGAAGGATATCTAAACCCAAGAAATGTAATTTATTGTAGTTTTCTATTCCCTTTTTTGGTGTTCTCCTTGGTTTTCAATAATCATCATTAGTTTCCATTATTGAGGCTAAGACCATATTTAGAGGACTAAGGGCAGAGCCTGATGGGGAACTCTAAGAGACTAGAGGTCTGCTTCTCTTGTGATTTACAGTGAGGGGCTATGGAATCCACCCACTGCCTTTCCATTGTCTGTGTAATGGACACAGTGGCTGGGGAGAGAGGTTACTAATGCTGAGCCTGTATTTTTATCAGGTGCAGCGTTACTGAGCTACACTGAAAATGAAGTGTTTGGTGCTTGTGGGTGGACAATGAAAGAGCCAAAGCAGGAGGATAAGTTCATCCCTCTGCTCTCTTCTCCTGTCCACATATTCTTTATGCACACTCCTAATTGACTCTTACCACTGCCTTTCATTCTCCCAATCTAAAAACTGCTGTTCAGGCAATTACAAGAGCTTGAGACAAATTCAAATTCGAGTGCTAACATCAGTTACATAAAAAATATATATATTATAAATATATATATTTTTTAAATCAATACTTAGCTTGGAGTTTAGGTTTGATAGCTGTATTGGGCTAATATATGTAATTGCATCATCCAGTATATTCATTTTTTTTATCTCACCTGCCTTATTTTTTTTTGTTACCCACAATTACATGAAGAGCAAGCTGCTTAGCAAAAGCGACAGCAACAGGGGTTTGAACAATTTATAAATAATAGATTTAAACCATGTGGATAAAAAGTAAGCACC
Organism: Glandirana rugosa; assembly: GCA_018402905.1. NCBI lineage: Eukaryota > Metazoa > Chordata > Amphibia > Anura > Ranidae > Glandirana > Glandirana rugosa. The sequence goes on along the minus strand of BLSH010361173.1, from coordinate 1,007,497 downwards.
CTTGGCCTCCAGCTTGGTCTGCATGTAAATGCAGAATAATATAAATACTTGCAAATAAAATAAAAAGCAGTTAATATACTGAATAGTATCACCACAATAAATAATGTGACTATAATATGTTTCACAATAGTTGTCCTGTAAAAAAGCTTATCTGTGTGTGTAAATTAGACATGTGCAGTTTGTTTTGTTCCGAATAAATATTCAGACACATTTTTCATTATTCTGAGATTTGGATATATCCGAATGCCCGAATTACAGTATAAACAAAGTTTAACGAACACTCCGAATAACGAAACAAAATTTGCCCAAATTTCCGAAATTCAAATTGAAATCTGAATCAAACTTTACAGCGACCACCAGGTATGGTGACATCTTTTTTCTCCAACATTTGGCTGCAACCATACATCAGAGCAGAACAATTAATCAAAAAAGGCACTATCAGTTCGCACTCGAAACGCATTTCCCGCTTGGCGGGCCGAAAGCTCCCAATCTGGACCTACTTCCAGATCCAACACTTTCTGGAAAATCTGAAACCCCGTCCCGACTGGTCCAGACAAATAACTCCATTTGAGGCTATATGCCTGAAAACAGATCCACAGAAACACCTAGTCTCAGATATATACACACTACTTTTTGCGAATCACAACTCCAAAGATTCTTGGGCAAATCGGAAATGGGAATCAGACCTATCCATAGACCTCTCAAATCAAGAATGAGAATCCATCCTTACGCACATACATAAGAGTACGATCAACACACATACGCAAGAAAATTAATACAAAATATACTCAAGATGGTAAATGACCCCATCTAGACTACACAAAATCAAACCTTCGAACGCACCACATTACTGGCGATGAAACAAGAACGAGGGCTCTCTCATACATATCTGGTGGACGTGCCCCAAAATACAACAATACTGGAAGGAAGTTCATAAACGTATTGGTAAAGTCACCACCCTCACCCTAGACTTCCCCCCAGCACAGTTCCTCTTACACCACTCCTCAATCCCGCACAAAATATACCATCACTCATTGGCCAGCCACATGCTCAATGCGGCGAAACTGTGTATCCCAATCCACTGGTTATCACCAGACCCACCAACTATCAAAGACTGGCTTAAACGCATTAAAAACATTGCGCAAATGGAGGAACTTATTCACCAAGACAGAGACACCCTCACAAAATACATCACAACATGGGCATGCTGGGCCCATTTTTCCACAACAGAGGAGTACACCCACCTCATACTCTGGAAGTCCCCACTTGGCCGAAGCGAGAGAGACTATACGACCCTCAGGCACTCCCCCTGTTCCCACTTCTATTCCCCCCCTCCTGCTCCTTTCTTCTTGCCCCTTTCTGCATGTCATTCCACCCCCCCAACTCCAACCCTCACCACTCTATAAGCCTAACACATGTCACACTCACACAACCCCAAAGGAGACGAATCCTGAGAGAGAAATCACACCCCAAAAGCTCTTCAGTTCCCCAGTTGCACAAGAATATCCCCAACTTGCAAAGCCCCCACTCTCTCTCATAAACATACATTGCACCCCTAATCAAAGCTCCCTCATCAATGGTTGAACATATATTGAAGGGACTGGATGTGCCCCCATCTGCTCACAGTAAGTCCCCAACAGGGGTGAGCGGTTGGTTCGGAGGCACCTCCAAGACCTCGCAAATGACGCCTCAAAGACCCACTGCCTAACCACGGTATGGACGTTTTGTAATCACATGTAATTTAGTCTCCGTTACCTGTTTTCAGAACTTGTCAAATGTACATTGTGTTATTGGTACTCTCTAAGTCCTGCTGTATTACACTTTACGAACTTATCTGTATGTGATTCTACTTGATTGTTAACTGAAAAATTGAATAAAAACCTTTTTTTTAAAAAAACTTTACATCGAATTCCATGTTTCTGAAATCAAAGACTGCGTGTGTTATTAGAGCACCATTTCAAAATAATGCTTCAAAATTTATCAATTCAAATGCTTTGAATAAAAAAATCTGTAAATTTGAAGAAAATTCAGTAAAAGACATAAAACGAATTCCGAATACAAATCTCGAATGCAAACTGAGCGAATCAACCAAATTAAAGACACAAAATAACTAGATTATCGAATGTAAACAAAACAAAACAAAACTATTTTTTTTTCATCATGCACATGTCTATTGTAAATATATTGAAAGCCCTGTTATTTGTATAGTTTTATATTATCCATATTTGTGGCAGCAAATTTGGGTCCCCTTTTCTCACTGCTAATTGAAAACAACAGACTCTTTGCAGTAAAGATTGGAAGACAGAGACCTTGTGATCTATGCTGCCTACGCTACGAGTTAAGAAGCAGCAGCTTTTTATTTGTGTAAAAAAAAATATATTTTTCTTAATTAAGGAATTTATGTGATTTGTTCATGCTGACAGTGATTAATGTGAGGTGTTAATATTAATGCGTCCACTTTACTGTAATTGCAACTTTGTCATTCGCACATTTCAATCCTCAGTTGTGAAGCAAGCTGTAAGGAAATTTGCTGTAAAGCCAGCCATACATGGATTGAAATCCAACCAGTTTAGCAGGGCCTGGCCAAATTTTGATCCATGTATGGGCTAGCTGGTTGTACACAAGTCGAACTATCAATTGAATTGTGTACAACCAGCCTATCAGGGTTTTTATCCAATGATCAGTGCCACCAGCTATAGCTGGCAACATTGATCATTGTATTCTGCTGGTGGGAAAGGCTCTCCTCTTGCAGAATACAAAAGCACTGTGGTAATGACTCCCCCATCCATACATTCGGATGTTTTTTTTGTTTTTTTTTTTTGTTAAAACCGCTGGTTTGAACTAAAACAAATGATTAATGTATGGCCAGCCTAACACTGACATGCAGCTTATCATTTACAACAATTAACATAAAATTATACTCTACTCAATACTAGGTACACTGTTCATGAAGCAGTGAATATGGCTTTCCCCAAACATTTTCTGGTGATGAAGCTATCACTGTCATTTAAAACACGTGGACTTGGAACAGTCACCTGCAGTGAATATTTGGTTACTAAAATCTCATATAAGCTTTAGGAAGTTAATGTTATTTCAAATGTTTTCAGTTTTATAAGTCTACAACTTCAAAGTTGCCAACAGTTGCCAACATTTCAAAAAATGTTTTCAGGGAAACCTTTTTTGTTTCCAGAAAGCCATTGTAGGCAAAGAATGTACTTTTATTAGGGGTGATACTTTTATTTAAAATCGGAGTGGTTCTGCAAAAGACATATCATTAACCTACTGTACAATTTATTTTAATGTGATATATCCTGTATACAGGAAAAATTATCCTAATAAGGACAAAAACGTAAGAGGATGTTGTTCATTTGTTCATTAGCTTATTAGGTATAGTTAGTAAAACAATTTATGCATTTGTTTCGCTAGCTACCACATTTATTCTATACAGTCTTTTTAAAGGGGTTGTAAACCCTCAAGGTTTTTCACCTTAATGCATACGCATAATGCATATGCATTCACCTTAATGCATACGCATTAAGGTGAAAAACCTCCTGTAGTGCACCATTCCCCTAGAGTCCCCCTTTTACTTTCCTGAACCCGATCGTTCCAGCGACGGGGATAAGCACAGCAGCTCCAGCTGCTGGCTCGGGTCCTCATTGGATAGATTGATAGCAGCTCCCGCTGCTGTCAATCAAATCCAGTGATGTGGGAGCAAGGGGCGGGGCTGAATCCTGCTGTCTGTATTAATGGACTTGAGAGTGTGCCGGCAAGGGTGCCCCCAGGGAAAGTGCTTCCCTGAGGGGGCACTTGAGAAGAGGAGGACCCAGGAGCACCACTGGAATAGTGCGTGACAGGTCCTCTTTACAGCGAGAGCTGGGGTCAATAAGTCCCTAGATCTCACCTCTAGGCTGGGAAGCCTGAAAAAAAAAAAAAGGATTTTGGCTTCCCAGCTGAGGCGGTGGCATTTTTTCAAATGCAGAGGCCAGGCGTGACATCATAATATCATGCCCGGCCTCCGAAAGACCATATAGGCTTCCGTGGGCCATCTGGTAAGCTTCCGGGAAGGACCAATTCCTTCTCCCTGTTGCCGATCATACAGGGGAGCAGGGAAAAGCACCAGAGGGCAGCAGGAGTCCCCTCCCACTGCCTGTAAGAATGATCAAGCCACTATGATTGTTCTTATGGTGCAGGGAATCGCCGGAGCTAAAATAAGATATCTGAATGATGCCTGTAGCTGCAGGAATCATTGAGATACTTCTACTCAAAGTCTGCAATGTCATATGACGTCTGGGAGCGAAATGGTTAAGGTAGCAAAAATACTGCGTAATAAAAGTAGTTAGGGCTATGTCACCCAGCTTAAAATAATGTACAATATAGCATATTCAGTGCAGGGGCCAGGATTATAATATACAACATAGCATATACAGTGCAAAGGTCAGGAGTATAATGTAAAGCATAGCATATACAGTGCAGGGGTTAGGATTATAATATATAACATAGCATATACAGTGCAAAGGTCAGGAGTATAATGTAGAGTATAGCATATACAGTGCAGGGGCCAGGATTATAATATCCAACATAGCATATACAGCGCAAAGGTCAGGAGTATAATGTAAAGCATAGCATAAACAGTGCAGGGGTTAGGATTATAATATACAACGTAGCATATACAGTGCAATGGTCCGGAGTATAATGTAAAGCATAGCATATTCAGTGCAGGGGCCAGGATTATAATATACAACATAGTATATACAGTGCAAAGGTCAGGAGTATAATGTAAAGAATAGCATATACAGTGCAGGGGTTAGGATTATAATATACAACATAGCATATACAGTGCAAAGGTCAGGAGTATAATGTAAAGCATAGCATATACAGTGCAGGGATTAGGAGTATAATGTACAACAAAGCATATACATTGCTGGGGTAAAGAGCATAACAGAGTCAGTGTTGATGGGGGGGATCTCTCCTGTGGAGCTATTATGTTCTCCCACCGGGGGGGGGGGAGCAAAGGAGAACACAGTGATTATTGCTAGTGCTATATCCACTGGCAATAATCGCATGAAAAATCCAACAGGCTGCTTGTACCCAAGCTGATTGATTGATTAATTTGGGTACAATCAGCTTGCTCATACATGGTTTGAATCTCGACCGGTGCCTGTTGATCAGGTCAAGATTCCAACTGTCTATGGTCAGCTGAAGCCATGTTACCCTTTAATCATGGTCATGAGATAAATTGTTAATCCTCTACTCCTCCCCTTAGGAAATGAAAATCAGGGATTTTAGAAAAGAAAATGTGCTTTTGAGGGCTTCAAAATGGATTTAAATAAATAAATAATAGCAGATATTCTGAGCTGAGTACCTATGGTCAAGCAGTGTAATACATCTGAGCTCTGCCCCTGTACTTTACTGGCATGTGTGATATACAATTGCATCTACAAACCCCAATAAATGCACCAAGGACTAACTCCCCTTTCCAGCAATGTAGAAAAACAATTTTCACATGAAATATTACTTTAACCTTATGAGCAGCTGCTTATTGGATTTTTTGACACTTAAATATTATCCATATTATTATAATTCACAAGGGATAAGTGTTCTCAAGCCTTCTTTTTTTGCACCGAAAAGTAATATACTTTTTGCATAGTGTAGCTGAAAATATATAGTTACAGAGCCCATGCGAGAACTATAGTTTAATGCATAGAAGTAGTGATATGAATCCAGCTGAGATAATGTTTACCAAGATGTGACACCTGCACATTAGCAGCAATCGTCAGTGATGTTTCAGGTCTGAGTTAAAAATATCAGTCAGGAGCGTGGCCTGAACTTTAAAAGAGAGATGACGCAAAGAGTCCTTCTTCTACCAGACGCTGTTTCTCCCCATTATATTGCACATATTCTTTTATTGACTACACAAATAATCAGCAGGCCTGGAGCTAGGAGAAAAGGACAATTGTAGCTAGAAATAGCTCCAGCTCACATTTATCACTACACTTATTAGAACACATTATTATGCTTAGTTAGAGAACTATTATATCAGTTTTTACCAGCAAACGTTGCTTTATGTGAAATATGGAACTAGAGAGTCTGGGTGGTAACCAACTCTAAGATGGTGTACATCAAAATAAAAATAAAAATTTTCAAAGAAGAATCTTATAGTGATAACTATCAGTCTCAATACATGCTTGTTCTTGAGTCTTAATTATTAAAAAGATGAAAAATTAACTGCTGCAGGTATACAGCACTGGCATCAAGTGAAGCTATCTCCAAAACCTTGCTGGTTTGGCTTAATGATGGGCTGTTCTGCCAGAGCTCTTTCACTTTCAGTGATAGTGTCTCCTGCCCTCACGTATTCCTGTTGGTCCACCACTAACCAGATTTATTGGCTGACGGGAATGTGCCATGGGCAGGGAAGGGTCAGGAAAGCACTTTAAGTCTGTTAGGAACTGATGGAGGTTTGCCTGTCAGAATGGCCTGACATGCAGCTATAACAAAGATGTTTTGGAGGTGATTGTAGACATGTACAGGTATGTGCACTAAATAACAGTCTGGAATAATCAGGACACCATTATAATTGGACATATGTGAAATTCTATGCATTTATATATACAGTATCTCACAAAAGTGAGTATACCCCTCACAATTTTGTAAATATTTTATTATATCTTTTTCATGTGACAACACTGAAGAGATGACACCTTGCTACAATGTAAACTAGTGAATGTACAGCTTGTATAGCAGTGTAAATTTGCTGTCCCCTCAAAATAATTCAACACACAGCCATTAATGTCTAAACTGCTGGCAAAAAAAGCGAGTACACTCCGAAGTGAAAATGTCCAAATTGGGCCCAATTAGCCATTTTCCCTCCCCGGTGTCATGTGACTCATTAGTGTTACAAGGTCTCATGTGTGAGTGGGGAGCAGGTGTGTTCAATTTGTTCAAATTGTTCTCTCATACTGGTCACTGCAAGTTCAACATAGTACCTAATGGCAAAGAACTCTCTGAGGATCTGAAAAAAATAATTGTTGCTCTACATATAAATGGCCTAGGCTATAAGAAGATTGCTAAGACCCTGAAACTTGCCAAGTGCATGTGCTCGACATCATATCCAGAGGTTGCCTTAGGGAAATAGAGGCATGAGTGTTGCCAGCATTGCTGCAGAGGTTGAAGGGGTGGGGGTTCAGCCTGTCAGTGCTCAGACCATAAGCTGCACACTGCATCAAATTGGTCTGCATGGCTGTCGTTCTAGAAGGAAGCCTCTTATAAAGATGATGCACAAGAAAGCCCGCAGTTTGTTGAAAACAAGCAAACTAAGGACATGGATTACTGGAACCATGTCCTGTGGTCTGATGAGACAGAGATAAACTTATTCGGTTCAGATGGTGTCAAGCGTGTGTGGCGGCAACCAGGTAAGGAGTACAAAGACAAGTGTGTCTTGCCTACAGTCAAGCATGGTGGTGGGAGTGTCATGGTCTGCGTGAGTGCTGCCAGCACTGGGGTGCTACAGTTCAGTAAGGGAACCGTGAATTGCAACATACTGAAGAAGAGCATGATCCCCTTCCTTCAGAGACTGGGCCACAGGGCAGTATTCCAACATGATAACGACCCCAAATACACCTCAAAGACGACCACTGCCTTGCTAAAGAAGCTGAGAGCAAAGGTGATGGACTGGCCAAGCAAGTCTCCAGACCTAAACCCTATTGAGCATCTGTGAGGCATCCACAAATGGAAGGTGGAGGAGCGCAAGGTCTCTAACATCCACCAGCTCCATGATGTCATCATATAGGAGTGGAAGAGGACTCCAGTGTGCAACCTGTGAAGCTCTGGGGAACTCCATGCCCAAGAGGGTTAAGGCAGTGCAGGAAAATAATGGTGGCCACGCAAAATATTGACACTTTGGGTCCAATCTGGACATTTTCACTTAGGGGTGTACTCACTTTTGTTGCCAGCGGTTCAGACATTAATGGCTGTGTGTTGAGTTATTTTGAGGGGACAGCAAATTTACACTGTTATTCAAGTTGTACACTCACTACTTTACATTGTAGCAAAGTGTCATTTCTTCAGTGTTGTCACATGAAAAGATAGAATAAATATTTACAAAAATGCAACACAACACTTTTGTGAGATACTGTATTTATATATATATATATATATATATATATATATATTAATGTAATCTGGTCATACGTGGTTAATCATTTCTAGTCTAGTCATGAATATCCCTCATGCTTGGGTTACAGTAAGTGGAGGAGGGTTTAGAACATTCAATTACCGAATGAAGTGGTCTCCAAACTGTGGCCCGCAGGCTGTATGTGACCCTTTGTTTCCCTTTTCCTGGCCTTCAAAGCACTGTTCCTCCGACTGATATGTGACACTATTCCTTCCACTGACACCAACAGTGAGGAACTATTTCTCCTACTGACACCAGCAGTGAGGTTCCTTTTGGAACAAGGAAACTTGCGCTAACTTCTACTAGCTATAAAAAAAACGTTTTTTTTAGAATTCAAAATCTCTTTGCTCATGACCATCGTGATGTCCAGTTGTATGAAAAGATTTAGCCTTTGGTGGTATAACTGAAGAGGAGAAGTATATGGCAGTAATGCCTTTCACATTTGACAGAAGATTGAAGCATGTTATGCTGACTCAAATCTGATATTGGCGGAGACCTAATGAGCATAAATTCTAGAGAGTTGCATAATGCTAAGAACAAGAAGAAATCTATTGCTAAACAAATAAATGGTTGGGTTCTAAGGAAAAATATATCTAGAATAATTCACGTGTAAATAATGAGCAATAGGAATAATATACAATATTTATATTAAATATGGTCACTCAGTATATAAGCCGAGAACTGGCAAATATTCTATAGTCACTGGTTGTGACATCATCATCATCATACTGCTCAAATAAGTATTGCATTCAACTACAGTGACTTAATTTACTGTATATGTTATCACAATGCAATTAAATTGAATTTCAACTGCTAAGGGGTGTCAAACAATCTCCTAACACTGTCTCTATAACTTCTAGGTTTGCTCCCTAATTCTGACCCTCAGTTAATAAAAGTTCATTATACCCACCATGAATAACCCATGCTTATCTGTACGCCATGGCAACCCTAGGTATTTGAAACAGTATAATGAGAAAAACTATAATAAACAAAATATAAGCGCTAACCTCTTAATACCAAACTCATAACACATAAATCATAATTTTGCTATTTGTGATTCCACAAATGGACTATGGAATGAATTTTCCAATCTTGGTAGAATATAGCCAAAGTCCATTAATGTCCATCCAAATAGTGACAATCAACTTATTTGTGATAAAGTGACGATAGTGCTCTCCGGTGCTTCAATACATCGGTGCAATATGTGCAGAAAAGGTGCCAAGTGCCAGGATCCCTCTTGTGTCCCTACTCACCAGAGCAAATGGACCCACTGCTTTGCAGTCAGCAGGTCAAAAACGCAAGGTGGTGATAACCGGTGGTTCCTGGCTGAACACTGGAACGGATATATGAGACTTCTTTCCCAGCTACTGGCAGACCTTTGTGGCTCAAGAAGGCAAGGGGACATTCATAGTGTATACCATAAAACACTATTTATTGCGCATAAAAGTAGTTTACTTACAAACCTTTCATCTTTAAAATCGCGTCAAACCTTTCATCTTTAAAATCGCGTCTTGTACACAACGTGCAGACTGGTTGGGCAGACACCCACCCCTCACAAGCCGCCGGCGGATGTGATGCGATCAGTTACGGAGGACCGGAAGTGACGTCAACGCGTTTCGCTTCCTGTGTCAAAGCGTCATCACGGACGTTGATCTCCGGCCATTCCCCATGCTTTATCCTCAAAGGCACCACCCACCAATTCAGACCAGCTGAAGATGGTTCCCTTATAGACAAACACTTCCGTCCAACGAAGCAAACCGCACCACGCCACCACCTAATGGCGGAAGCTAAAGACTGCGCTCTCTCTAACAAAATAATATACATATAAGGATTGAAACCAAAAATAATTGCATCAATCAATTGGAGATACACGCGAGCATGGAAACGCACAACGCAATTACTACTCATAAGCATACCTCCAAGTGTAACATAAATCACTATAATCAACAATTTGTTAATATATATAAACTAAAAATATATAAACTAAAAAATGTACATAAGAGTTCAAACGCACAGACATCTAGTGTATGCAGCATATCAAAAACGCTACTAAAACATATATTACTAAAAATATTTAGAAAAGACTACAACTAAGATCTAGATAAAAATGTAAGGCTTAAATTGGCCTCTACCAAACAGACGCCTATATGCCTCCTTTGTCAGATATTTTACATTAGGTTATAATAAATGCCAACTGGACCTCAAAGGAGCCCTTGCCCTCGCCCATCCCCCCAAAGATGAGGAGGGGGGAGGGGTGACGGTCAGAATGCTGACTGGAATTTTATGGGAGGGGAGAGAGGGGAGAGGGACGTTCCCAAGGAAAAACTAGGACAAGTCTCACCAGTTGGCAAGAAAACAGTTGATATCCAAATCAACATTGAGCCCCCGCGGGTCCAAGGTGCCCATCCTATGGATCCACTGAGACTCATTCCGAGATATAGCCCTGGTGTGATTCATCCCTCTCCAGTGCTCGACACGCAGACTCCGGGACCGACTAAGGGAGCATGTCTATAACATCAAGAAGGGCTTTAAACATCACAGCCTATCAAATCATTTCAGACATTGCCATAACAGAGACCCTAGTGTCCTGACTTTCTGTGGGATTGATATAGTAGAGGAGAACTGGAGAGGGATGAATCACACCAGGACTATATCTTGGAATGAGTCTCAGTGGATGCTTATCTGTACGCCATGGCAACCCTAGGTATTTGAAACAGTGTGATGAGAAAAACTATAATAAACAAAATATAAGCGCTAACCTCTTAATACCAAACTCATAACACATAAATCATAATTTTGTTATTTGTGATTCCACAAATAGACTATGGAATGAATTTTCCAATCTTGGTAGAATATAGCCAAAGTCCATTAATGTCCATCCAAATAGTGACAATCAACTTATTTGTGATAAAGTGACGATAGTGCTCTCCGGTGCTTCAATACATCGGTGCAATATGTGCAGAAAAGGTGCCAAGGATGAATCACACCAGGACTATATCTCGGAATGAGTCTCAGTGGATCCATAGGATGGGCACCTTGGACCCGCGGGGGCTCAATGTTGATTTGGATATCAACTGTTTTCTTGCCAACTGGTGAGACTTGTCCTAGTTTTTCCTTGGTACGTCCCTCTCCCCTCTCTCCCCTCCCATAAAATTTCAGTCAGCATTCTGACCGTCACCCCTCCCCCCTCCTCATCTTTGGGGGGATGGGTGAGGGCAAGGGCTCCTTTGAGGTCCAGTTGGCATTTATTATAACCTAATGTAAAATATCTGACAAAGGAGGCATATAGGCGTCTGTTTGGTAGAGGCCAATTTAAGCCTTACATTTTTATCTAGATCTTAGTTGTAGTCTTTTCTAAATATTTTTAGTAATATATGTTTTAGTAGCGTTTTTGATATGCTGCATACACTAGATGTCTGTGCATTTGAACTCTTATGTACATTTTTTAGTTTATATATTTTTAGTTTATATATATTTTTAACAAATTGTTGATTATAGTGATTTATGTTACACTTGGAGGTATGCTTATGAGTAGTAATTGCGTTGTGCGTTTCCATGCTCGCGTGTATCTCCAATTGATTGATGCAATTATTTTTGGTTTCAATCCTTATATGTATATTATTTTGTTAGAGAGAGTGCAGTCTTTAGCTTCCGCCATTAGGTGGTGGCGTGGTGCGGTTTGCTTCGTTGGACGGAAGTGTTTGTCTATAAGGGAACCATCTTCAGCTGGTCTGAATTGGTGGGTGGTGCCTTTGAGGATAAAGCATGGGGAATGGCCGGAGATCAACGTCCGTGATGACGCTTTGACACAGGAAGTGAAACGCGTTGACGTCACTTCCGGTCCTCCGTAACTGATCGCATCACGTCCACCAGCGGCTTGTGAGGGGTGGGTGTCCGCCCAACCAGTCTGCACGTTGTGTACAAGATGCGATTTTAAAGATGAAAAGTTTGTAAGTAAACTACTTTTATGCGCAATAAATAGTGTTTTATGGTATACACTATGAATGTCCCCTTGCTTTCTTGAGCCACAAAGGTCTGCCAGTAGCTGGGAAAGGAGTCTCATATATCCGTTCCAGTGTTCAGCCAGGAACCACCAGTTATCACCACCTTGCGTTTTTGACCTGCTGACTGCAAAGCAGTGG
>BLSH010361173.1:954747-980493 GCA_018402905.1 Glandirana rugosa | reverse complement strand
TTTTTTCATGGTACCTGTCATGAATTATCAAAAACAACGTTCACGTGATTATGACGATGTAAGTAGAGTTCGTCCAATACTATACTACGTAAAGTTATTTAGTTACCTTCTTATTTAACTATCCTGGTAAAAAAAAACCCCCCCCCCCGAACAACAATAATGAAAATCACACCGGTGACCACGGTACGTTTTATGTTTTTGTTTTTCCGTCGTCTATTTATTGTTACTTTATTACTGACATGAAAAACATAAAGTGTTGTGTTTAAATTCAAAAAAAATGGTCCTATCAATTTATTCTTCCATTGATTTATTGAAATGCATCATATCATAACCTGCTTGAGATGAATGTAGCAGTATTAGTGCACTTGCAACAAAAACTATTAAGTACTGTCCATGGTACTTTTTTTTAATTCCCCTAGCATCCAAAGTTTCATGACAAGCTTTCAGGGTGTACCCCCTTCTTGAAGGTCCAAGCAGTGCTAGTTGCTAATACACAAACTTTTAACAGAATCTCTGAGGAAAAAAAACGCACACACAAACAAACATACACAGCAATGGTAATTAAACATGGATAGTTAATGAGATAATGCAGGGAGAGGACTATGGACTGGGGGGGGGGGGGGTATTCACAAGGATGAGTGGTCATAAAACTTTGGGATAATGATTTAGAAGACTGAGGTCCACATTTAGTCAATTATTTTTTGTGTCAAATAGAATTACCATTCTTATTTCAAAAGTTTTCCTTTTCTGAGTAGTTTTGAAGTTCCATTTAGGAACTAAAACATTCATGTCTTCCATAATGTGGTTTAGTTATGAGAAATGATGGCCCACGGGTGTGCAGAAGTCATCCTTCTTATGTTCTTTGATGGTGTGTCTGTGTAAATGTATTCTTGTTTGTAATTGCTGTGCTGTTTTATACCTTAAAGGGGTTGTCAACCTGTGAAAACCACTTTAACCTACAGGTAAGCCTAGAATAAGGCTTACCTGTAGGTGCACTGCATATCTCCCAAACCTGTACGGCTCAGGAGATATGCAGTGTTTTGCACGTCGGCACATGCGCAGTGAAGAAGCGGCCTCCGTGCCATTTCTTAACTGACCCTGTGCCATGACTGGCAGCTCCCGCGCACATGCGCAGGAGTGACGTCACGCAACTCTGGTCAGTCACAGCACCGGAGTCGCGGCCCTGGTAGGAAGAGGGGCAGAATATGGACGCAGCCTGGAGCGGGGACATCACTAGACGCCGCAGGCTTCGTTTCCAGGTAAGTGGCCCATTATGCTTCTACTTTACAGGGTTATATTGAGGAAGTAAACCCAATCTGGGTTTACTTCCTCTTTAAGAACCCTGGTGGTATTTTTTGTATTGGATGAGGTGCATAACATTACTGGTGGTACAGCTGTATGATCCTGTAATATTGAAGGTCCCTTTTGTGTATGTGACACTTTTAATGGGTTGAATTGGCTGCACAGTTTGCAGCATTTTTTGTTGCAGGACTTGGTTCCTTTATTTGTGACTTCATAATCAGAATGAAGTTTCCTACTGATTAGTTTATGTCTGAGGTTGGGTGGTTGCTTGAAAGCCAATATTGGGGGTTGTAGGACTATTTCTTTCAGTGTTTCATCCCTTGTTATGATGGGGTTTTGTTCAAACAAATATAAAAACAAGGCACTCGTTAGACATTTCCAATGAGTTGGTTGAATTTTCACTGCTCCTCACCCCTCCTGCTTTGGTGCACTTGTTAGCACTGGCATAACCTGCACTGTGAAACTGTTTCAAGCAGAAAAATACATATCTAAATAGTATCTGTTTATCTGAGATAGTTTAACTACAGTCAAAATTCCTGAACTCTAATTAAGGGGGAGGATCTGTTTGGCCCCCCAAAACGCCTTGTTATTTATGCGATGTGCTGTGACATTTGTTTGGCATTCTCATTGGACTTTTATACATAACTTTTTATTGTCCGCTTCCCTATTTTCTTTCACTTCCTGTCTGGCAAAAAAAAATGGCCCAGAAGAAAATGTAAAGGGAAATCTCTGTATCAAATGATTTGGACCATGGTCTTTATGGACCTGGCTTTGTGCACTGGTCCAAATCATTTGGTGGAGGGGGGATTATAGCGTGGGGTTGTTTTTCAGGGCTTGGCCTCTTAGTTCCAATGAAGGGAAATCTTAAGGTGTCAGCATACCAAGGCATTTTGGACAATTTCATGCTCCCAACTTTGTGGGAACAGTTTTGGGATGGCCCCTTCCTGTTCCAACAGGACTGTGCACCAGGGCACAAAGCAAGGTCCATAAAGACATGGATGAGCGAGTTTGGGGTGGAGAAACTTGACTGGCCTGCACAGAGTCCTAGCCTCAACCCAATAGAACACCTTTGGGATGAATTCGAGCGGAGACAGCAAGCCAGGACTTCTCGTCCAACATCAGTGCCTGACCTCACAAATGTGCTGCTGGCACATTCCCATAGACACACTGCTAAACCTTGTGGACAGCCCTCCCAGAATATTTGAAGCTGTTATAGCTGCAAAGGGTGGGCCAACTCAATAGTGAGCCCTATGTACTAAGACTGGGATGCTGTTAAAGTTCCTGTGCGTGTAAAGGCCTGCACACCAATACTTTTAACAATATAGTGTATATGTGAATTGGATGCGTTTTGAATGGCATCCGAATTGCATAACATGTGAACCAGCAGCCTTCTCAGTGCAGCCGATTCACACATCTGCGGGGCGGCCACGGTGAGGTTTTAAAAAGAGTCCGGTTCAGGAGAGATTTCAGGTAAAAACGTGCACCTGAATTGCACCTGCACTGGTGAACAGAACTGCACTGGACTATCGCACTGAAACCACAGCCGCATATGTGTGAACTCAGCCTTAAAGTATTAGTAAGCCGAGGACCCTGCATTCACTATATCTGGTCTCCCACAGAACACATAATATAGAATTGAATTCATTTTAGTAAATATAAACTGC
The DNA here is from genome assembly GCA_018402905.1 of Glandirana rugosa. NCBI lineage: Eukaryota > Metazoa > Chordata > Amphibia > Anura > Ranidae > Glandirana > Glandirana rugosa. The sequence continues at coordinate 977,527 of BLSH010361173.1, read as the reverse complement.
TAAATACCTTTTCTCATCAGCAGTATAAAGCAGTCTTGTGACTTCTATCAGTGCCTGGTTAAAGCTTGTATGAGGAGTTTTCCTACTGCACTGGCTGTCCTATCAGGATGCAGGACCCCTGCCCCTTGGTCTGCACAGTGCTGATTGGCCCTGTGCTGATTGCATGCACCCTCCCAAGAAAAAGAAAAAAAAAATTTTTGCAATACACACCAAACTGAGCCTGATTCCAGTTACTCTTATCCGGACATGTTTTGGAGACAATGCAAGCAAGGCAGGATCTTTACAGAAGATCAAACAGCCTTTTTACACAATGCAGAGGATTAACCCCTTAGGTTCCACAGTGAGTATAACAAGCATACTTTACTGCATATACACACTGATTTTGCTGTTGTGGGTTTAGTAACAGTTTTATACACACAACATTTATATTTAGACAATATTTTTTGTCCCTGATTTTAAGATTTCGCTTTCATTTTCAATTTATTAGGGAATGAACACTTTATATTTAGAAAACTGAAAAGCAGAATTCCACTGAAGGAGAAATATAGTTCTAGATAAACAGGGCATGCAATATTTACTCTAACTTAACAGCATCATTTCCTTTTATTAAGAATATCGATGTTATGTGTCTATTCTAGTTCCGGATCTTCTAAAGTAAGTCTCTGGTTACCCAGCAACAAGATATGGATACAGCTTTCATTTGAGAAAATCATTGCTGCTGGACATGTGCCATAAACAAATTGAAATTCTGCTCAGTGTATTAAGACATGTGTTTCATTTGACACGCTAATATGTTGTACCTGTCAACTTTGGTTTTCCTGAGCACTTTGTTCCCAGCTTTTAATATACTGTACCAAATGACCAACAAATTGTACTGAAGTGTTTCAAATCCTGAAATAGTTGCATGACAACCTAGTATGCAAAGGAATGACTGGTGGTACAGTTAGTTCATAATAATCCATTTCTTCTTAAAGTGGAGTTGCACCCACATTTTTCACTCCTCACCATGCAGCACTAATGTGCATCCTTAAAATGAATTGGCAATTTATTTATTTTTTTTTCTGTTCACTTACCTGATTTATGCCTATATCTAATTTCACTTCCTCCTTTAGTGGCCGCCGCACTATACGTAATTTCTGGCTTTGCATTGGCTCCTGGGAGATCTTGGTCAGCTTGACATGGCACTGCTCCCGTAACATTTAAAATTGGCATCTATGGGAAGTCTTGATCAGCTGCTCCAGTGCAGTGTCAAGCTGACCAAAGATTTTCCATAGAAGCCAATGTTAAATGTTACTGGAGCCGTACCATGTCAAGTTGTACTGCACTGCACAGGCTCGAGATCGGCAGGTGGGTATCCAGCCTGCATGGAATCTAGGAAGAAAGACACTGCAGCTTCAGATGCCCACACTGGGGATGGCTGCGCTGTGCAGGAACTTCACAAAGTAAGACAACTATGCTATACAAATAGAAAACTGGGTATAGTTTACAGCATACCTTTGTTACATTGCACAAGGCATGAGTATTCTAGGCGTACTTTTATCTTAAAATACATATTTTGGCTCTGCTTTAATAAGATAGTATGCTTAGGAGTATACATTTTTTTCACCTAAGATTCACACAACCTTCAGCCAGGATTCACACATTTTCCCAGCTGAACCCATTCAGAAAATGTGTGGACACGGGGTAAATATTGTGTGAACCTTGTGTGAAAACATTGATAAGCAAATTATGGTTGGCTGGCTTGCCTTAAACTTGCCTTTACAGAGGGATTTTTATTGATATTTTATAGCCAATGAGCCCAGATCAATGGCAGCTTTTAGATCTTAGAGCATTATTCAGATCTGTAAAATGAAAGGCCCAAATTCCACATTAGCTTGGCTTACATAAAGCAGCAACATTGCAATTTGATTAATTTAAAGTGGTATTAAACCCAAAAACAAAATGTATTATATTGCAGCCTAACAATTTTTAAATCTGATGGTTACATTATTATGTAAATTCACTTTTTGAAGCATATTACATGTTACACTTGTATAGGGTGTTAGGGTGTAACATGTTACAGACTCCAACACCTTCCTGCACACACTCCCCCAATATGGCAGCGTCATTCATTTACAGCAATCTGTGAAACTTCAAGAGCCATCTGCCACTGTTCTCTGTAAACTACAAGGGCGCTGATGAGCGCCCTCATAGTTCATTGACACTTCCTTCAATTTTTTTTTTTTTTTTTTAAATACTTTTTATTGATTTTCAAAACATACAAACAAACCGCCATTTGCGGAAATCCCAATCGGGAAAACATAACAATTTGCTGCCATTATAACATATTGTCTACGTTGTCTCTTTCTGAACATCATATACAGTTAGTGGTTGTTATATAATCCGTATACACAAGCCCGCCTCCCATGACCATATATCCACAAATTAGTCAAACCAACAATACTCTCTCTCTTTAAATGTCAGACACCGTGTCCGTGGATGCTAACCATCCGCCCCAAACCTTCTCAAATTTCGTCAAAGCCCCTCTAGCCAGATATGTTGCCTTATAAAGCGGTATCACCGTATTCACTAATGCCTTCCAGGAAGACAGTGTAGGAGATCGATCGCTCTTCCATGTCATGACAATACGTTTCTTGGCATAGTAGAGCAACAGCATTAAAAGTGTTCTAATGGCCCTTGTAGTGGCGAGGTTCTCCACCAAATGTAACAGACACACCTCTACCGTAAGAGGAATCTTTATGGTTGTAAGTGATTCAATACACCCTGCTATTTCCTGCCAGTACACCTGTATGCGGGGGCACTCCCAAAAGATGTGCATGAAATCTGCCTGCGTCCCTTGACAGCGCCAACATCCCGAGGACTGCGAGACGGTCACCTTTGCCACTCTAGCAGGGGTGAGGTACGCTCTATGCAAAAATTTGAATAAGATCAAGCGGTCCCTGGAGGACACCAAACTTTTAAAGGGGGCTTCCCACATGTCATCCCAATCATCTGAATCCAAACCAGGAGCCGACCTCTCCCAAGCCCCCCTACATTTCCCCAGAACCTGAGCCGTTTGTACAAAAAGCCCTCTATAGAGGCTAGAGACTGGCTTGTTCAAATGGTCACTGCGAGTCATCAGCTCTAGGTCACTAAGTTCAAGCTCAAGGGGGCTGCCCCCAAACTGGGAGGAAAAAGCATGCCTCAGCTGGAAAAACCTAAAAAAATGTGAGTTCGGGAGGCTATATTTGACCTTGAGCTCATCGAAGGTCATCAACACACCACTTCCTTCAATTTTATAACAGAAAGCCAGTGCAGGATCCTGGGGGAGAAAATGATAAAATAATAAATGCACATTTTTTTTTGCAAACATTATATGCATTTATTATTTTTTTCCATATTTTAAATTATCCTTTACTACTTGCCGTCCAGCCGCATAACGGGGATCTGTCAATGTAAACAGATAGATCCCCATAATGTCAAGGAAGTAGAGAGAGATCTGCTGTTCCTAGTAATCAGGAACAGCGTTCTCTCTCTACTCCCAGTCAACACACTCTCCCCGCACTTAGAAACACCTCCCAGGGAACACATTTAACCCTTTGATTGCCCCCTAGTGTTAACTCTTTCTCTGCCAGTGACATTTATACAGTAATATGTGTATTTTTATAGCACTGTATAAATGCCAATGGTCCCAAAAAAGTGTCAAAAGTGTCCGATCTGCCCACCGCAATGTCGCAGTCCCACTAAAAATCACTGATCACCGCCATTACTAGTAAAAAAAAAAAACGAATAATAAAAATGCCATAAATCTATCCCTTATTTTGTAGACACTATAACGTTTGCGCAAACCAATCAATATACACTTATTGCAAATTTTCTTTACCAAAAATATGTATAGAAGAATATATATTGTCCTAAACTGATAAAGAAATTTGTTTTTTTTTTCTATTTTTTTTCTGCATATTTATTATAGCAAAAAGTAAAAAATATTGTTTTTTTTTTCAAAATTGTCTCTTTCTTGTTTATAGCAAAAAAATAAAAACTGCAGAGGTGATCAAATACCACCAAAAGAAAGCTCTATTTGTGGGGAAAAAAGGGCATCAATTGTGTTTGGGTACCGTGTCACACGACCGTGCAATTGTCAGTTAAAGCAACACAGTGCCGTATCACAAAAAATGGCCTGGTGAAGAAGTGGGTAAATCCTTCTGGGGCTGAAGTGGTTAAACACGGACAGGGGTATTCAAATTTTGTTCATTGTTCATGTAAAAACGTTATCACAAAAGAAAAGAAAATGGTACTGTAACTGCTTAGAAAGTGTTAGCTGGAGTCCAGCTTTCATTTTTTAGTCATGTCCATCTAAATCTGCTGGTGCAAATGAGAACCCCAAAATACAAAAGCAAAATAAAAAAAATGCTATGGACAAGAGAGCAGCTAAAAGTGACTGCTGACCTCAAATTAACCACAAAATAAAATAAATGACAAAAAAGTTCCCAATAATAACAAAAAAGGCAACAGTTGATTGCCTAAGGAGCAAGTAATCAGAATTAAATTACATTACCCTAACTCACCTTAATTTCTCCTTGTGATGTTTGTCAGCTTTACCTACAGCACCTTCCAGATTACTGACAATGGTGGTGCTCTGTGCCAACCATCAGTGCCACCCATAAGTGCTCCCTCTCAGTGCCCATCAGTGCCACCTCATCAGTGCCCATCAGTGCCACCTATCAGTGCCCATCAGTGCTGCCTTATCAGTGCCCATCAGTGCAGCCTATCACTGCCATCAGTGCAGCCTATCACTGCCAATCAGTGAAGCCTCATCAGCGCACATCAATGAAGGAGAAAAATTACCTCTTTTCAAAATTGTATAACAAACTATGAAACAGTTTTTTATTTTTTTCAAAATTTTTGGTCTTTTTTAATTTTTTTAGCAAAAAATAAAAAAACCAGACAGTGATCAAATACCACCAAAAGAAATCACTATTTGTGGGAAAAAAATGATAAAAAATTCATATGGGTATAGTGTTGCATGACCGCACATTTGTCATTCAAAGTGCAACAGCGCTGAAAGCTGAAAATTGGTCTGGCCAGGAAGGGGGTATAAGTGCCCAGTAATCAAGTGGTTAAAAACATTCTTGTAAGTGAATCTGTGCATATTTTGGACTGTGAATCTTGAACTCACAGGATTCACCTCTAACCCATGGTGGCAGCAAACCTGAACCTCATCCCTAATAATAGCTTGCCAGCCCACAAATGTCTCCCTAGCTAAAGCTTATGAATCCTAGTTCAGCTGTAAAGTTAATGTAGCTACATTTTTGTCTGCTTACTATTGGGACCAAATAAAGAAAGTATAATGTAATTGTTTATGCTGTGTTAATAAAGTAGGACATATAAGACAGTAGGAACTCTTTTTCTGCTCTTCATGCACCACTCTCCTCCATTGCAGCCAGAACTGAAGTGTGGGCTGGGGTTGGAGTCAGGTGAGTGGTGACTTAGCTAGACTGACTGAATTCAGGCTTTCAAGTTTAAGTGAAAGTTGTAGTCCTTAGGCCCAAGAGAGCCTTGCTGTAAAAACATATCTGTGCCTTCTCCAGGGTTGGCAGGTAGTCATTTTGAAATGACGCAACTCCAAAATTGTATGGCAAATTTCAGCAGTTTCTACAGACATAGAGGCAGGATCCATGCAATCATTTTACTATGTAGTTATACATCTGAATTAATTGTCCTTAACTTTCATGTACTAGTGATGGTTTATTATTGTAGATATTCATAGTTAACATTGTTGACAATGATACTAGCAAAATAAAATCAGCATAAAGATTTTGCTTTAATATTTGATTGTGTTAGCAATGTCACTGCATTATTTAGTAGGGATTACTTTACTGGTGGCTTATTCCTATCAGTATTGAAATATGTTGTCATAACTGCAGCCTTTAATTGAGTTCTGCTTCACTGATTGGCTGATTGTGGCCAGGGGAAATAAAAAAATGATGACACCAGCATTAAACTTTTATTACCTTGCACAGGGTGTTTTGGGGTTGGAAAGACGAGAGACTTTTCTTACCTAAACTTGCTTGCCTTATTACTATATGCTGATATATGGCTCAATTAAATTTAATTTTGGATTTTGAATATCTATTTAAAAGGTGTAACGCTTAGCTTGTACCTTGAATATATTAACTAAATCATACTGTGCATTAGCAATATTTTAAGATGATGAATATGTTATAAGGTGTGGTGTAAATACCAACCGTAAAATGCAGAGTCAAGAACTTTATGCTTATACTCCGCATACTAAGATTCAAGCTGTACTAAGCTTTTAAAGCTACATACTTTGGTGAGTGTTTTTTTTTTTCATATAGACCAGGCATGCTAATACATGATACAGAATTTTCAACAGAGTAACACTACGGGGGGGGGGGGGGGGGGTGTTTTGTTGAAGTTCACATTTATCCAAATTTAATCTACTGCAGCCCTTTGGTAATACCATATTTGCCATACCAATGTTTGAAGACTGAGTTAGTAAAAAGAAAATCAGCACAAGGGACATGGCTTACTATCAATACGATCAGGTTAATTTACTAGCAGGTTGCCATTCTGTTAGTAGAGAAGACAGAGATCTTGTGTTTCTGCTAAGCAGGAACATGGATCTCTGTCTTCCCACAGTTAAAGCACCCGCACACATTTAACCCTTTGATTGCCCCTGATGTTAATCCCTTCCCAACCAGTGTCATTAGTACAGTGGCAGTGCATATTTTTAACACTGATCACTGTATTAGTGTCACTGGTCCCCCAAAAAAATGTCAAAAGTGTCTCTTAGTGTTCGATTTGTGCGTCACAATGTAGCAGTCCCACCATAAGTTTCTGATTGCTGTCATTACTAGTTAAAAAATAAATAACATTTCCAACATCCAATCATGTGCAAGCAAGCACATTGGATTGGGTATTCTTTATAAAGTGAAGTTTTACCACATTGACATTTGCTAAGAAAAAAAATGCAACTGCACTTGCAAAGCACACAGTCTTTTTGCCTTTAGTAAATCAACCCTAATGTGTGCCTGCTGCCTTAATCTTCTGGTGCTGTGGGGTTAATAGACTCAAAGGACCTATCATTTTCACTCAAGAATGACGGCTATCCTCCTCCATTTATAAATCTAAGGATTCCTGATTAAATATCGGTTGCTGCTTTCCATTTCTTGTACTAATAGAAATGCTATTTTGGTGTGTTTGTTATCTAGAAGGGATATCCATACCATACATTTGTTAAGCTGATGTATAAAATAGGGAGATTTAGAACCTTTTAAAAAAAAGTTTAGAATGCATGGTAAACCCGAAGAGACTCTTTCAAATGCAACAAATGCATCCTAAAATTGGATGCAGGCGCAAGAGTCAATTCCTATGCCTTTTGCATTCACCAAATGTTAATAGAGATAAGAATGTTACATGTGCATGCAAATAGATAATCATTTGGCTGAATCTCTGTTCTGTGACTGCAGAGTGATTTCCTACAAATGGAGAGTAGACCAAATTTCAGAAAAATACATATCCATGATGACTTAAACACATAGACAACTGTACAATTACAACCACAAATGTATATACAGGTATTTCAAACATGCTGCATAGTGCATACCTTAGCAGATAATATAATTTACTAAATATATTACACTGTCAAATAAAATAACAAAACAATGGGGGTTATTTACTAAAGGCAAATCCACTCTGCGCTACAAGTGCATTGCAAGTAGATCTGAGGGCGACATGCAAGGAAAATAAAATTTTAGCTTGCACATGATTGGATTACAAAATCAGCAGAGATTCCCCTAATTTCAGATCTGCCCCTCAGATCTACAGTGACTGCACTTCCAAGTGCATTTGCAGTGCAGAGTGGATTTGCCTTAAGTAAATCAACCCCTTTGTTTTAATAATACAACTGATCCTTCAAAACATTATTAAATTTGCTATTTTCTGTACGACAATTAGATATGTTGTACGTCTTAATAAAGGAATGTTGTAGAGCCCTGGTTTACATTCTACATCACAGGGACTACTGGATAAAACAAAGCTAAGAAAAGAATATGCATAAAAGGGAAGTTATTCATGCTTTCTTTTCTCCATTTCTATGCAAATAGCCCCCTGGGACCAGAGAGTCTTTAGATATGTTTCTGTTTTTATTGACATTGCTGGAGACTTTGAACATTTAATGGAGAAAAACTGATATTCACATAAACATGCATGGTGATAGGATGTTGGTGTATATGTTTATATGAACAATGGTCAATTCTTATAAAAAAAAAGATATAAAAAGTATAGGTCATTTTACTTTACTTCTTAAACAGGGGGCATAATTCAGATGCTGGTTTATTATTTAGAGGATTTCTAGCATTTGATTTAAGTATTTCTCACCCTATTTAGTACCAGCAAACTAAACATTTTCTCGGCAATGCAGTTGATCATTTTAGAATGCCTAGTTTGCGTGCTGCTTACCGATTAATGTAGAATAACATTTACACATGTATTTATTGCAACAATGCTAGGTAAAATTGTGCATCAATGCATGCTTCCAAAAGTATCTCTCCAGTGGCTGCATGCATGTGTTCTAGGTTATATGCAGGTGCAGCAAGTGGACCAAAATTGGTCCCTGTCAAGTTGTTTTGCTAAAGAGTGGTAGTACAGGCTCTGGTCTGGGGGAGTGTTCAAGAAGATTTACTCTGTCCACTTAGTTAAACCCACTAGATTGTCTGCAAATATAGTCAGAGATTGGGGGGGGGGGGGGGGGGTCGGTGCCAGTAGGCTGCTGCACATAATGGCTTAGTATGCATTGGTTCATTTGACAGTATTTCTATGACTATTTTGCCCGCCTATGTTATGTATACATAATTTTTAAGGACACATATGGCTTTTGATACATCATTTTAATAAATACTCTGCTCAGGTTTGTATATAGGCTGTAATAATATGAACATATCATTTAAACTCCTATTATGACACTTTACTGTGGTTATAAAAAACTGTCAATAAAATTCATCAATGCCCTAACAATACGTATCTGGGGCTATGGCCTTTTAAAATGGCCTGCATCAGATTCAAAATTCCCTGCTGTCACTTTCAGTAGCCTTACTGACGTGTGTGACATATTCAAGTTGTAAAAGTGGTACTATTACTGGACCAAATTGAAAAATAATGACCTCTAGTTTTTAGGATCTCCCCTGCTGCACTATTGTATTCTGGCAGAATACACAGATCAGCGCTGCAGCCATTGGCTGCATGTAATGATCAAATGCTGGCTTTACAGCATGACCATTTGATAGAAGCTGATTTAATGACTGGCCTCTGGTAAACAGAAAGGGTTATACACAGAGCAAGGCCGTGCATGATATCACTCAATAGCTCTGCCCAACATGTTTCATCACATAAATTTACCACTTTAGCATGGATTGGATGCCATGCTTAGCGTTGTCAGTTTACTATTAGGGGGAGGGCAAAGGCAGGATCAACCAGGCAATAGAGAACACTGACAGGTACAAATAAAATAGTAACATGGAAAAGCCCAATGAAATGCATTAAAGAGTCAGTGCAATGATTTGTAGGCTTACAAACACTTTAATCTATCAGAAAATTGTAATATGGGGACATATATATAAAGGATACTAATAATTGACAGTTTACCTGACAGTTAACCCAGTCCTCCTTTAAGTGAGGAATCCCAGGGTGTCGCGGGGGTCATCAGAACTAGTGTCCCCTTTGGAAGATTTCCCCTCTGTTCCTGTTCTGATGTCAACCCAAAGTTTGGGATTTTTTTTACTTTGACTTTCAATTACAACAGTAAACAGAACAAATAGAGAGGGCAAATCTCCCAAACAGGGGCACAGACAGCAATGTCCCTCTCAAATCTATCTAAAGCTAAAAGAAAAACGTTTTTTCTTTGGGTGCACTTTAAAACTGAACTCCAGGATCCACCCAACCTTCTCCTGTCTCCATGCACATTAAAATGCCATAAAATGTTTTAATTAGTCTCCTACTTACCTAGTGATCCTTGATTTTAGTCCTTGTGAGGTAATCACTTGCAGCCAGTAATTCCAGTCTGGCCAGGAGTTTGAGGGAGTGTAGAATTAAACTACAATTACTATGAATCACTGTGAATGTAGCAACGTTGTGGATGTTCTGTATATGTCAGCCAGTGTCAAGTGCAGATCTTACCTGCCCACTATAAACAGGTGACCGCTTCTTAATGTGACCTACACAGCCTGCAGCCATTCTCCACATAGTAAGTGAGATATGAGGTTGACCAGTTTTGCTGCATGGAAGAAATCCTGGACAGGCTTAAAGACAGCATGTTTGGGGGGAGGGGGGGGCACTCCCAAATCTACGCTTTAAAACAAGATGAAGAGCTGTTTGGGAAAAGCTATACTTATGTCTTGAATATCCTAGTAATTTCTTCCTGGCTAGAGTTCAGCTTTAAAAATCATTAACAAGTGCATATCCATCTAAAGCTTTCCTATTCACAGGTTGACTGTGCTGCTTTGCAAATTTACTGTAGAATGTGTAGCACGCCCCCTAAGGAGCCGCAAACGAACTGGGATCCCCTACCCTGCGCAGTCAGGCACACCAAATTTTCACAGGCACTACAGAGAGAGAGAACAGTCTGTGACTTTGTTTTTGTGGTTTATTGAGGGTTATTAACTTGGATGGGGATGGGAGGTTATGGGATGCCCACTTGACTTCAGCAACAAAACTTTGACAACATCTTCAGGGACATCTTCCAATACACAGTTTATATACAGTCTCCTTGACAGTCCTCCTGCACTTTACTTGCTTGCAGACTCCAGCTGAATCACTGAAATGGATCTGGCAGACAGCCGAATTTAGCAATAAATGCCTCCCTTTGCAGGCAGGAACTCAAAGCCTTGTGTTTTGTAGCAGAACACAGTAATCAGCTTGCAATCTCCCTCCTGTAGCTACTGGTCCCAGCACCACCTCTTCCGGCACTGCCCACCCACCTGGTTGCAGTTGCCCCTTTCACTAGCCCTCCAGGCTAACTTTCCTCCACAGTCCTCCAGACTGACTCTCGCCAGCCCACCAGGGAAGGGATGAAGAATTAGCACAACATTCTCTTCAAGGAGAACTGGCTACATATGGCAGTCTCCCCTCTTGTAAGTCCCTAGTAGTGCTGTTGTGTTCACACTGACCTCTCACTTGCTCCCATGCCAGGGAAGGACTTCCCCCATGTTTTGTGGCAGGATCCTTCCAACACCCAAGCCCCGGCACAAGGTCACCCCCCAGACCCAGAGGGCCACCGACAGTCTCCACAGCACTACATCTTTATCTTCCACCGACTACCCCTGGTGACATAGCTCATGCCTATTTATGAGGTAAGTCTTACCCACTGCCAGCCCTTTACTAGGGATTGACTGAGGCCCTCATAAATATTCCAGGCAGCTCCTCCTAACCTCCACCCACCGACTCTAGAAGTTTCTACAACCTTCTAGACTAGGGGGAGGCACCAGAGGAGCTATCAGGATGAGTTATCCAGCACTGAATCACTGAACCCTGACCCAGATTCACAGCTCAGGCTTAGCCCTGAGCTAAACTAAATTTTCCTACACTAACATACCTACACCCCTAACTAGGATACACTAGACAGTGCTACACATGAAAAGCAATATTAAATTATTACAGCAATTGGAAACATACAAAGTGTTAAGTGTCCAGATGAGGGTAGAGGAGGAAGTGATAAACAGAGGGATCTTCCCTCATCCAATCACAAAATGATTTAAATTCAATAAAAAAAATACATGGCTTTTTTGAATGGATGGGAGAAGTAGAAGAATCAGAGTAAACAACTCAATCCTTCACTGTACACTAGCTGGAACTTTCTGTTTCAGTGCCAGAGAACATTGACATTAATATCTGGCATAATAAAACTCATAAAAATCATTTTAGCATCCCCAGCTGTTATCTGGACATAGTTTACAAGCAAGAGATAACTTCTTTGGACCAACAAAAACACGCTTTATTTACTGGAGTTCCACTTTAACCACTTCAGCCCCGGAAGGTTTTGCAGCTTTAGGACCAGAGCACTTTTTGCGATTCGGCACTGCGTCGCTTTAACTGACAATTGCGCGGTCGTGCGACGTTGTACCCAAACAAAATTTGCGTCCTTTTTTTCCCACAAATAGAGCTTTCTTTTGGTGGTATTTGATCGCCTCTGCGTCATTTCTGATCGCCGCTATAAACAAAAGAAGAGCGACCATTTTGCAAAAAAACCCAAATTTGTTACTTTTTGCTAAAATTCAAATCCAAAAAAAAAATATAAAAAAACATTTTTTTTCACCGTTTTTGGCCGATTTATATAATTCCTCATATTTGCGTAAAAAAAAATTGCAATCGGCATTTATTGATTGGTTTGCGCAAAAGTGGCCGCGTTTACGGATGATGAGAATTAATTTCTGGGGTTTTTATTTTTTTTTTATTTTTTACTACTAATGGCGGCGATATGCGATTTTTAGCGGTACTGCGATATTTCAGCGGACATGTCGGACATTTTTGACACATTTTTGGGACCAATGACATTCATACAGCGATCAGAAATTTAAATGTCCACTGATTACTGTATAAATGTCATTGGCAGTGAAGGGGTTAACCTGGGGGGGGAGCTAGGGGTTAACTGTGTTCCCTGGGTGTGTTCTTACTGTGGGGGGGTTGGGCTACCATGGGCATGAGAGATCTAACTGATCCCAGTGACAGGGATCAGTAGATCACCCATGCCCCACTGACAGGGCGGGGAACCGCCGTGTTTACATCGGCGGTTCCCCTTCTTTTCCCTGTAGCCGCTCATCGCGGCTCGCCGGCGGACATCGGGTCCGCCCGAGCCGCGGGCACACTCCTCGGGAGTGCGGCGGCGCGCGCGCGCCCCCTGGTGGCCAAAATGCGAATCGCCGTATATTTACGGCGATTCGCGCCCAGCTCCCCGACTGCCGCCGTGAATACACGGCGCGCGGTCGGGAAGCAGTTAAGGTCCTAGAACAACAGCAAGCTACTATTAAAGTGGAACTTCAACCGTAACAGTTTGATAACAATTAATGTTCTTTAACAAAAGAACATACATTCCACATTAATGGTTGTGCTACCAAAATCAGTGTATTCTGTAAGTTGCCTTCAGCTTTGCTCCTGTTCTATCCTTGTAAGTGTAATTCTTTTGTGTCTCCCTGGTAACAGAGTTTGTCCTGTCACCTCTCCGGCTTTTCTTTTCTCCCTCCATAATCTGTGTTTCCTCCACGCAGTCTGTGTTATTCCTGTTGCTTTATTCCCCCTTCAGCAATAGTAAACCTTAAAGCTCAGCATCTAGTGGCTCTGGTTTTAGGCACAGTGCTGCTAATAGAGATCAACTGGGCATGTGCAGATCAGGGTGAGGCAGTGCATTACTGGATTTTAAACCGTATAGGCCCTAATAAGGCCCCATTTACACTGCTGCTGGTAAACGGACGTTTAGAGGCATTTGGGTGTTTTTTTTTCAGCTGCCCCTGAACTTTCCTCTATGTTATCTTATCAGTACACAGGGTCACAGGGTCGTTTAAGGTCATTTCCAGGCAGTTGAGCTCAAATGCTTTTTTTGGAACATAAAAAAATGGGTTCAGACGCCAGTTCAGAGGCATTTGAAATGCCAAACAGCTTGCAAACACCGCTAAACACGCCTAAACATGGTAACTCGCGTCTAGGACCGTTTTGTTTACAGTCGTTTCCGTTTAAAAAAAAAAACGCTCCTAGACGCAAACGCGAAACATCCATTTTAGACGCCAGCTTCTAGCTGTCCAAAAAATTTGTTCTAAGGAGGTTTAAATAGCGTCCCATGTAAATGGAGCCTAATTAATGTTTTACATAGCTATACCTGCAAAAGGGGCCAGACTGAAGTGATCCAGCTGGACTTAATTTTCTGACTAAAATTCCACTTTAAGAGACCAATAATGGTGCATTGAAACCTGAAGTGCCACAAAAATAGCAGTAAAAAATATTGAAAGCCTAACAAGGTAGATAAATAAACTTGAATTGCAGCTCTTGTGTTCTTGATTTCAAAGTACAGATAGACAATGGAGAAACTGAGCAATGAGAACAATAAAACATTCATTGTCAGGAGGATATCTGAAAAGAAAAAAAGATAAACCTTAACATTTCTGAATCCTGAATAATTTATTATATTCCGTTATATTCAGTTTTAATCAAATGATATACTAAATTTTCTTTATTTAAATGACACATATATAATATACCCTAGCAGAAAGCATTCATCAAAATGGGTAAAATGTAAGAGATTCTTTTGTGCATTTGTCTGTATGGTTTTACAAAAAGAAGTGACACAGAGCCCATCATGCCATCTGCAGATAAATTGTTAGTTTTAAAAGACTGTAATTATTTTATGTTAGAGTATTTTTTAGATAGGTCAGCAAAGTTTGTTTTACAAAATCATCTCCGATTTTAGAGAATAATGTTTAATGTGCTATTAACTACACAGATGTTTTATTTTTTTAGAGCATTTTTTTCTCTTTTAAAATTTGGTAGCAATTAGTAGCGAAGATCTAAGGAAATTATTAACTTAGAAATCATGGGGCTATTATTCTTTATTATTATGGATTGGGTTATGTGTTTTGTGGAATATTAGGAATCCAATCCCCACTGGCAAGCAATGTGATTGGAGAAAATGTTACACTGCTTATCCCTTCAGCAGAAAAAAAATCTAGATAATGAACTCTTAATCTGTCAAACAGAATGGTACATAAGTCCATCAACTGGAACGAAGAACACTTACAGAATGCATAAAACTGCCATTGAAATGTAAGGATAACAATTAACATAAGGGATTTTATTAATTTTTAAATCACTCAACTGAAATTATTGTTTAATACACATAACAATATATACAGTATCAGGTAAGAAAAATCCAAATTTTGTCCTTACAATGTAATTTCAGCATACACTTTTCTTCATGACCCCATTTAGATCAGGTTGGTAACCAGCAATAAGGCTGTAGCGCTATGGTGGGCAATGGACAGGCTGACTTCACCTTCAGTTCCATGTACTGCCCCACAATTATACTGTCTATTTTCAACTACCCTTCTATTTTTTTATATTTCTATCTCTATTCTGTTCTCTATTCTTTTCTATTTCTATCTGTCTATTTTATTCCTCTCTGCTTAAAGGGTTTCTGGGAGGTATATTATTTTTGTGTGTAGTTGACATATTTTTTTTATTTTACTTATTTGAGTCTTTTGTATGTTTTTGAAAATAATGAGGCGGCAAATGCATTGTTTCTTGGCAAAAAAGCAAGTCCATTATAATAGATAGACAGGAGCCATTAAAGCACAAAATTACTGAAATCACCTTTCTCTATCCAATGCAGTTTGCCAAAAAGACAGACACTAGTTTTGGCATTAAAAAATAGTTATTAATGTGGAATGCATGTCCCTTGCTAAAGAACATTATTTGCATCGAGTTGTTATAGGTAAAGCTCCACTTTAAAAAATATTTTTTAGTGGGTTTTTTCTTTTTAATATAGAAATATGATTAGTTAGTTTAAACCCCTTAACTTCATACAAAACTGTCCACTGGAAAAACAATTTAATAGTGCAGTTTGTATGGTTATTTTTTCACAAAACCACACTGTATTGTTCTAAATGTTAAATATAAAGCAGAGAACACAAAAACACTTAACTAGTTCCACACAGCGCACAGTATATTTACTGCGGCGGTGTGGACGCTTCCTGCGAATCGTCATAAATAAGCGGCGATCTGTGGGTGGCCGCTAGGGGGCACGCGCGCCCACCATGCTCCTAAGGAGTGTGCCCGCAGCTTGAGTGGACCCGATGTCTGCCGGCGAGCCGCGATGAGCGGCCACAGCCAAAGAACGGGGAACCGCCCCGCTCTGCTAGTGGGGGCATAGGAGATCTACTGATCCCTGTCACTGGGATCAGTTAGATCTCTTATGCCCATGGTAGACCAGCACCCCCCCCACAGTTAGAACACACCCAGGGAACACAGTTAACCCCTAGATCTCCCCCTTCAGGTTAAACCCTTCACTGCCAATGACATTTATACAGTAATCAGTGGACATTTAAATTTATGATCGCTGTATAATTGTCTTTGGTCCCAAAAAAGTGTCAAAGTGGTCCGACATGTCCGCTGCAATATCGCAGTACTGCTAAAAATTGCAGATCGCTGCCATTGCTAGTAAAAAATAAATAAATAAATAAAAACCCCAGAAATTAATTCTCATCATCCGTAAACGCGGCCACTTTTGCGCAAACCAATCAATAAATGGCAATTGCGATTTTTTTTTACCAAAAATATGAGGAAGAATATAAATCGGCCAAAACCGATGAAAAAAAATGTTTTTTTTAGATTTTTTTTAGATTTGTATTTTATCAAAAAGTTAGAAAAACATTTTTTTTTGTAAAATTGTCGCTATTCTTTTGTTTATAGCGGTGATCAGAAATGATGCAGAGGCGATCAGATACCACCAAAAGAAAGCTCTAATTGTGGGAAAAGAAGGACGCAAATTTTGTTTCGGTACTACGTCGCACGACCGCGCAATTGTCAGTTAAAGCGACGCAGTGTCGAATCGCAAAAAGTGCTCTGGGTCTAAAGTGGGAAATCCTTCCGGGGTTGAAGTGGTTAAAACACACGACCTCACATTCCTCAGAGCCCAGTGAAGAGGAGGATGGGGAAGATAAAATCTGGGGATATGCTGCCATCATCCCAGAGGGTACCCAAAATGTGGCACTTTGAGGATGTGGTGCAAACAAACTACTGCATTTTTTGATGATGTCCACCAATGTGAAAAGGCATACCTGAAGGGGGAAAACTTACAGCCATAGGCTGGCTGCCTTTCCACAACACAGGGAGAAGGGCAGGCAGCAGTAAATGGATGGACATTCAGGCCTAATATCACAGACATAGGTTTTTGCATATGGAGGTAGTATTTTTTTTAATAGTATGTACAGGTTTACATTTTTTATAAACAAGGGCAGAGAAGCAAAAGGTTAAGCATTAAATCCTATAGCCATGCCCTTTTCTGAATCTTCCTTTTTTGGTCGCACATAAAAGATGTGATTTGGAGAAGTTCTGGTGAACTGGGTTCTTTTTCCCCTCGCCATTGGTGAATGGAATGGGAGTAAATGAAGTGGTTAACAAACCATTTCTCTTTTTAGTCTTCCAAGGTGAAGGACAGCCAATTGCCTACAAGTGCTGGTAATAAGCCCTTTCCATTCTCTAGTTCCTTCCCCCCCCCCTACCCAGGTGTGCATATCATTAATTTCTATGGACTTATGGGGGTTGATTTACTAAAGCTGGGGAGTGCAAAAACTGGTGCAGCTGTGCATGGTAGCCAATCAGCTTCTAACCTCAGCTTGTTCAATCAAGCTTTGACAATAAAAACTTGAAACTGATTGGTTTCTGTGTGGAGCTGCACCAAATTTTGCACTTTCAAGCTTTAGTAAATCAACCCCATAATGCAACCTTACCCTCCTCCTCTTCTAGGGTGCATAGCAGTCATGTTTTTGACCTGCTAATTCTCTGTATTTATCCTCCTCTCCCACAGATAGACATAGCAGCTTTTTTATATGGACTCCTAAGGCGGGCTATTCCACCTCCGTCTCAAGGATCTATAGCAGCCATTTTTTTTGTTGGCCTGTTAATGCCCCCTTTTCTTGTGCTGCACCACAGTAACAGGTACCCAGCCTCCATGATTTTGACCAGAAGGTCCAGTGCCAATGCAATTATTTTGTACAAAAGGCCATCCCTGCCTGCCACCAGCATGGTATGTCATTCCATAAGGCAGCAGGAAGCACGGAAGGAATAAAAGGAGGAGGAGTGTTGGGTTGCTGAAAGTTAGGAGGGGGAAGAGTGTTGAGGTGATGGCAATAAGGAGAAGAAACTTTTTGGGGAGGCTTGAAAGGGCACAAAGTGCCCCGCTCTGAAGATGCATGTAGTAAATTCCCGGGGAGACACTGCCTAGCTGTGAACACCACCAGTCCCAATTCAAATGTAATAAGAAAAAACCCTAGTTGCAGGACTTTGGAGGTAGTGACACAGAACGAATTGTTTGTATAAAACTAGAAATTTATTTATACATATAGATAGAAAAATAAAAACATATGCATAGCTGGAGGGGTTTGTATATACATAACCCCTGCTCCAAACATCTAATGTCTGGTGTAAAATCAAAATTACAACAGCATGTATTGCACAATTATACAGTTACACATGTGAAAATATTACATTCCGCAGTCCTACACAAAAGGAAGAAGAGACTGACACGTTTCAGGTTCAAGCCTTTCATCAGGGGCTTTTATGCAGAAAATTTAATTGAACTTGTCTATTAAAAAAAGAAGAAATAACACCAGTAAGTACATGATACATAGAATTAGAAGGGAAAGGCAAATACCAACTTATTTCAAATTGCCATAAACAATCATTGCATCTATTCTACCTACCTAGCGGTATATGAATTTTTCAAAAGGTCATGTGTAATTAGTGCAATTTTCATTTTTATGTTGACACAGCGGATGATCTCGTAATGCTACCACAGTGGTTATATGACGGAGGGGTCCAGGATAGACTGCACCCGTTGGTTCTGGGTGATATGTAAATCCTCCCTTGTGGTCAACCACAGAAATATTCACCAATGTGGCCAGACCTATGTTAATAGGTGTAGGGCATAAGGCTGTCTAAAATGTTTAAACAGACCACAGATCAAAAACAGCCAAAAGGAATGAAAAACTGACCTTCAAAGGGATTACTCCAATTGGAGTTAGATTCCTATAGGGACTAACAGTTGTACAGCACACTGGGATATACCAAACGGGCCCCAAACTCACAGGGTTTCTTGTGGGCAACTGATGTGCCCCTATTGTGTCCCCGGTTCTGTGAGATGCTGCAGGATCTGCCACAGACTCACCAAATAGGAGAATAACTAAACAGCAAAACAAGCCCTATTAAATATACTATGCGGAGTGGTGAAGTACAAAGATTTAAACATAAAGTTAGCTCCCATGAGGCCACTAATTTGCCTTATCCAAAAGACACATAGAGAGGCCCATGGACTAAGGGTAACAAAGAGGTTTACCTCCGTTGGAGGGTGTAGCATCCTCACACAAGTGTGTGTGCCTAGAACTGAAGATGGGAGCTGAAATACTGTGCAGGATGCCAACGCATGCGCTGTGTGTGGCTCACATTGCACAATGGTGTGACGTCATGGCCGGCTCGACACCCACTCGTCAGTGCCAAGCACATCTAGATCAGGCCACAGAGGAGGAGGGACATGCCCGGAGGAAACAGGAAGTAGAATGCTCACATGAGCCATTGCAGCAATGGGACAGAACGGCCCCACGGATGAGACAGCAGCCCCCAGTGGGCTTACACACATAAAACCCTGTGGAGTCCCCAAGCGTCACCAGATGTGAAGCTCCAGCCTAAACTGTCAGCTTCCAGACCGGCAACAAATATCATAAATTCACTAAAGATTTATTTGTTCATCCTCAAAAAAGTAGGTTAAGTAAATTAAATTAAATTGAACCAAATCAAATCAATTTGAATCAGATTACATTCAAATAAATACAATAAAATTAAATTAAACTAAATTAAATGAATTGAAAAAAACAATAAAATACTCTTGCTTGTATTATAATCCCCCTCTCTATCCAATATCAGTCCCCATGGGCCTTCTAGATATTTAGGCACCAGTTAATATTTGCCATTGGTGCCCGCCTAACTCCTGGAATAAAATCCATCATATCAACCACCGACAGCAGCACAAGATATCCCTGGTGTTGTAAAAGAAAAAAAAACCTAGATGTGTATTGCATGACATCTACTGAAATGTAGATGGTCAATATAGGACTGGAGGCTCAGTGTTAAAAGGAGAGGCATCACATGGGGGGCAATTAGGTCAGATGTCACACATAATGAAAATATGTTAGCCATGTCTCTCCCATGTGCCCGATGTGAACCCTTCCAAGAATGGTCGATAGTTCACAGAGCTATTTAATCCTGGTGGTGTTGTGGCTCCTAAAGATACTATCCACTGGGTTTCTCTTTGGAGGAGAACTTTGTCAAGGTCTCCCCCCTGGTTGTGGAAATGTACTCTATCCAGAATCAAAAAAGTGGTTTTGGGGAATATCCCTTTGTGGATATCCCGGACGTGTCATCCCAAAGGGAGGTTGGGATTTCTGTTTTTCATGCGGGATATGTGTCTATATGCTCTTTTATGGAATTCTTGGATCGTTTTTCCCACATAGAAACCTCCACAGGAACACGTCAATAGTAGATCACTCGCTGTTCTGCAATTAGCGAAATGGTGGGGTTTAAAGCCCTGTCCATTCGGTAGTTTCACTTTCGGGTTAGTGTTGATATAGTGGCAGTATTTAGAGCCCCCGCACATAAACGTTCCTTTACGTTTACATGGGTCCCCCCTCTTTTCCCCATTGTATACACTGTTTACAAGATGATCTCGTAGAGATCTGGATTTTCAAAACGTTATAAGGGGATTTTTTGGCAAAAAAGGCACAAGAATGGGGTCTGCTTTCAGAATCTGCCAATCTTTAGTTATAATTTGTCTGATTCTTTGATGTTGCTTAGTATATGTGATGATAATTCTGTTTTTATTTGTTTGAAATCCATCCTTATTGCTACTTCTATGGCTTTCCCCAAATAGTAATTGTTGTCTAGTTTTAGTTTTAGCTCGTTGGAATGCTCTTTTCAAAGTTGAATTTGAATACCCCCTTTGGCGGAGTCTGGTTCTCAACTTGTTTGCTTCCTCTCGGAAGGTTTCTTCGTTGGAACAATTGAGACAAAGTCGCAAATATTGCCCATAGGGTATAGATCTTACTAAATTTAGGGGATGGGAGCTGGTAGCATGTAAAATTTGATTGCCTGCGCTCTCCTTGCAGAATAGGGAGCTTTCCAGTTTTCCTTTCTCCCCTTTGGAGATAACCACATCCAGGAATGTCAGGCTCGAGCTGCTTGCTAACATTGTAAATTTGAGGTTCAAGTGGTTATTGTTCATTGCCGAGAGCCACTGGTTTAAAAGTTCCCTTGCACCACCCCAAATAAGGAAATATCATCAATAAATCTGAACCAGACCATGATGTTGTTGGTCAACTGGCTCAGATCTTCATTTGATAGAAATGACCTCTCCCACTCCCCCAAGTACAGATTGGCATAGGATAGGGCACAGCATGTCCCCATCACTACGCCCTGCACCTGGAGGAAGTGGGAGCCGTCAAAAGAAAAAATGTTGTGTGTCAGTACAAAACTCAAGGCGGAGATGAATTTGTGAAAATTTGCATTATCCCTATGGGATTGTGATAAAAAGTGTATAACAACCTCCACTCCTTGCTGGTGGTGAATAGAACTATAGAGGGCCTCTACATCCACGAGATAAGCCATGCCTCCGGGCATATGTAGAGGCCCTCCAGGTTCTGTAACAAATGTGCTGTGTCCCTTATGTATGATGAAAGATTTGTCACAGGTGGGCGAAGCTGGGTGTCTATATATCTGCTTAGGTTTTCAGTGACAGATCCCCGGCCAGACACAATTGGTCTGCCCGGGGGATTGTTTACATCCTTGTGGATTTTAGGTAGGCTGTAAAATGTTGGGATCCTTGGGAAAGTTGTTCGAACAAAGTCCCATGTTTGTCTATAATTTTGTCTAAATAAGCCGTATCCAAAATTCTTTATTGAAGCTGTCAATTACCGAACGTGAAATAGGTCGATACCACTCCCTATTTTGAAGGATCTTCATGCACATTTGTTGGTATTGTTCATTCTTCGTACTGTACAAGATAGATCTTGTTTGAGCAGCGCTTTTCCCTCTTATTTATCTTTACAATGTTTTACTATACAGTTTGTTTTTTGTTTTTTTTGCAGCTGCTGCTGTAGCCCATCTGCTGTGCAAAGGGTAAGGAAATTTGTTTATATGAACAACATTACTTGCTGTTCCAACAGCGCTTGCATAACATACTATGTGTCTCTTATTTTAAAGTGACTGTGCCTATGAAAGTGCCTTTATCTAATACTTGTGTTGAACCAATTTATGTGCAAAACTTTTAAAACATCATATTATTATGTGGTACAATTAGAACATCATATACAATTAATTCATTGTTAAGAATAAGTGCTGGTGCCTTTAAATACTATGCAAAAAGTCTATATTTCAAAATTGCCAGTGATAGTTTGTTTTGAAGATAAAATTGAAGGTAAAAAAGATTTCTTCAGGGCAATCACAAAAAACTTCTTAGCTTTCTTAAATCATAAAAACGTGCCCGTGCCGTGCTGGGTGCTCAAATAAAATAAGTGGTTGTGGGTTTTTTCCCCGCTTACCAGACTCTGTGGACTCTCCTACCATATGGTAGGAGAAGTCACTTGCGCTTTAGGTCTACAATCTGACCTGTGGATGTGGTGTCGTCTGCTTCCCTTGCTTCCAGACTCTGTGGACTCTCCTACCATATGGTAGGAGAAGTCACTTGCGCTTTAGGTCTACAATCCGACCTGTGGATGTGGTGTCGTCTGCTTCCCTTGCTTCCTGAAGATTCAGCTGCGTGAGTTAGATTTACCAAAGCATACCATCCATATCATGACAAGGAATTGAAAGCTCACAAAACCATGGACGGAGGGGCGATTCCTGTAGAGATGAAAAGCAGAAGAAGTTTTTTGTGATTGCCCTGAAGAAATCTTTTTTACCTTCAATTTTATCTTCAAAACAAACTATCACTGGCACTTTTGAAATATAGACTTTTTGCATAGTATTTAAAGGC
>BLSH010361173.1:887312-949898 GCA_018402905.1 Glandirana rugosa | reverse complement strand
AAATCCCACAGGCACAGGGTTTGGGCTTGTAAACTCTTTTTCAGTCTCAAGCCCAAGCCCATAAAAAATCGCGGACAACTTATCGACGTCCCGTTGGTTAGTTGTTCGCAAAGTAAGCAAACGGGAATCTTCGGTAGTGTCGGTACGGATGATTACCGTACCGACACTAACCGGTCACGTAGTACACTGGATCGGAGATATATTCGACCTCAGTGTATCACGACGTACAGTGTAGTAGAGTATGATCACATCCCTCTTATTTTCTAAAGCTAATCTGTCCCTCACAGCAGCAGCAGCAGCAGCATCCTCTCCCTACACTAGTATGAGATGATTTTCTAAAGCTAATCTGTCCCTCACAGCAGCAGCATCTTCTCCCTACACTAGTATGAGATGATGTGACATGCAGCACTATGTGACTCCAGCTTATATAGAGGCTAGGTCACATGATGCACTGGCCAATCACAGCCATGCCATTAGTAGGCATGGCTGTGATGGCTTCTAAGGGCAAACGAATGAAACGCTTGTTGATTGGTTGCCCTGCAGCTATTCAACAGGCGCTAAAAAATACCCGAACCCGAACTCTGACTTTTTCTCAAATGTTCGGGTTTGGGACACGGACACCCTAAAGTCCGTTACGAACCCGAACATTACAGTTCGGGTTCACTCAACTCTAATCCTGAATAATAATAGTACCAGGCCTAAAGTGAGAAACTGAAATTCTGCACCACGAGGTAGTATATTTTTTTTATAATATATAATATTTAGAAATTACATTTTTAAAATTTATCTTAAGTTTCTACAAAACAGCATAACATATAAAACAGTTGTAAAGCAAATCAGTGAAGAGATTTGTCTTATTGAATTCATCAAAAAAAAATATATATATATATTTCCAGTACTGAATTGGAAAAAAAATTGTATCAAAAAAAATTAAAAGTGGGTGATTTTATGGCAGTTAGTCAAGGTACAATTTCCTACAAAGCAGCACCATGGAAACATTAGATGAATACAATGAAATTATCTTACAGAAAAAAAGAAAAAAAAGACACTGTCAAAGGTAAAAGAGAGATAATCCGGCACACCGAGATTATATAGTCCAATTGGCAATGAATAGTTTATGAGACCATAGATGGGGGTAAGGGCTAATCCAAGGTATTCTCTAATCCTTTAGGAAAAGATGTAAAGGCAGAGGGGGAGGCTCGGGACCAACTGCGGCTGCTATCCTTAGAGCTGTGTACAGCTCTGTGTTATTCAATGGGAGAAAGCGCCACCTAAGTGTAGTAGCCCGGTTAAAATGCTTTAATAACAATGGATTAATAACACTCACAAGATTGACAAGACAAAACCGCTCATCTGGTGTTGGGTATGTAGATGTATTCCTCATGTATCCGACCTGCAGGGCCACTGTGAGGTGTTCCAGCTGCTGGGAGAGGAGGATGGCTCACTCAGAAGCCTGGAGGAGCCCCGGGAAGCCACGCTGACAGCATGGAATGCACACCAGAAGTGACGTCACAGGAAGGATAGAGGACCAGATGAGAAGACAAGGCTATGGGCTCGGAGAGTCTAGCTCCTTCTAGAGGGTCAGGCAAAAGGTTAGGGCAGCTGGCAAACAAGTGTAGTTAGATAAAAGCTGTAATTGGTAAATGGAATAAAAATAAAAGCAGGAAATAGCATGCTGTAAAAAGAAAGAAGAGAGGCCACATACTAATAGAACCACAAGTAGCAGCATATTTGCTTTACTGCTGATATGTGACACAGATTAGGTCTTATTAAAATAATTGAGTTTTCAGTGGTATTTTAATAAAGAACTTTGATATTTTGCCATCTTCTGCTACCATTTTAGTATATTTTATCTTTTTTATACTATTGACAGATTTCAATTTTTTTGACTTATTATTTTTAGTTACATTTTTGATGTCTTCATAAGGCCTATGCTAGCAAACATGTTGAGCAGGAACAACAAGGCTTTAAGTGAAATGCTTTCAAATAAGCTTGCATACATTCTGACTCAAAGGCAGGACAGGACTTTCTTTTTCTGCTCCTGTAGATGTGTATACTGATGGAATGATCTTACTATGGCTCTACATCGGTAAGAAAATGATGTGAATGCCAAGCAAAGGTATTTTATCTGGTTTGCTTTGTTGTAGCCACCATATGAAGGCCAAGCATATCAAATCTCTGATTGCCAAAGCAGACATCACTCCCTTATCTGACAAAGATTAAGACTGATGAGAATGCATCACATGACCGTGCTTAAACAATCTATTCCTTATATCCCAATCACCTTTTTTTGTTGTGGTAAGAGAAAGAACAAATACTATTTTATCTGTTATATGCAGCTCATTGTGTAAGGCCTAAGTGTGTTTCAACAGTTACAGAAAAAGTGTTTTGTGAAAGCTTTTTAAATAGTTAAATAATTTTGCATATTGTTTTGTTACTGACTATTTTCTTTTTAACTATTGTAAATGGCATAAAGAGTTTTTAAATGTAAAAAAAATAACGACATTGAAAATACCAGAGAGGATGCAGTAAACAACAGCCGGACAGTTTTAACCAGTGTAATATTTGAGAGCCAACATCTGAAAATATTATATACACACACATTGCACATTATGTAGGCAGCTTTAGTAGTCCACAGTTTAGGAGGGTCAGATCAGGCAGATTTCATTATAATAAATAATATTGTATAATTTCAGAGATAACAGCTGGAGATATTGTACAATTTTGGTGAATAGTATGTAAGCAGCTTTACTAGGCCACATTTTCAAAATCAATAATTGGGTTAGATTTATTTTGGAATAAAAACTAAATTGTAGTGTTTCAGAGATAATATCAAAAAATATTGTACAGACTTGTTGTACATTATTTAAGCAGCTTTAGTGGGCTGCAGTTTAAGAAGAAGAGACCAGGCAGTTTTTATTGTGCAAAAAAAAAAAATAGAGTGCATTATTATTGGGACAGCAGCAAGAAATATTGAAAAGACTCCCTGCACAGTGTGTAAGAAGTTCTACTAGGCTGCAGATTGGGAGAGACCAAACCGGTATCAAGAGAAGGGGTTTTATTGTGAAACACACAGAGTGCATTATTTCAGAGACAAGGGCCAAAAATATTGTACAGACTACACAATGTGTAAGCAATGTAAAATAAAATGTATTATATCAGAGACAACAGCCAGCAATAATGTATAGACTGCACAGTATGTAAACAGTTTTCATAGGTTGCAATTTCAGAGGTAGAGACCAAGCAGGTTTTTAATCTGGAAATTAACATTAGAATGTTTTATTTCAGAGACAAAAGGCAGACATCTTCTACAGGCTAGATACACAGTGCATAAGCAGTTTTACTATGCCACAATTTAAGAAACAGAGACCAGGCAGGTTTTTGTTGTGAAATAAATATTGTTATTAAAACAGAACCATCACAAATATTGTGCAGACTCACTGCACCGTCTATAAGCAGTTTTACTAGGCAACAAATAGTGAAACAAACAAAGTGGAGATCATGCAGGTTTTATCATGAAATACATTTTAAAAAATAAATGTTTCTTAGTTACAATTGTCACAAGGACAGAAAGTGATGGAATAGAAGCAGAGATCAAATCTCACACGGTAGTCACATGTTCAAGTTACAAATATTAAGGGTAGCTTTCCCCACACACTAAGAATATTTTCTGTCACTTCTTCTTAAGTTTCTAGGACAGAAAGTAAACTAAATCTCCCCAGTATACGCAGGACTAACGAAAAGAAAAATACATTTTTTGGCTAGAATTTTACTTTAATTAGCATCATTCCACAACAAATATCTGTTTTGTAATGTAGCACCATCGTGATTACGTCTTGTAATATAAACAATAATATAACCATAATGGAAGAACTGACCATTGCTTTCTAGTATCTAAGGGCTGTTTATGTGGAGCAATCAAGGGGAAACAATGTCAGAATTTTATTGCTAAATCAATTATTATTAAAACTAAAATGCTTTTAGAAAACTATTGACAGAATGAATAACCAGTTGGAAACAAATACATTCAGCTAATGGCATATTTACTAAAAAAAACATAATTCACTTCTATCAACATTTGATCAGCTAAATCAAATTTAGCACCATTTTTCTTTGCTCCTTGTATTGTACATTTCAGTTTAATTACATCAGTATATGGATGCTTCCAGTGATTCATTTGGTAAAGTATTGAGGTGCCTAAAGCAATAAAATTACTCAGACTCGCTTTAATCATTACCTAGTTTCCTGTGAACAGTTTGTGAAATGGCACAAAAAAATAATGCATTAGGCATAAGTGAATACTGTCAAAAGCTGTAAAGATGTAATATGGAAAGAAATTTCACTGATGGATATGCTGTATCCTGTTCAAAAGGAGGCAATGAAATGTAACCCTCTTTTGAAGGAGGGAAGGGGTTATAAGAAATGGACCCCTCCAAACATAATATTGTGCTAAACCTGTAGAAAAATAAGAGAACCAACACCTTTGCCAATTGGAAGAGTGGGTTTTACAAAGTTGGCAGTGCCTCCACACAGTGGTGTATTTAGGTTTTGTGCTGCCCTAGGCCTGACTAAACTCATGCACCCCCTTAATTTAAATATGAGCCACCCTTTCCTGTCAAGGCCACACCCCTTCCTGTTTAAGACCCGCCCTGACATTTCCTTGTGTGGACAAAGTTCTGAGGGCCTTGGGGGGATTGGAATGGATTTCCTTACAAGATTTCCTCACACTTCCTGTTTGGCTATTGGGCAGCACAACAACTCATTGGTTGGGGCCCGCCACCTGGGCCCCTTGGGATGCCCAGATCCCCTACATATGTGTGGGCTGTCCCCCTCTGATGGGGGCCTACTGGCATTATCATACCGGCAGCAGGTGCAGTCACTTTATGGGGGTGCCAGACCTGTTTGTCTCCCTGCCCAGTCTACCCCATAACACTAAAAATGTAGTGCAAGCCGATGGGGAGTCTTTTTGTGCTGCCCCCCTGCAAAGTGCCGCCCTAGGCCTGGGCTTTGTTGGCCTAGGCCAAGATACAGTGTTGCCTCCACCCAGGACAGGACTCTGTGAATAGAGGGATTTTATTCCTAAAAATGTACCAGTAATCTAATCAAGAAATTGGGAGCAGAGTAATTACTGCAACCAGCATATACCATTAACCATGAGTATATAAAAACACACTAGTATGGAAAATACAAACTTTATATAAGAAAGTATAAATATAATAGTACATACAATCAATTTACAAACACATATTAACAGGAAGGGTCCAACAAGAGTCCTGGTGGAATTGTGCACATATACCCGTGTATACTGTATATAATTGTTAATAGAGATACCTCCAGATGAATGTTATAATCAATTTACAAACAGATATTAACAGAAAGGCACCAACAAGAGTCCTGGTGGAATTGTGCACATATACCCATGTATACTGTATATAATAATTAATAGAGATACCTCCAGATGAATGTTACATAGAGTTGAGCGGACACCTGGATGTTCGGGTTAGGCGGGTTCGGCCGAACTTCGTGAAAAAGTTTGAGTTCAGCCCCGAACTTGACCCCGAACCCCATTGAAGTCAATGGTGACCCAAACTTTTGGGCACTAAAATGGCTCTAAAAAAGTCCTAGAAAGGGCTAGGGGGCTGAAAAGGGAAGCAAAATGGAGGTAAGAGTAGGACAAGTGCCCTGCAAACAAATGTGGATAGGGAAATAACTTAAAATCACATAAAAAAAAAAAATGGAGGAGGAGGTGGATGTGGAGTAGAAGGTTGAGGAAGCGGTGACCATGGCAGTGTAGGTGGAAGTGGCGGTGTAGGAGGATGAGGTAGCCAACACTGTATTTTGTTTTGTTTTTTTTCCTAATTGGGGTAGCCCCCAAAATATTGAGACATATTAAAAAAGATCACTATCTGCAGACAAACCCAGAGATGTTCTAGCACGGGTTCACTTTTTCCATATAAAATGTACCATGGTTTATTTTTCATGTTTCTCCTGTTACAAATTCCAATAAAGACTTATGTTCTATAAAAAAAAAATGTAGCAATATATATATATTTTTTTTAAACCAGCAATGTCTATGCACGTTTTAAATGTGTGCAAGAAATGCACAGCAAGGTGCAAATGTACTATGTAGCACTATTTATTATTCTTTTTTTTTAAACCAGCAATGTAGACGCACTTTTTATTTTTGTGCAAGAAATGCACCGCTGGCCGCAAATGTAGTATTTAGAATGTTTTTTTTTTTAAACAGCAATGCAGACGCACTTTTTATTTTTGTGCAAGAAATGTACCACTGGCCGCAAATGTAGTATTTAAAATATATTTTTTTTTTAAACCAGCAATGTAGACGCACTTTTTATTTTTGTGCAAGAAATGCCCCGCTGGCCGCAATTGTAATATTTTGCACAAAAAAAAAATGTTTTTAATTTTTCTAACTGCAATGTAAAAGCAGTATTTAAATATGCCAAAATGTTGCCAACTGAACTAATAGAACATGATTAAAGTAGTGTCCCTGACACACAAGCAGTTGCAAGTGCACTGCACTTGCAAAAATGGCTGCAAACGCCCACCTATCAAACAGAAAAATTGCTTAGGTTTTATATGAGGCACTTTGCTTAGCAAACAAAATGTACTCTAGCAAACAAAAATCTCCTCTAGCACCCACTCACCAATAAATCAGTGTTTTTAACAGATTTTCTAAAGCTAATCTGTCCCTCACAGCAGCAGCAGCAGCATCCTCTCCCTACACTAGTATGAGATGATGTGACATGAAGCACTACGTGACTCCAGCTTATATAGAGGCTGGGTCACATGATGCACTGGCCAATCACAGCCATGCCATTAGTAGGCATGGCTGTGATGGCTTCTAAGGGCAAATAAGTGAAACGCTTGTTGATTGGCTGCCCTGCAGCTATTCAACAGGAGCAAAAAAATACCCAAACCCAGACTTTTTCTCAAATGTCCAGGTTCGGGTTTGGGACACGGACACCCTAAAGTCCGGTACGAACCCGAACTTTACAGTTCGGGTTCGCTAAACTCTAATGTTACAGTAAAATCCAGTTGCAGGGCCCCTGAGAATAATCACAATGCAGCATCTGTCTTGGTGTCATAAACCTAAAGACAAGATCTACCATGATGGGCAGACAGTCTAGCCATTGTTTAATCAGCATGAAACGCAGCTTCTCACATGCAGAAACCATGGTGTGGCAATAGAACTTAAAGTCAACCTATCTACTCTGCACTTGAATGTCTCTCTAGTAGTTTCTAATTTGACATGCAGCTAGACCTCTAACTACCAGAAGTGTCCATCGGATGCCTAACCTGGCTTTAGCCTATGCTGGTTATCGAACCCTAGGATAAAATTTGCTTTAGCATCACAGACCAGAAGGGACAAGGTTAACTAAAATAAAAAGAGCTGTATATAAATTGCAATAAACAGGGTCACTACTAATATACTGGAAGGTGACCGCTACATACAGTAGCACAGACCTAACTATCTGACAGTGTGCATGTGAGATACTGATAATAGGACAGAGATAATCTGCCTGATACAAGGATTTAGATATACACTCAGCAGCTGCAGATAAACTATTAGATCATTGGAATACTTGCATAGTAGACCCTTCTGATTTGGGATTAGCAGCATGGACATGGACTCCATTTTCTCCTTCTGGGGTTTCAAAGCCAGCCTCCAAGGGACAGGAAGTTCTAATACATAATTAACATAACACTGTGATATTAGCAGGTTACTTTAGAGGACAGCAGATCCCTACAGTAGCAAGATTATATAGATTTCATTAGACATCTTTACTAACTTTTGTTTTGAAAAACAAAGAATAACTCCCAGGAATATTAATACGTATGACATAATAAAAAAATAACCTTCCCCATTAACCTTTTCCCCACCAGTCAAGGAAATTTAATATCGCACTGCAAACTCGCACAGGAATCGGATCGCATGGGTGTGAACACCCATGCTATCAGATTCTGCTGCGGAAAAAAGGGTCCTGTGCTAGTTTGCTCTGAATTCGATTTCAGGCATACTATCTCTATGACTGAGATCGCATCACTAGCAAACTAATTTTAATAAAAAAAGCACCCGTGGCGAAAATATGTATTTATAAAGATTTACTCAAATATGAGATTAGCCATATATATATACTGTCAGACAGCCCAGGAAACCACGGGCCATATTCTGACACACAAAGGGCCCCAAATATAAGGGTTGTTCCCAAGGTTAACAGAGCCTATGCAAAAATTGGTGAGAACTCACCCAGAATACCTTCCAGGAACAATATGTATTAAAAGTTAAATTTTATTGAAATAAGGTTAAAATAATACACAATACCATATCACCATTGAAGAAAACAAGTTAAAATAAGACAACTTTGTCTAACAGGTGACTCTTGGGCCATACACACTCCACAGTCATCCACACAATCACCCGTGGTGCACCAACCTAGGTAAAGTAACTGTCTGGGGTCAATGTCCTATGTTGAGCCCCTCAATGTACGGACATACCTATTAGGGTGCCAGGGTATCAAATAGGCCGGGTCAAAGCCAGTTCCCAACCACAGTGGTAGGGAAAGGGTGAATCCCCGTGTGGTCAAGACAACTGGCTGAATAGGGAGCAGAGGTCTAAATGTAAATGGTAGTCCCACAGTGGAATTGTAAACACTTCCCCCAGGTGCTAAATCATGGCTTAATCTCATGAGTAGAGTTGAGCGAACCTCTGGAAGTTCGGGTTCTGCTGGTCCGGCCGAACTTCGGGACAAAGTCCGGGTCCGGGTCCTGACGGAACCCGAATGATCGCACGGACACCGAACCCCATTGAAATCAATGGGGACCCGAACTTTTAGGCACAAAAATGGCTGTAACAAAGTCCTGGAAAGCCCTAGAGGGCTGCAAAAGGAAGGAAATGGGGGTAATGGTGGGACAAGTGACCTACAAAGAAATGGGGACAGGGAAATAACTTTAAATATTTAAAAAAAAATAAAAACATAAAAAATGCAAAAATGGAGGTGAATGTGGATCATCTTCAAACTGTGTCTGAAAAGTATTAATTAACGGTAGAAGCCATATAACTGTTCTAAAATCATCTTCAAACTAGGGCAAGTGCCCTACAAAAAAATTGGGATAGGGAAAATAAATTAAAATCAAATAAAAAAATGGGAAGGGGGTGGATGTGGAGTAGGAGCCTAGAGGTTGACTAGGCCGTGACCGTCGCAGTGTAGGTGGAAGTGGCGGTGGTAGAGGAGTAGGAGGAATTAGCCAACACGTTTTTTTTTTTGTATTGAGGCCTATTCAAAAAAACATGGTAGTGTTTTATGTGGGTTTATTGCAGCTGCTGTTGTGACCTATGTACCCCAATTGGTGTCATAGGAAGATTAAAAACGTTTGTATTTGAACAGCGCGTTGCTAGTATCTACTGTGCCGTTATGTGATGAATGTTGGCCACCCAATGTATCAGTAATTACTAATTTCTCCTTCTTCTATTACAATTTTATATTATTGCTGCTGTAGCCCATGTGCACAAGTGTGTTAGGGTATTGATGATAAAATAAAGTAATGATAACAGTAATGATAATAATAATAGCAATGATGTTAAAATAAAAATAATAGCAAATAATGTTAAAATAAATCACTGTAAATCACAGTTTTTGCCAGCTTCTTAATCTCTGTTGTTGCTGCTGTAGCCCATATGTAAACTTAATGCTCAATTCCAAACCACTATGACATTAATAACATGCTTTACAGTTGCTGTTTTTTCAAAGTGCTTATTATAGTGCTCACAGGTGCTCCTTATAGTGCATACATATTTGCATACAAGATTTTAAATGGACTGTATAATTGAACGGTTTTAGACCAAAGGAAACTCATAGCACACATTGCACCGGCACTTTTCATATATAGAGATACAAGCCATAATATGTATGCACCATAATATGTATGCACTGGAGTAGTAGCAGAACCCCGGACCGAACCCGAACGATTTTTGAAATGTCCGGGTCCGTGCCCCGGACACCCGAAAGTTTGGTACAGACCTGAACGTTACAGTCCGGGTTCACTCAACACTACTCATGAGGAGTGCATGACATCTGCCGGTATTCCAATAGGTAATGAATATTATACAAAGTCCACGGTGGACGCACTTGCAGAGAGTCCCAAAGCAACAAGGGTGAGGCTAGATTGCCTATATGTGTGTCATCCAAAAGCCTGTATGCTGCACATAAAAATCCAGTAGTCCTTGTCTCAGTATATCACATCAAGGCTGTGCAGATAGCTAGAAAGGCAGGAAATGGCTATATGTGGGTGGTAGTATCAACACAACATTTGTCAGTCTGCTCCCTATGATGCTGTAAGCTGACCCAAATCACCAGGGAGAGCACACCAATGAGATATAATGACCACCACAAGGATTCTGTCCCTGAGTAGCAGGGAAAAGAATAAGACTAAGGCAGTGTCACTGGATAATGCTGTGCTTAACATGTGATGCAACTCCCGTCCCACTCATTGCCCTGTCAGAACATAGTCTGTGCTAATAAGTCCTGAGAGACTGTGGCACTATATAGCAGTAAAGCCGCAATGGCCGTGTCTCACCAGCTTCCAGGGACTGGAGGGGCGGTATCCATCAGCAATAGGGTGCCAGATTCCACTGCCAAATGTCCACAAACAGTGTGCTGCCATCTGGCCGTTGAATCCACAGGAGGCTTTCAGCAAAAAGTTCCATCTGTCTCCCGACCATCGCACGGGGTGTGGGGAGGTGCCAGGCACACCTCTGGCCTGCGGTGGTGATGCTGCTCTGACGCGTTTCATCCACCAATCACGGAATTCCTCGGAGCAGGGAAGGCTGGGAAATGTAGTCTTTAAATACCCTGTGTTAGAATCATGTAATTTCATCTCAGATCCACCAGGGGTCCTCGGTTTTCCTCCCGTTCTATACAGTCTGTATTATACTACAAGATCTTGTCATTTCCCTTTGACCACCAGATGTCTCCAGTGTGTCTAAACCCTCAATGCATTCACCACATTCCATTCAACCAATTATATTTGTATTAAGGAGCGACAAACCAACATTTTCAAAATCCAATTGTGACAGGGATAGAAAGTGAGGTGAAATCTTCTGAACAGGGGCACAGACAGCAAAACAAACATTACATGGGCGTTTACTCTTCCCTATGCTATCCGAAAAGCGTAAAAATTATTTTTTTGGCTGGAGTTACACTTAAAAAATGTACCTGTTCCGACTTACATACAAATTCAACTTAAGAACAAACCTACAGTCCCTATCTTGTTTGTAACCCGGGGACTGCCTGTAACTGAGGTTCAATCAGGAGTCATGCCAGCATGACTTCTTTATTTCTAAGAAATGAAACAGGAACATTGTTGAAAGTCATATAATGCATCCTTACTGGGGGGCATGTCAAATGTCAATGACATAACAAACAACATAACTGAGTTCAGGAGCCACTGCAAGGGAAGCTGTTACGTAAGTGTGTTTATTCCAGACTCTTTCAGTGACTAAATAGTGAAGTTGGTACATTTTTTGGTCTAGCTGTTAGAGCAGCTACAATAGTGAAGATTTTTTTTTAAATAAACTTAATAAAAAAAAGTAATAAAAAGAAGAAAATGTTGTAGCCACTTCCAATTGCATGGCTGTATCTTTTCCAGGACCTTCTGGATCTCAATGAGGTCTAACCACTTGCCCACTGGGCACTTAAACCCCCTTCCTAACCAGACTAATTTTCAGCTATCAGTGCTCTCACATTTTGAATGACAATTACTCAAGCAACACTGTACCCATACAAAATGTTTGTCCATTTTTCACAAATAGAGCTTTCTTTTGGTGGTATTTAATCACCACTGAGTTTTTTATTTTTTGCGCTATGAAGAAAGACTTAAAATTCTGTAAAAAAAAAGCATTTTTCTTCGTTTCTGTTATACAATTTTGTTAATTAGTATTTTTTTTCATACATTTAATAACATTTATACTGCTGCATATCTTTGGTAAAAAATATTATTATTATTGTTATACAGGATTTATATAGCGCCAACAGTTTGCGAAATAACCCAAATCAGTGTATATTATTTGGGCTTTGTGGAAGTTACCTCAAGCTATGGTGCCAATCACTGAAAATTGATCACACCTGATGTACTGACGGCCTATCTAAATTCTTGAGGCCCTGAAATGTCAGGAGAGTACAAATACCCCCAAATGACCCCTTTTTGGAAAGTAGACATTCCAAAATATTTAGTAAGATGCATGGTGATTTTTTTGAAGTTGTCATTTTTTTCCCACAATTCTTTGCAAAATTATTTAACAGGTTATTTCCCACACACAGCATATGCATACTTGCAACTACACCACAAAACACATTCTGCTACTTCTCCTGAGTATGGCGATACCACATGTGTGTGACTTTTACACTGCATGGCCACATACAGAGGTCCAACATGTAGGGAGCATCATCAGGTGTACTAAGAGCATAAATTATATCTCATTTCTTGACTACCTCTTACACTTTTGAAGGCCTTCGAGCACCAGGACAATAGAAATGCCCAAAAATGTCCCCATTTCGGAAAGCAAATACCCCAATGTATATTCTAAGAGGCATAATGAGTCTTTTGAACATGTCATTTTTTTCCACAAGTTTTTGGAAAATGTGGAAAGAAAATGAGCACACATTTTTTTACACAAAGTTGTCAATTTATAAGATGTTTCTAACACATAGCATGTACATAGCAAAAAATACACCCCAAAATACATTCTGCTACTCCTCCTGAGTATGGCAATGCCCCATGCGGGAGCACCATTGGGTGTTCTAGGGACATACATTTCAAATCAAATTTAACTACCTATTACACTTTTGTGAGGCACTGTAGTGGCACTGATGGGCACTGCAGAAGCATGGATGTATCACGGATGAGCACTTATGTGGCATGGATGTGGCACAGATGAGAACTGATGTGGCATGGATGAGCACTGATGTGGCATGGATGAGTACTGATGTGGCATGGATGTGGCATGGATGAGTACTGATGTGGCATGGATGGGCATGGATGAGTATGGATATGGCATAGATGTAGCATGAATAAGCAATGATGAGGCATGGATGTGGCATGGATGAGCACTGATGTGGCATGGATGTGGCATGGATGAGCACTGATGTGGCATGGATGTGGCATGAATGAGCACTGATATGGCTCGGGTGAGTACTGATGTGGCACGGATGAGTACTGATGTGGCAAGGATGTGGCATGTATGGGCACTGATGTGGCATGGATGGGGCATGGATGAGCCCTGATGTAGCATGGATGGGGCACGGATGAGCACTCATGTGGCACAGATGTGGCACGGATGAGCACTGATGTAGCATGGATGTGGCATGGATGAGTACTGATGTGGCATGCATGTGGCATGGATGAGCATTGATGTGGCATGGGTGTGGCACAGATAATCAGTGATGTGGCACAGATGAGCACTGACATGGCAGGAATGAGCCATGGATCGAGATGGATGAGCCAAGAATGGGGATGGATGAGCATGAATGTGCCATGGATGGGAATGGGTGAGCCATGATTAGGGATGGATGAGCCATAAATAGAGATGGATGAGCCATGGATGTGGATGGATGAGCATGAATGTGCCATGGATGGGAATGGGTGAGCCATGATTAGGGATGGATGAGCCATGGATGTGGATGGATGAGCATGAATGAGACTTTTATACAGCCTGGCCACATACAGAGGCCCAACATGCAGGGAGCACCATCGGGTGTTGTAGGGACATACATTTCAAATCTAATTTAACTACCTATTACACTTTTGTGAGGCACTGTAGTGGCACTGATGGGCACTATAGAGGCATGGATGTGGCACGGATGAGCACTTATGCGGCATTAATGTGACACGGATGAGAACTGGTGTGGCATGGATGAGCTATGATGTGGCATGGATGTGGCATGGATGAGTACTGATGTGGCATGGATGTGGCATGGATGAGTACTGATGTGGCATGGATGGGCATGGATGAGTATGGATCTGGCATGGATGTAGCATGGATAAGCACTGATGAGGCATGGATGCGGCATGGATGAGCACTGATGTGGCATGGATGTGGCATGGATGAGCACTGATGTGGCACAGATGTGGCACGGATGAGCACTGATGTGGCACGGATGAGCACTTATGTGGCAAGTATGTGGCATGTATGGGCACTGATGTGGCATGGATGTGGCACGGATGAGCCCTTATGTAGCATGGATGGGGGTGGATGAGCACTGATGTGGCACGGATGAGCACTGATGTGGCATGAATGAGTACTGATGTGGCATGGATGTGGCATGGATGAGCACTGATGTGGCACAGATGTGGCACGGATGAGTACTGATGTGGCACGGATGAGCACTGATGTGGCAAGGATCTGGCATGTATGGGCACTGATGTGGCATAGATGTGGCACGGGTGAGCCCTGATGTAGCATGGATGGGGCATGGATGAGCACTGATGTGGCACAGATGTGGCACAAATGAGCACTGATGTGGCATGGATGTGGCATGAATGAGTACTGATGTGGCATGAATGTGGCATGGATGAGCACTGATGTGGCATGGACGTGGCACGATGAGAACTGATGTGGCATGGATGAGCACTGATGTGGCATGGATGTGGCACGGATGAGCACTGATGTGGCATGGATGTGGCACGGATGATCACTGATGTGGCACAGATGAGCACTGACATGGCATGAATGAGCCATGGATGGGGATGGATGAGCCATGAATGTGGATGGATGAGCATGAATGTGCCATGGATGGGGATGGATGAGCCATGAATAGGGATGTATGAGCCATGGATGAGGATGGATGAGCATGAATGAGGATGGATGAGCTTGAATGAGGATGGATGGATGAGCCATGGATGGGCACAGATCAGCGCTGTAGGAACTTCAGATCCAGCCCACAGCACTGCTGCACCTGGCTCCCTCCTCTCCTTGCACACTGTACCGATCGGTGCGAGGAGAGGGGAGGAGCTAAACCGGACATGCTCCAGTTTATTGACAACTGATTGCTCCGTCATTGGGATATGCACAATTGATGAACTATATGTTATAAAGTCACAATGGGAATCGTGAAGAAATTGAATATTTCTGTGTTGAGTTGTTGACACATCTTAACAGCAATTACCATGCGAGAGTATATTTACAGTGGTACACAAAGACAGTTTGGATTTTCTTTTCTTTAATAGATATATATTGATTATTTGAATATATATGTTGGACTTTTGGAGTTTATTTAAAGTGGTATACATGGACATTTTTGTTTTTTCTTTATTTACAGACACACATAAAGTAAAGCACAGGGACACTTTGGGTTTGTGCCATTCTTATTTATTTTGATGTATATTATTTTTTTAAAGGGAACATATACACATTTCCTGTATTGTGGTATTCATTGTTGCTATGTATAGATATATCATTTGACGTTATCACATAATAATTTTGATTGAGTACTGCACTACACTGTATACATATATTCTGATCTTTATACTTATTGGAACATATGAGTATGGGCAGCAATACTGTTTTGTAAGGTTTATACTGCAGCGCACATATTATATACATATAACAAAAATGTCCATAGAGTATGTTAAAGGTGAGTCCTATGTTAATGATGCTGCCACCGAACATCCACCGAAAGACGCGTCACCAGAGACACCAATAAGTCAAGCCTCTTACCGGAACCCACCGACCCCCTATCACGGAGGGTCAGTGACCGCTTTACACGGGTAGCCCCACTGTAGGAACACTGTAGGAACCCCTCACGCAGCTTCTCTCCCACTGGGTCAGTCGCATACACCGCTCCCGGCGTGAGATGACAGTCCCACTTCGTTTAAAAGTATCGCTTGTATGGGATTTCCAGCTTGATATATCTGTTAACGATCCGGATTCACATATGAGAATGGCAGTCAGTCATTAGATGTGGTGGCTGCATTAGGTTTCTTTTTTCAAGCTTTTTCCCTCTGTTTTCACCTGGTGATCTGGTCAGTAACACAGCTCCTGTATTAAAGTGTCACCATTCTGGATGAATGAGCACAGGGGGAAATCTCTGTATAAAAGGCAGCATCTGTTTTGTTAAGATTATTTGGATGAAAGCACCATATTTTTATTCTTATGCTATTAGCCTATTAGTGATTGTGCTTGGGTAATATTGATCTATTATCAGAGCAAGTGGTTTGTGAAGTGGGAATATAAGTTCAGTAATTCAACTGGAACCTGTATGCAAGAGGGAGTGAGGGTCCTGTACATTTAGCACACATATTTTACTGCATAATACTGTTTGCACACAATAGGATACAGTAACTTAGTTTGAATATTAAAGCTTGAAGCACAGGCCTTTGAATTATAACCCTAGGTAGTCCTGGAGTGAATTTCTGGCCATTCCCCTGAACAAACAACTTCCCTAGTCTCTCGGTCTCATATCCTAAATCAAGAGCTAAATGATAGTCATGTGAATTAATAATCCTGTCTCTTCATGTGTGTCTTTGGCAGTGGAAGATCATGAAGTATTGAGAAAGCATGCCAAGCCATCATAGACCCTGCCAGAGGATGAACAGATGGCTTTTCTGAGCATTATATAGTATAGCACGCTTTTAATTAATAGCCTCTGGATAGATCAATTAATTAAATATCTTTGCCACTAATGTGTTTTAATTTTCGCTCTGTCTGCCTAAGAAATATTTAAAAACTTTGAGCATTGGTAATAAGGAAAGAGAGATAGTACTAAGGTGAATGAAATGTAATTATTGGATGTATACAACCTTCACACTATGTCTAATTAATTTGGAAAAATGTTCTTTTTTTAATGTGTTCAAGGGTCAGGTCTTAATAAGCAGCCAACGGTCTCAATAAAGCAGTACAAAAAAGTAATTAATTTGTGAAGTGCAATAACCCAATCCTATTACAGTTTACTGAAATCAGATGGGTGAAAGCTGTACTGTGATTTGATAATATGTGTATCTTCCCTTTGGACACTGCTCTCATATTCAATTTTATTCTCCTAACAGCATGAGGATAACCTGTTAAGGACAAATAAAAACTCTACCACATGTTAAAATGAAAGTGTTTAGATGAAGTTGATTTTAAATAAGTGGATAATCTCATGCAGTACAGCCAATAATACCAACACATATGCAGGGCATGGCAATATACCGTATAGCTGTATTTCCATCACAATAAACAGCACTGCATTCTGTTCCTTTTGACAGCACTTTTGACAGTAAGCATGTCTTTTAATAAAGGTATTCTCCCGTCAAAATTTAAAAAAATAAACTTAAAGTATAAATAAAGGCAAAACTTTTTTTTTGGAGAGGGATTAGAACATCTGTCAGGTTATTATTGTTGTCTGTGTCCCCATTAGGAAGACTTACACTCTTTACTTGTCCTGTTTAAAACTAAAAGAAAATCACCAATTTTGGTTGCCCCATCAACAGGAATAGAGGGGCACTCTTCCAATGGGGACACAGGTTTTGGTGACCCTGGTGACAATCAGGGATTCTCTCACTTTGGAGGGATTTCTTCTCACCTCTCCTATTTCGGCTATGGAACAGGAAGTAAAGGGAAATCTCCACAAAGGAACTCAAAAAATATGACAGTGGTTATAACTCTCCTTTACTATACCTAAAATGAAAAAAAGTTATGCTTTTAGTTCCAATTTAAGATGAATACAATGTGTTCAGCCTAGTAACTCAGAATTCATATATTTTCATCTAGATACTCACTGTAGTTTTGTCTAGTGATCTGACAACACCTAAATGTAATGTAGGACAGCTATTTCCAAATAAACCCACTGCAGCGTTTTACTGCTTCTCCCATACAGTAAGCACATTAAGCAGCCATCAATCATATTTAGATCTATATTGGTTGGTTGAATGTGATTGTTGAATATTCATGTTTAAATAATGTTGTACATTAAGTGAATTGCAGATAACTCGGGATTGTACTTTCTGAGTTTATCACAATTATTGGGTTTTCTGGATAGCAATAAATCCTCACATATTGCTTTCACCTTGTGCCTGGA
Source organism: Glandirana rugosa (assembly GCA_018402905.1). NCBI lineage: Eukaryota > Metazoa > Chordata > Amphibia > Anura > Ranidae > Glandirana > Glandirana rugosa. The sequence goes on along the minus strand of BLSH010361173.1, from coordinate 931,824 downwards.
ATTACCCTTTAATCCAATTCCATCAAAATGTATACCTCTTACCCATCCCAATATCTAGAGGACTGTCCCAATCTCAACTTCCTGCATATCTGGCTGTGTCCCAAAGCCGGCTATCGGAACTCATATTCACAGCACTCATGCTCTGCTCTAAGCAGATTCTATATGGCGGAGTGATTCCCCCTCAGATTCTGTATAGTCCCAGGAACAGAAGGATGAGGGAGTAGCACAGGACATACCAATGCTAGCACCTAAACTGGATATTATAGTTCCTCCCTAAACCCCTCTGGATTCTATTGTTCCCTTAATCCCCAGATAAGTACCATTGCCCCCCCCCCCCCCCCATGCAACACTGTTGCTGCCCACTCCCTTCTGGGTACTACTGTTCTCTCCCATCCCCTGCTTGGTGACATCCCTCCTCCCTCTTGGCACTAGATCTCTCCCCCACCTGCCACGGGGCACTTTTGCTCTTCCTTTCCCCCTGCTAGGCATTAATGTTTACCCTCATTCTACAGTGGGCAATAATGTACCCTTTGCTAAGCCATATTGTTTCCCTCCATTGAGCCACTATTGTTCCTTCCATAACCTACAAAGCACAATTGTCTTCTTCCTCCCAGCATCAATGTTGACCCCTCTCCACCACTGAATATCAATGCCTCTCATCATGCTCCACTGCCAAAAATCCATGCTTTTCTTTTTCGCTTCCCACCAATCTTGGGATATTCTTCCTCCCAATGACACTGGAAAATATCTTTCTTCCAAGGGACTACTGAGTCCAGGTTATTTCTCCACACTGACTACAGGCCATTTGTCCCCTGCAACTGACCCTGGGGCATTTTGTTCTTCTCACTGAACAGCAATGTAAGGAAATATATGATAAATACTCACTACTGCTGTACTTGTGCATTATGTTGTATGTTGCATTCTCTTGACTGCTACACTCTGTGCCATGTGCTAGAACTGAGCCCTGGACTCCATATTGTATGTTGTATAACAAATAGTCCTAGCTAAAGTGTTTTTTTTTCGTCTCAACTTTGTTGCTCATTGCAGCGTATTTTTCAACTTTTTTAATGAAATTTATTTTTAAGGCAGGCATAGACAAAGTGTTAACAGTTTTATTTATTTTGTATTAATCCTTTAGGTTTATGTAAGTGAGACTCTGACTCATGTCACAGTATATACAGTATGTAGGCTTAGACTCTATGGGGGTTAATTACTAAAACTAGAGAGTGCAAAATCTGGTGCAACATTGCATAGAAACCAATTCGCTTCCAGGTTTTATTAACAAAGCTTAATTGGACAAGCTGAAGTTAGAAGCTGATTGGCTACCATCAACAGCTGCACCAGATTCTGAGTGCACCGACTTTAGTAACCCCCCCCCCATATAACTATGATCCTTTAATCCACACCCACTATTCAGCATAAATTACCAACATATATTTTCATAGTAATGCACTCTGTGCTCTACGTGTCTTCTCAGTTCCAAGATGTCCATCTTTATCATGTCCCAAAGTTGTAAGGTATGCAAAGTGTTGAAATATAGTTAGTGGCTTTTGTTTATACTATCATATTTAATACACCATATTGAATTATTTTGTATATCACATAAAAATTAAAGTTATAAAATATGTTAATAGATGATTCCGTTTTAGTACTATTATCTTAAGAATGTATGCAGTTGGCATCTATGCTATAGTTATGATCTCTGGACAAAGAAATGTTTTGTTTTTATTATATATCAGATTTGACAAGCATGTCATGTCATTTTGTACAGATACTGTACATACTTTAGCAAGCTTCCCTTCCATGTCAAGAACAAGTCAGGCACTTTATGTTGCAATGTATTTCATTAACATTCAGTATTGTAACGTGTTCAATAAAGTGAAACACATATTCCACAGCTCAGGAGTTATACAAGACGCTACCATCACCAAAACTCAGAAGTATCAACGTGACCTTCATTCTCATTTTCCGGGCTGGCACCCTGGTGAGGAAGAAAGTCTTGATCTCTCCTCGACTCTTCAAAGATCCAGGTACCAGTTTTGTTCTACCACATGTGGATTTTGGTACTGTTTTTGTCATACACATTAGATATTTTCCTTTTGTGCAGCACTGCCACTTCAATATATTTAAAAAAAATATCTCTGCATAAGTATTATGTACAAAAGTATACTTTCTCTTTCAATGTAAGCCACGCTCATGTTAAATTATGGGGAGATAGATTAACATGCACCTCTCAGAAATGCCCCTTGTAAAAATGAACTCTTAATCACTTCAAGTCTGTTTCTATGAAAAGGGGCTTGTACAATTCAATATAAGTTAGGGCCCTGAAAACCTGTAAATGATATAGAACCTGAATTAAATTGAACTGATTTCCTGCCTTCAGTGACATTTCAGAAAATGGCGATACGTGTTGCACTAATTGCTTTATAATGATTGCCACATTATCTCATTATTGCACATTTATAATGTTTTCCTGTTGAACATACATCATAGCTCACCTGGCTGTTATAAACATTCTAGACTACCCATGTGCAAGAAAGTTTAAAAAGCCACTACATCAAAAAAAGATGAAGATTTTGATATTGTTCAGTTTATCGTGAATTTTTGGAACCTTGCAACCTTACATAAATGAGATCTATGGTCACAGCATACACTTTCGTTTTTTAACATCAGCATTGTAATAACAACACAAATTATAGCTATTTTGACAATCCAATATAAGCTTGATGCAGGTTGCCTACAAGTGTATTATTTTGTTATTGGCTGGCCCAGGCTGAGGGGGGAAAGATTTAAGTGTATGTGCTCAGTTCCTTGGCTTTTTGGATCAAGCCTACTCACCAATAATATAAATATGGGAGGGGGCTGGGTTTGTGGTTTGTCTCTTCTTATTCTTGCCCGCTCTGAGCCGTAAATGCTGTGAAGGAGGTCTGCTGCCCCTTGCAGTCCGTTGGAGGCACCTGGCTTCTAGAGAACATCCAAGCATGGGAAATGCCAAGATGGACTAGTTCCTTGCAGAGGTATGCCTAGGCAGCTGTTCAGTTGTAGTTATGGTCAGGATGTGGATTCTGTTCACATTGGACTGTATTGCTAAAGAACTATATAGTAAAGTTGCCTCAACTGTTCTGAGCCTGGTCTGAAGTTAATTAAAGGGGTGCATGTTGGTTCTGACATATGAAAAGAATCAGGGTCTGTTAAGCACATGTGGGGTATGAAGCTCAGCTGCTACAGAAGATAAAGGAGCAAAGGAGGTAATGAATCAGTGTAGTTGCTATGGGTAACCAGACAATAGTCCAAGACATAAGCAACTAGTCGATAAGTGTGGTACATGGTATATGTGACAGGTACTCCGGTAGCAATGGGGTCAGTGTTCTGGCTCACTCCCTAGTAGCAAACAGAACCAACCCCCCCACTACAGAGGTCTATAACCTGGTCGCAAGGTACAGGAAGGAAGGAATTAACAAGTGCACACATGAGGTCCACGCTATGTGCTTGTCAGGATCCCATTTTGTTACTGGGAGTGAGGAAACTGAGGCACACTGGACTGATGGAGAGGGCGCAGGCACAGCACGTCCCTCCTAATGCAACATATATCAAGAAACAGTGTGTAGTGACATAGAACAGAACCTTTCAGATGAATTCTGCATTTTTACTGCACACAGTTTGAAGGCTCATCTCTATGTCTGGGAACTGCCTAATGTTAGACTTTTCACATGACCACAGTCTCTACCTGACTTTTTGGATTCCCAGCATGCTTTACGGTTTCTCCTCTGCTGTTGCTTTCAATTTCTAATGACTACATATCCCATGGTAATTTACTGTCTGCAAGCAGTGATTCCTGTATTGACTCCTGAAACTCCTCACAGTACCTCTGTAGTTTAGAAGGCATGCTTTGTGAATTCTGTGACACAGGAGTGATTATCAACAGGGCATAGTGAATAAGTGTCGCAGAATTTAAGGACCTAAATATGTATAGATGTTTCACAAAGTAAGTTTACTTCAAGATTGTACAGATTCATAGGAGTAGTCTAGACAGAATTGAAAATAAATGTGGAATTTAATATATGAATTAAAATTTTTACCATAGGTACACTCAAAACTGACCATACACATTATAAGCTGACTGTACATTCAAGTTAAGATTTAAAAAGTGCTTGCACAATGGAAAAAAAAATATTGTTTAGTTAGGCCCCCATATTACATGATTTTGTCACATGTATGGCCAATTTAAAATGAAATCAAAGTTAAAAGTGGCATGACTCATTCATTTTTATGAATATAAGAAGAACCCAGCATTGGTTTAGTCAAAGGAACTAGTCAGACAAACCTGAATTATTTGTCTTTTGGTTGCTATGTGTGTGAGCACAAACCTTTCTCTGAGACTTTTAACAAGTTAGTGGTTTGGTAAAGACTGCAGTAACTTTAAATGGAGATAAAAGAAGATGATTTAAGATATGCTGTAGATATAATTTTTACATTTTTTTATAGTTTTATTTTTACTGTGAACTTTCTTATGTTTCAGGTCCTCTAAAAGCAACTTTTTGTAAGAATGATTTTAGTTTAGTCACATTTTTGACCACAGATCACATTTTTCTTTGTCAAAAAAATAAATAAATTTACCAAATTAAAGGCAACCTAGAAAAGGGGACATTCAGGAAATGCCTGGTCTTGTGGTGAACATGCTACTGTTCTTACAGTCACTCTTATGCTACTTTCACACCAATACCACCCGAGTGTTAGCAGTAAAACACAGCTAATTTGCGGCACTTTGGCATCGCTATTTGGGCGGCAGCAGTGCTCTTTTAACCCCCCATAAGGGCGCTCCCGAAACGGTGTACAGCCGCTTCAGGAGCGCTGGCCATTCATTTCAAGGGGCGGTGGAGCAGTAGTATATACATCACTCCCACAACGCCCAAAAGATGCGGCTTGCAGGAAATTTTTTTACATCCTGCAACTGCATCGCCCCAGTGTGAAAGCACTCAGGCTTTCACACTGGAGTGCATTAGGAGACAGTTTAGAGGCTCTTTACAGGCGCTGTTTTTAGAGAAAAACGCCTGTAAAGCACCTCTGGTGTGAAAGGGGCTTTACTGTCTTGCAAACCCTCTACTTCAATACTTAATCACTGATTCTGGAAGTGTGCAGAGATCAGGCCTGGGACTACAAAAGTATTCAAGCCAGAGACTGCCACACTAATGGCATTTTTAGAAAGAGTAAAAATGTGTAATCTTGCATTAAAAACCGCTTCTTTCATAAAAGAGAAAAAGTTAAAACTCAAAGGGAAATGTTTAGTTCATTATTAAACATGAAAGTTTTGTAGTTTTAACAATTGATTGATTTAACTTTTTGACTATGAAAGAAGGCTTATGTTGTGTGCTGATTACATTTACTTTTCACTTGCCAAGACAAGTTAAAACTTAGTTATTGCATGGAAATTTTAAAAAAAATAATACACCTTAAACCTCATGCATAATCTATTTTACAATACCCTAAATGCTCCTCACATTTTACACCTTTGACTGCTTCAGGTACAGTATGACAGTACTTGCTCTCCCTATATTCTTTATTGTAACTGGGGTATGGATTGACAAATTATGCTGTGAAGCTGGTTGCTTAGCATCCTAAACCTGGGCAATGTTAACTTAAAATGAAGCTCCTGTTTTGTTGAAAAAAAGTCCCCCATGATAAACTACTGTATGGACATTACAGGGTTTCTAGAAAATTTTACAGCACATTTTTTTTTTCTTTTGGGAAAGGTTAAAGAAAACACACATATTTCACCAGCTCTAAACACCTTTTCCTACAAGTATTTGTCAAATGAGCTTCCTCAAAACTAGATAACATCTTTCACAGGCTCACCTACAGGAAATGTCCCCTTCCTACTTTATTATTATTATTATACAGGATTTATACAGCGCCAACAGTTTACACAGCCCTTTACATATAAAAGGGGGACAATACAGCTACAATACAATAGAATACAAGAGTATTAAAAGGGCCTTGCTCAGAAGAGCTTACAATCTAATAGGGGGGGGGGCAGGTGGTACAAAAGGTTGTAACTGTGGGGAGTGAGCTGATAGAAGTGGTAAAAGATCAGTTGGAGGTGTGATAGGCTTCCCTGAAGAGACGCATACTTCCATAAATACTATAGAGTTAGTAATATTTCCTGTCTTGTTTGGGTTCTGACACAGCCTCTTGACTTAGGCTTACATTTACCTACTTGTTTACCGACTTTGACGTGTTTGAAAATTCTTTGCTTCCTGACTTGGATTAATATCTCTCTGTGTATGACCTGGCCTGTTTCCAACCATGGTCTGTGTGTACCAATTTGATGCTTCTTACCTCATTGGCTATGAGCCTGGCCTCCATGACTCTTTTTTTAGCTTTCTGTGGTGTACTTTCACCTTTCCATGGCTGTGGCCTGCATACACTCATTCCCACTGCTTACTGTTACTGATGTGCACATTATTCAGTGTCTGACCATATTCCAGTATCACCACCTCTGCTCCTGTCATTGGCTGCTGTGTTATCATCAAGGTATGACTTTTCTGCTTGGCCACCAGCTTATTGTATGTGCTGAACCTCATTTATTCTTTACTGTCCACAGTGACTGTATTTATAATGGTTAATGCTGGTATTACAGAAAAAAGTCCACATCTTCTTTGCCAGTCACTTTATTAGACCTAGTGCTGGTGGGTGGTCATTAGAACCACCTGAATTTACAGAACTCTCCTTCTCCGACCAATGTATCTCACCCCCTCCACACAAGTCAGCTTTGCTTCTCCTATCTGTTTCTTCCCTAGAAGGACTGGGGCTCAGGCGGGAAGATGGGTGAGAGGGCCTCTGGGCCCTGGAGGCAGGGGGCCCCACAACGGATTCCTCAAGAAGCAGGGGAGAGGAAGGGAAAAAAGCCAATCAGCCTGACCTTGGTGCACAAGCTCACGGACCTTGGATAGCAGGAGCTCAGGGTCCATAGTGAAGGGACTGTACCTAGAGTCTGCAGCTCTTCCAGCCACATTTTCTACAAAAGACCCAGAATTCTCTGAGGCAGTTCTTTTAATGAGCTAAGGCCCAACCCATCCCCATGACTACGTCAACTCCTGTTTGCACCTATACAATTGTTTCCGCCTAACTCCTGGTCATGCCCCCATCAGTCAAGGCTCTCTTTCCCTAGGGGGCTCAAGAGGCCTTCAATATCACCTCACAAGCCACCTTTTCTTCTGCTACATATGTTTTCCACCTTCTCCTAAAAGTCAGCTTTCCTTCTTCTACATGTATCTCCCACCTCCTCCTGTGTGCAGACAAACGTATTACAGGTGTCTGATTTAGGAGATCAGCTAATTGGCATACCAGCAGCCCTTCAGCTTCACAAACCCCAACATTGTTGTTAATATGTTCTATTCACAGCTGTATTTACAGCTTTAAACAGTTATACCATTAGAAATAATTGAAAATATTTTATTTATTCAAGATTTCTTCATGAAACACCTGATAAATAAACTTAATTAAATATTACTATCAAATCAAGACAAAATAAAAAATAAAATTATTCAATTTATTGATTTACAGTATGCTACAATAAATTATGTTTAATTTATGCTCATGGCTGAAGAGGAATGTCAACTCTCATATGAGAATTCCCTTAAGGCTCAGCACATGATAGTCCAGTTTCTTTAATTAAATTATATGGTACATTAACATTAATCAATGTAGCAAACTGGGGGTTGTTAAATATTGCAAAAGCTGCCCACATTTGCTTTATTTGAGTAAAGTATGCAAAAAAATTAATGAAATATACATGGCTTTATTAAAGCAAACCCATTTTATTAGTGTAAATTGCCAGACATAGGCACAAAAAAGCCCCCAATGAAAGACTGCTCAAGTACAAAAACCTATTCACTGTGAATAGATCGGTAGATAGATAGATAGATGCAGTCTGCACATCTGTACCAGTCAGACAGGGAGTAAAGTAGGTGCTCATTTACTAAAACCATTTAAACATTACACACCATAATTATGGTTAGAACATAATGAAGAATGCCTGCCACATCTTACCTGTCTAGAAGTGATCAATATTCATGTCTATATGACAAACAGAGAAGGTCCCAGCTCCTATCACACCCACACCTAGCTTAAATATAACCTTAAACTGGCCATCGATGGACCAAAATTCAACTGGTTCAGCAGAGACCAGACACATTTTAAACCATTTATGTCCATTCCTCCTTGACACGTGATGAGCTAAAGATCAGCTTCTGTCAAACAGGAGTGTTAGACAGCTTTTGTTGCTCAGTGGTTGCAGCCAATGCTTTCCCCAGCACTGTGCACAGGGGCAGTGCTGAAACATGAATGTAACTATATGGAGACAGGTATAATGCACATTTAATATATTTATTTGCCATCATAGCAGTAGTAGAGTCTTCTGCCATGTAAGCCATGGATTTATCCATAAAGTTTGAAGACAAGCTTTTGGTGCCTTCCTTTGGTCCCTTCTTCATAAGGTTACATATGAAAAGCAATGAAATACATTGGTTGTATTTAATTTCCACATTGTAGCTAAAATAAATAAGTGGGATTCAGCAACAGTTTAAAAAAAAGTACAAAGAGTGAAGAGGGAAAGAGGATGAAGGTCTTGAAAGCCTTCATCTTTAAAGTGATATTAAACCCAAAACCAATAATGTAATATATTGCAGCTTACCAATCATTAGATGTAATGGGTCCATTTTTTTTTAGCTTCTTTCATACTGTTTTCACCTGGTTTATCTGGCCAGTAACACACCCCCTGTATTAGAGTGCCTACACTCTGCATGAAGGATCACAGGGTCACATTTGGACAGCAGTATTGTTAATCTGGGAGAAGGGGAGTGTTAGATGTACTAGCAGATTTAGAAACACTAACCAATTGAAGCCAAATTCACACTTTATAAGCAGTTACATGAACAGCTTTTTTTCCTTTTGGGATAAAAAGTTTACATAAATAAAAAAAAGATGATCACTGTAGGCACCTCTGTCTGTGGTAAATGGTTTGTCTCATCCCTCTAACTGTTACATCTGCAAGAGAGCTGGTTCTTCTGAAAAGCAACTGACTTACTGGCCAGATCACTGTAATAAAATAAGAGAAAGAAAGGCTAAAAAAAAAAGAAAATGAATGCATCCACCAGAGCTAAGCATTGGTAAGCTGCCATAAATGTTTCCTTTTCAGTTTAATACCACTTTAATAACTTAAGTTTTTTAATCAAGGGTATAAACCCTTAAATGCCAAATGTTCCATAATATTTGAATTTGTTGAAACAAGTTCCTCCCTAAAATAAATATTAGGTTTTGTTGCTTTTACTTTAAGATTGCAAAAACATAAATATTAATTCATTATTAATACATTTTTAAAAATATATATGGTACCTGCCAGTGCTGACAAGGACTGGCATCCAGGTCTATTCTCATCCAGGCTTCACTACCTAGCAAGTCACTGACCTGGAACAAGTGCGCAGGATGGAAGTTTAGACATGTTTGACTTTACTGGCTGAATATTTGTTCCAGGTCAATGACTCACTAGGATGTATAAAAAACAGCCTATTACCTTTAAAATCGAGCCAGCAAAGGTGGTCCTTAAATTTGTGTAACAAATTCCCTTTAATTTAATTTAAAAGATTACTTTAGAGTTTTGAAAATGTAAAACATGCAGGCTATAAAAATCATCTTGTTTTCCCCCACAATTACATACTTTAAATGGTTTGACCTTTTGTACAAGAAATCACTTGAATATGCTAAAAACATAGCTGTTCCATTTTATCCATTTTTGCTGCGTTTAAACGGCACTGTCAAACAAAGGTCAGCGTACAGTCTACTAATAAAATGATATGCTCATCTATTGAATGAAACCACCAATAAGCCTTTTAGTAGAAAAAAATCAATAGATGTTCTGTAATGCAGTGCAGCGCAAAACAAATACAGCATAAAATCAACATTGTTTCTATAGGAAATGCATTAAAATGCACTACAAATCTATGGCTATGCAGTGCCAAAATGTATTTGATAAAGCATAGCTAGTTAAATGCACCACAATGTTCTTCTGTCTAAATAGTATATTTGTTACTTTTATTTGGCCACTCCATCTTAGTGCATGCATGGGTTCTCCAATACCTTATAACAAAGAGTGGGGCATTCATTTAGAAGATTCAGCAAACTGAAGTCAGTTTCCATTGTTAAGTCATCAAGCTTTATAGATGTGAACATTTAATAAAGGAAATCAGTAAGCTGCCTTTGCTGACAGTTCTAGTGAAGTCATCCTGATCTTTCTCTACTCAGCAGGTCACTGACCTTTAACAAGTTTGCAGCTTGCGATACCAAATGTAACAAGCAGGTGACAATTTGAGTCACATTTGATGCTTTAGTCTCCATATTGCTTGAATACTAACATACTATGCCTAACAGGTTAAGTTGTGGGTGAGTTAGGAAGTCTATCGGATCAAAACTATGGGACCAAAAATAGTTTTACTTATTTATACAAATATAGTTATAATTGCTGCATCTTTTTCTGTTGTTCTTTCTCCGTTTAATCATGTCAGATTTCAACAAAGGTGAAAAATATCTACTAACATCTACAATATATTGTTTGTAAAAGTTATTCATTATTATAACTTAAAAAAAAAAGAAAATGAAAAATGGACTGTGCTTTAGGTGTATCAAAACTCAAGAATATATGTATATATATATATATATATATATATATAGATATATATTGTATATATAGATACTGTAGATAGATAGATAGATATGCAGATATCTTTTTTTTCTTGATATTTTCCAGATATAATAAAAAGAGTTTCAATGCTATATTTAACATACCAAAAGGAATGAATAAAATAACATCATAGTTTGGGTTTACATACACTGTAGTATGTAACTTAAATATTTGGGTTTTGTGGTCATCTTTTACAATGTCATTTTTGTAAAAAAGCTAATGAATTTGGATGAAAACAGTCCAAATGTAGTAGTAATTAATTAGATATATTGCACTATAGGTAACACCTAATTTCCACAAAATACCTATTTCTGCCACACAGAAAAGGAGTTAGACTTAGCGATGTGAGAAGTAGAACTTAAATAGTAGAGGAGACAGAGAATAGCTGTATGTGGGCCTGTCTTTATGTAATTTTTCTATATCACACTGAGCATATACCGTAATTTCCTTACTATTCTCTTTTGCAAGCTATTCTTTGTTCCAAAATTACAGATGCACTTAAAGTAGAACTATAGGCAAAACTTTTTTTTTACATTTTGGATAGAGTAAGTGAAGGTCATACTCATAACCCCTGTCAGTTAATTTTTTGCTATCCGTTTCCCATTGGGGAGAATTCCCTTCACTTCCTGTCCCATAGCCAAACCAGTAAGTGAGAGGAAATCCCTGCAAATTAAGTAAATCCCTAGGGGTACCCCAGGTCACCAAAATTACTATAGCCTTTAGAAGATTTTCCCTCTATCTGGTAGCATCGGGAGGGGGAGCTGAAGGGGGCTGGAGCCCCTAGTGCATTCCCAAAAAGCCTTGGGTCTCGGGCATTCATAAAGGAATGATTAGCCCCGACCCCAAGCGGCCGTTTACAAATACGGGCGGGGATCAATCCGAGCCTGGCCAAGTGAGTAAAACAAAGTCCCGCCTCCTGGACCCGGCAGCGCCTATGATGAAGGTCACACTGGTCCAATGCCAGGACCACGGGACGTGTGACATCCATCATAGGCGTTGCTGGATCTAGAAAGCGGGAATGATGCTGCAGCTGCACCAGGCACTGGAAGATCCCCACTCGGTCTGTGTAAATGGACGGGCGGCTCTCCTATCCTGTCTGCCTGATGCCTGCAGGCAGGGCCGTCTCCTGAATGGTCATGAGGGATGGGCGCGGCGCACACTACAGGTAAGGTTGAGCAGCCTGAGCTGCAGGAGTGCCAACTGTCAAGAAGTAGGTCAGTGTAGGGGGCAGGTAGGTCAGTGTAGGGGGCAGGTAGGTCAGTGTATGTGTCAGGTAGGTCAGTGTAGGTGTCAGGTAGGTCAGTGTATGTGTCAGGTAGGTCAGTGTATGCATCAAGTAGGTCAGTGTATGTGCCAGGTAGGTCAGGGTAGGTGTCAGGTAGGTCAGTGTAGGTGTCAGGTAGGTCAGTGTATGTGTCACATAGGTCAATGTATGTGTGAGGTAGGTCAGTGTAGGTGTCAGGTAGGTCATTGTATGTGTCAGGTAGGTCATTGTATGTGTCAGGTAGGTCATTGTATGTGTCAGGTAGGTCAGGGTAGGTGTCAGGTAGGTCAGTGTAGGTGTCAGGTAGGTCAGTGTATGTGTCAGGTAGGTCAGTGTATGTGTCAAGTAGGTCAGTGTATGTGCCAGGTAGGTCAGGGTAAGTGTCAGTTAGGTCAGTGTAGGTGTCAGGTAGGTCAGTGTAGGTGTCAGGTAGGTCAGTGCAGGTGTCAGGTAGGTCATTGTATGTGTCAGGTAGGTCAGAGTAGGTGTCAGGTAGGGCAGGGTAGGTGTCAGGTAGGTCAGGGTAGGTGTCAGGTAGGTCAGTGTATGTGTCAGGTAAGTCAGTGAATGTGTCAGGTAGGTCAGTGTAGGGATCAGGGGGGTTATTGTAGGGGTCTGATAGGTTAGTGTAGGGGTCAGTGTAGAGGGCAGTTAAGTCAGTGTAATGATCAGGTAGGTCAGTGTATGTGTCAGGTAGGTCAGTTTAGTGGTCAGAATTGATGAGCACTGGTGAGCCAGGCAGCAACCGGCAAGTGTGCCTACCCCCCCCCCCCCATGCCGGGCTTGCTCAGGCTGAAGCCCCTGGTCTTTTTCTCACCTAGCAATGCCTCTGTCTCTATCACTTTTTTTGGGACAACCCAAAATTTTACTTTCACTGATAATGGTGGACAGAACAAATGTAGAGCATGAATCTCCCTAATGGGGGTACAGACAGCAATAAAAACTGAAAGTGGTTGTAATCCATCTCCATCCAAAACTATAAAGTAAATTGTTTTGTCTTCAGTTGTACTTTAAATCTGGATATACTTTGTATTTAGTTCTGTTAATGATGATTGCAGAATGCTGGCAGAAAAAAAGGGAACACAGTGAAAAAGCAGAAAGCAAAACACTAGCAACTAATGTACAGATGTGCCTAAAGCTTAGATTATTAGCCAAAGACTCTATCATCATTTTTTTATTTGCCTAAATATTTCCATGTAGATGTGTCGGATTTACAGACAATGCTCCACTCAAGGCTACTTTCTGCATTTTGGTGTAATATATTAAAACAATCTCTGGACCGGTTTTGAACAAAATACACCTTTCATAGGAAAGAATTAAATCATGTAAAATGTGTCTGAAACCTAGAGATGTGAATGTAGCCTTAGACAATAATGATTTGTTTATTGCAGGAATCTCTGCAGATTGGAAAGTGTTCTTGCATATATTCAGGGAAATTAAAACATCTGATTTACTCATCACTACAAAAAAAATATATAACTGTGAAATTCATATTTCCATCATTACGCTGCTCTTGTATATACCAAGTCCTATTCAGTAATACAAGGGTTAATTTACTAAAGGCAAATGGGTTGTTTCCGTTCCAAGGAATTTGTCCCAGAACATAGTGAATGTGGTGAAGTTTCATATTGCAAAGAAGACCCTATCATATGCAAGGAAAATGAAAAATAAATACACTTTATGCTTGCACTTGATTGGATAATAGAAATTAACACAGATTCATCTCATTCACTAAATTCTGGGGCAAATTCCTTTGAAATGTACAACTTCCCTTGCAAAGTGAACAATCTATTGCCTTTAGTAACAACTCCACTATGCTATTTCTAACAATTGCAGTAACACCTAATTTAAACACGATGGCTACAATTTAATGAGCTTGCCACTAGAGTGTTCCAGAAAACTTTAATTAGTTCCGTACTGGCTCGCCTACATTTACTGCTGCAGAGTGGCTCTATTACACAAAATTGCCATCTATAAACAGCAGATTGCACATGGGCAGCTAGCGGGCGGGAGCCCGCACTCTGCAGGAGTGTGCCCGCGGCTTGGGCGGAACCGATGTCCGCCAGCAAACCGCAATGACCTGACAGAGAGAAAGAATGGGGAACCGTGGATGTAAACACGGCGGTTCCCTGCTCTGTCAGTGGGCATTTAAAAGATCTACTGATCCCTGTCACTGGGATCAGTTAGAGCTCTTATGCCCATGGTAGCACAGCCCCCTCACAGTTAGACCACGCCCAGGGAATACAGTTAACCCATTCATTGCCCCCTGCAGGTTAACCCTTTCACTGCCAATGACATTTATACAGTAATCAGTGGATATTTAAATTTCTGATCGCAGTATAAATGTCATTGGTCCCAAAAACGTGTCAAAAATGTCCAACATGTCCACTGCAATATCACAGTCCCATTAAAAATAGCAGATCGCCGCAATTACCAGTAAAAAAAAAAAATGTAAAAATGCCAGAAATGAATTCTCATGGTTTGTAAACGCGGCAACTTTTGCGCAAACCAATCAATAAACAATATGAATGTTAATGTGGGTGTGAGTGAGAGCAAGACTGAAGCAACAATCCTTAGAATGTATTGTACTTATTAAATTAATAGGAATTATTTTTGCCATCTCAATTAGCTGCCACCTTGTAACTTACTGTAGTTCCACAAAATTGCTATTGTAAATATTCTCCGCATAATTCTTAAGCCTTTACTGCTCATCCACCAACCATGGCCCTTTAAACTGGGTGTCAATGCAGACAGGTGGGATGGACTTCCCAATCGCCTGACTGCTGTGATTGGCTATCACAGTGGTACATGATTGGGAACCCATCCCACTGGCATCTGATTCTAACTATAGTCGGTGGTAGTTCCATCACTGTGCTGGGAGTGTGCAATGAGTGCGCGCTGAACACAGAAACCACAGCTGCCATGGATGCATATGTGTGGCGTGTGGGGTTAGGGCCCACCCTCCTTGCCACCACACATATGCATTATGTGGTCTGCAAAAAAATAGCATTTTCCTCAGCACAAATCAGCACAAATCATCACCTTTAATTAAATAAAGGACATGGTCCTCTGAAGAGCTGACCTTTTGGTTTTAAAGTGCTATGACTCTATGGTATATAGAAGATTCATTCAGAACATATTGGAAGACAATTCCATTTTTTGCAGCCTTCAATGCATTGTAAAACTAGGATGCTGGATACCTCAGATCAGTCATTTCAAAAAGTTATACATGCCATTTGGTCATTTATCCACTACAGGCAGCAGGTTTGTATAACCATTGCTGGATAACCAGGGTTTTATATTGTTGATGGAAATAGGTGCCACTGACTCTCAGAACAAGATTAACAATGGAGCATTTTATATGTTTGTTATTAATATGTCTTTAAATGTAGTTATTCTACAAACATGTTTTCCTGTAGTGTTTTATCCCATATTAGATTAATGCAGGGGGGCCTAGATAATCAAGGTATAGAATTTATGATGAGGAAGAGAATTATGTCTATGTAATCTTATGGCCACATGATTCATTTCTTTTAGTTCTGTTTACTTTCTATAACTTTGCATTAAGAGCTCATATACAATTATGAATTAAAATGAGATAAATTGGGCTTCAGCACCCTACAGAAACAGTGAATGATTCCTTTTTATAAGTTAACACTGTAAATGTGGCTGTCAACAGAGAACCATACCTGCCAAGTGCTCCAACATCAGGACCAAAAGAGTATAGCTGAATTGCTCAGCACACAAAAACATTTGCCTTACTGCTCATTATTGTCTATTTCTAAGCAAAAAAACTTCCACCAGGCAGACATTGACACTGCAGTACAGTTTTTTTTCAATGGCTCCTAATAAATGGTTCCCCAAGTTTGAGATCTTTGAAAACAGAAAGCATGTGTGTATTCATTCCCTTGGATGTAAGCTACACAGGAAATGTTTAATTGTTCATTAGCTTAATTGTTCTATATACCGGTAGTTGGGAATCACCTTATACTGCAACACAGTGATTAAAAATCCCCTTGCAGTTTAGGCCTTATAAGGGGTAGCTTTGATGCTTAAAGCCTCTGTTATTCATGCAGTACAGTATATAAAGAACAAAGATATGCTCATTATTTCTTCAACTCTAAGTCGTAGGCATATACAAGTTCTGCTTCATGCACACATAAGTTGTGACTCCAAGAAATATAAATAGAGTGAACAGAAAAAGCCCTTTTGAACCCGAGCTATTCTCACTTCTCTCATCTATATGCTAGTTTATCTTCCAGTGGTAATATGTTGTCTCGTCTAAATTTAAAGTGAAACTATGTGCAAAGTAAAAAAATGACATGTATGATTCAGACTGTCAATAGCAATAAGGACGCTTTTACAATATGTGCGAAGACACTAGCTTTTCAAGCACAGAAAAAAACCCATTATTTTCTATGTGCTCTGTACACATTGCAATGGAGCAGAGAGGTATGGAATAGAGAGGTGCAGAAAAATGCAAATGCTTGGAAAAAAATAGAAGAAAATGCAGTATTAACAAAAACGTTATACATTTCCTTGAAATCTATATATAAAATGACATTTTTACAATATGTACAATGAAATTACAGTGGTCCGTCAAGAGTTCCACTCCTCTGCAGGCCACTTTCACACTGGGGCATTTTTCAGGTGCTTTTGCACTAAAAATAGCGCCTGAAAAACACCCCCCCCATCCGCCCCAGTGTGACAGCCTGAGTGCTTTCACACTGGGGCACGCGTTTGCAGGACATTACAAAAAGTCCTGCAAGCAGCATCTTTGGGGCGGTGCAGTAAGCGGTGTATATACCGCTCCTACATCGCCCCTGCCATTGAAATCAATGGCTAGTGCTTCTGAAGCAGCTGAACACCACCTCGGAAGCATGATGCTCAGGCACTTTTAACCACTTTTTAACCCCTTGTGTGGGGTTAAACGCGCCCCGCTGCTGCCCAAAGAGCGACACAACATAACAGCGGTAAAGTGCCGCTAAAACTAGCGGTGCTTTACCGCTACCGCCCCAGTATGAAAGTGGCCTTAAAGTCTCTGTACCACTTTATGGATTGAACTGCCTGAGTGATGATTTATGACCGCTGGTAGTTTATCGCTTTCTTGAAAACATAGCATTACCATTACTATCAAGGTTTCTCTTATCCAACACATAAAGCATGGATTCTGTTAAAATGAATTATCTAGAAAACTTACATACAATGAAATATAGACAAATCAAAGAACTTAGAGGAATTGTTACTTTTAAACAGGCAATATAGTAAACCTGTTTTATAAGAAAAGAATTATTGCAATAAAAATATCTGCTTTGCCCACAAATCGCTTTCTACTTTTATATTTTGACATATATTTGGAGGTGAGAGTCATGATTAATACAGTAGAGTTGACACTTAAGGAGTCATGTGATCTGCACAAGGATCATCTTGCAAATGTAGTTGTTAAAGTGTAATTCCACTTTGCCTGAGAAATTAATAAATAATAGTTTATTGAATAATTATATCTATGAAAATTACATGCATTTAAAGAATTTTAGGAAACGCCATTGCAGAGTACTACCTGCTGCTGCTAATTTTTAGATAAACACATGGATTCTACTCACTTCCTACTTTGTTCTAAGTGCTGAGTGGGAGGGTCTCCCTGCTATAATCATATGATTAGCCCCAGTGTTGTAATAAAATACAAATGCTGAGAAAATCTGGCAGCACATCTGGCGAGAAATTCGATTTTTGGGGAGTTTTTCATACAAACAGCCTTCTGTGTTGATACAGAAACATTGCTGCCATGATTACAAGAAAGTTTAGAGCCTAAGTTTAGTAAAAAAAATGTTTTCTTTCTTTTTTTTTTTTTTTACAAATCCACACAAGGGACAGTACTTACATTTAACCTGAAATGTTCCTTGTGCTGGTGAAGGCTACCATAGTTATAATTCTCTATTCTGTGCACCTCTCCCATACTCCACGGCCATAATCATCTGGTGTTGTGGGGGTTAATAGAGCTAATGAACCTTTCACAGGCACTCATCAAGATACTTTACATCTTTCATTTTTTTAAATAAAAAATATAATATTACAATCTTGGGTTGACAGTCCATAATCCTGATATCATATTGGAGTCAGCATTTTCTGAAAGAAACCCCAAAAACTTGTACTGTATGAATAAAGGTAGATTTCTAGTTACAATTGTTTCAATGGTGGTTAAATTAGTACACACAAATATGTATGATAAGTGTAATAATTAAGTATGTATATGATGTCTTTTCATGCTTTTGCTATCTTTTGGAAGAAAACCTGTTAGATAATACTTTGTTGTGTGAATAGGATCAGACTTTCATTCTCAATACTGAACTTAACAAAAATTCCCTAACATCTTCTCCAGCTAGTCAGCACAAAAAACCTAATCAAACCGTTTCAACATTTTTTAATACATTTGCAAATACATGTGAAGTGACATTTTCCTGTCAAACCACCTCTGGTCTCTAAGTATAAGCAATCTGAGCTCCTAGTTTAGGACCTGTATATAGCAACGCATAAATGGAGCACAGACATGTCTTGGAGGTAGCAACTCCTTTAAAGTACAATTCCATAATATACCCAACTAATCTTAAAAATGTCCCCTCTCCCCTCTTAACACCTATTCTGCCTAACCGGTGTAAGAAAGATCTGACACAGGGGGGCTGGATCAGGTAAACAGACTGGAGCGGCCTGAAAATAAGTAAGTATATATATCTTTCTTACTCAGGTTAGTTAGCATAGGTGCTAGGAGGTGGGAGGGAGCATTTTTAAGATTAGTTAGTTATATCCCAGAGTTCTACTATAAAGGTACAGAAATATACTAGAAACCCACACTTGTTTCAGACGTATTAATTTTTATTTTTATAACAGAATAAAAATGGCAGCCACTTAGATCAATGTATAACTAGTAAAAGGAAAGGTGCACAATGTCAGAATTATGCACATAGCAGTGCAGAAAATTTTCAGCATCCTCTCCAGATAGTCAGCACAAAAAAAAAGAATTACACATTTTCAAATTTTCAACTTTTTAGGTTAAAACATAGGTTTTTGTTGCATTCCATTGCAAAAAACATGTGAATATATATTACCACATCAACTGTAAATTAGACATGTCAAACTGGCATGTTTTTTGGGTTTATGTGACCCTCACACTTCTTACTTGTAGCCCCCAGCCAGCTTAGGAATTATAAATGAAATACATATAAATTGCATAGAAAGCCACATTTTCTAGTCAAAGCACCTCTGCAAAATATGTTCCCTCGAGGTTCCATTTGATGAAGGCTACACCTCTTTATATTATATGTCAGCTGAATGCTTCATAAGGTGTTTTATGGACCCTTTCTCTGGGATAAATATTGCCAGTTACAGTTATTTTTATAATATTAATTTCCAAAGCTGAATTTCTGAAACTAAGTAGGTGTGGCCCTCAGTAAATATAATGTGGCCTCTTTCAATTTTTTTCGACTCGACCTGGCCCACTATTTTTTTTTATAGATATAACAATAAATATAAAATTGACATGCACTTTCAATTATTTCAAGCTTTATGACTGGTGAAAATTGAAACCTTGAGAAGGAAAAATTGGAACTGGGAACAATAAACCTGTAGGCTCAAGGCTCAAGACTTTCCTCCCTATTATTTATAGTTTACAATATTTCACTGTAGTTGTTAGAATACTTTTTGCCACCGATTTCCACACCTCTTCCCAAGTCCTACCAATAGCTAAATTGTAATGCCAAGACATTATTTCTTTCATCTGTGTTCCAAATGTTACCTTCAAAATACGTTGATTGTGAGGCTTAAGGATAGGTTTTGGGAACAATTTTTTTGTACAGTTATACAAAAGTTTTATCTAAAATAAGTGATGCATTTAGGTTGTAAATTGGACATTCTGTCCACCTAATCCTTGATCCATCATTGATTTTAGCTGTAGAAAGGTCTACAGACATATGTGTTTGTCAGTGATCTCTGTCCTACCTTTCTCTTTGCTGGAGCACTCCAGCTTGATTTGAAATAACAGCTAGTATGCAAGGGGTGATGGTACATATGTTTAAAGAATGGTTAAAGGGAATTGCATCTAGGGCTGTTCCAAGTAAACCTGTCATGTAGTGAAAGCTGTAAAATCAAAGTTAAAACCAGATACTTAGTGGTACCTACACATAAATGTCATCCTAGGTGCCCAGTCTCAGGGAATTTTGGAAGAAATATAAGATGTATGTGCCTGCTTTAAAACTTTTAATGCCAAGTTCAATCTATGATCACATGGTCATTAAAATTGTGCACTTTTGTATTTTTGACTTCCTCCTAGTTCCCTCACCCATCCACCAGAACCTTCACATTCACTAGGCATGGCTTTGCATCATTCTAGCACAAATGGGCACACCATGCTTACCATTGTTATAAATTGTACCCCTAGAAAATACTCATTCTGAAAATAGGTCACAGTACATCTGAAACACAAGAGCTTGATCCTTTTCCGCATCTAGTACCCGTGGTAACATAAACGTACAATTGTTACAGCATAAAAGGTTTACTGTTTTACCCATTTAGTATTTCTTGAAATTGTAATACACAGCTAATGACAATACTTTTTTCAACCTCTGTTGCCGGACACTGTAGCATGAATAAACTGTATAAATAATTTAGACTTTTTTAAACAGTGGCATATTAGGTCAACCATAACTGAAAATATTTCCCTGAAGTCGTTTCCAAAAATAAAAACCAAATGGTTATATAACAACAATAGTAGTACATTGCCATACAAACAGAAAAGAGACACATTTCATGCAATTCTGAAATATAGATGCACATAATTTAAAGAGAACAGGAACTGTGGAAGCTGTGCCCTAAAAAGTCAAAGTGCAAAAGACTAGTCAGTGGTATTGCCTGCAGGCTTCCTGCCGCTGCTCTTTACCCCATTACACACTTACCATGCTTTGTCCTTTACTTTGTCTGTACTTAGAGGCAGCCATATTGGTAGTCCACTGGATTTTGCTTTATCCTGTCAAAGCTGCCCCTGATAATTGTTGAGCTGGTGACTAGTAAATAATTAACACAAAGTAGCCAGAGAGGTGGTGAAAGCAGAAATCCACAGAATGGATGAAGCAAGGAGATCCTTGTACTGCAGGTACCCAGGTACAGCTTCCTCTCCAGCAAGTAGAACAGTGAGCAGCACATGTCACAAGTGACATAATCAAATTGACTTCAAATTTTGAAAGACTAGCAGAGACACAGCAGCTTAGATGATCTCACACTGCAGAAATAAAGCTAGGTGTCAGGTACAGGAATGCTTTACTATTTTCTACAAGGAATTCAAATCTAAAGGTAATTTTTTGGGGTATTGCTTAGACAAAATTAACACTGATATATATTTTCTATAGGATAGCATATCTTTACTTTTTGAGCAAAGGCAAAACTAAACTAAAGGCAAAACTTTTTTTTCATTTTAGCTGGAATAAGGGAGGGTTGTAATGTAACTCCTGTCTTTTTTGTGTCATAATGTGTTCAATTTCGGAGATTTTCCTTCACTTTGTGTCCCACAGCCAAAATAGAACAATGTCCCTATCAGAAGATACTGTTAGAGGGACAACCCAAAATTAGTTTTTTTTTTTCTCTCACTTTTTATGATAATGGTAAACACAACAAATAGAGAGGGTGAATCTCCCTCACAAAGGCACAGCCAGCACTGAAAACCAGTTTTCTAGTCTCTCTCCACATTGTCTAAAACAAAAAATGACATTAGTTATACTTTACACACACATAGTACAGTGGATTTACTAAAGGAGTAGCAAAGTGAATTTTCACAGAGCTTAGTGAATGACATGGAGCTAAGTGAAAGTCAATCTCGTGCAAGAAAAAAAATGGAATTTTTCATCACATATAATTGGATGAAGTCAGCATAATATCACCTTGTTCAATACGGTAATAAGCTATTCAAAAATCCATTTGCAAAGTAGGCATGTTCTACCCCTGTAATAAATGAATGACAGTGGCCTTGATTTACTAAAACTGGAGGGTGCAAAATCTGGTGCATGCCAATCAGCTTCTAATTTCAGCTTGTTCAATTAAGCTTTGACAAAAAAAACTTGAAAGCTGATTGGTTTCTATGCAGAACTGCGCCAGATTTTGCACTCTTCCGTTTTAGGAAATCAACTTCAGTGAGTCTATTGTTGACATAAATAGTTTTATACTTTTTGTTCTGTGCATCAGTAAGAGGCACATAGAATTCATAATAACAACACAACTGAGAGTGTTTTTCTGTCTTGGCTCACTATTATAGTCATAGCAATATGACAATTGCTAAACACTAGGAAAACCAAACCATTTATAATAAAGTCCCATAAGAGAAATATCTGTGCTGTATTGTCTTATTACATTAAGTATTGCAACAGAGATTTTCCAGTAACAACTAGAAATTCATAAACATTTCCCTAGGTAAAATCAAACTTTTAGACAAATAATAATAAAAAAATAAAGATGTGTCAGTTTTTGTAATGATGTAAAAATATGTTTTTGACCATGAGTCTCTATTTGATTTAAAGCGATATTAAAGCCTTTTTTTTTTAACCTCCCTGGTGGTAATCCCGAATGGGGTTTGGGGTGGAATTTCAGTACCATTAGCGGTAACCCAGAGCCACACTCGGGATTGCATTGCTGGATCCAGGTGGGGTTACTTACCTTGTCCCCTGGATCCAGCGATGTCCTCCCACGGTGTCAGCGTGTCTGTCCTCCGCCCGATGCCTCTGTGTGCCAGGCTCCGTTCCCTGGGAGCGTCGCGTCGCACGGGGACGGAGACCGGCAGGAAATTCAAATAGTGAAACACACAGTACACATACAGTACACTGTAATCTGTAAGATTACATTACTGTATGAAAACATTTCACATCCCCTTTGTCCCTAGTGGTTTGCCCAGTGCCCTGCATGCACTTTTATATTATATATGTCATTCTTTCTGTCTGGAAACTTGAGAATGTCCATAGCAACCAAAAAGTGTCCCTTTACGTCAAAAGTGTTTTTTTTTATCAGCTAGAAACCAGCGATATGTTATGATAATGTTCACGAGAGCCTTGCCTCTCTGGGGACTTGCACTCTTGATTGGCTTTTGGCATCAGCAGGAGCCATTGGCTCCTGCTGCTGTCAATCACAAACAGTGAGCCAATCAGGAAATAGAGTGGGTGGGGCAAGCCACTGCTCCGTGTGTGAATGGACAAAAGCACAAAGATGTGGCTCAGGAGTGTGCCTGCTTGTATTCCCCCACAGCAAGCAGCTTGCTATCAGGCCATCCAAGCAGGCAGGCTCCTGAGCTGTGGCTCTGTGTATCCGTTCAGCTTCCCCGCCCCTGCCATCTCCTGATTGGCTCATTGTCTGTGATTGACAGCAGCAAGAGCCAATGGCTCCTGCTGATGCCAAAAGCTAACCAGGAGTGCAAGTCCCCAGAGAGGCAAGGCTCTTGTGAACATCGCTGGATCGAGAGGGGGTTCAGGTAAGTATTAAGGGGGGCTGGGGGAGCTGCTGCTCACAGAAGGTTTTTTACCTTCATGCATAGAATTCATGAAGGTAAATACCTTGTTCCTTTACTATCACTTTAATTAACAAGACAAAAATATTTTCTTTAGACAATGTAAAGAGTTTCGCTAATAACTGATTATTAGATTTTGAAGAGGATAATTTAAATATTTGCAAAGCAAAAATATACTTTCCACTGCATGCTTTCAAGTTTTACTGTCAGTTTACTCACTTAAAGAGTAACTTTGCCTTAAAATACATTTGTAAGCAGGCAGGCTTTTCATTTCAGAAGAGACCTAATATAAGGCTGATTTACTAAAGAAGTTGAGGATCTTCCCTGAAAAAAATGTGTGAATATTCACTTCAATTTTCCAATGATGTGAAAAGCATCTGCTCACAATATTCTTTAAACAGTACACTGGGGTGCGCATGTGCTGTTCAGTGTATACTCTAAGCATGCCTTGGTGCTAGTACCAACTAACTCCCATATGCACGTGTGGAAGTTATGTCATCTTGAGCCATCCAATCAATATTTCCAAAGTTTCCAAACCCAGAAGTCAAGGTCTGTCAGTGTCTGTGAGGGAGCTCACAGATTTATATCGCTGAAGGGGAGGTGAGTATAATGGGGCACTTTAGTTTTGCCTTAACTTCCACTAACTGCATTAGGCAGTGTGTTGGAATAAGTATCAGAAGATAACCAGACTGACAATAAAATACTGTCAGGGTGAAAAATGTCAGTTTTTAACCACTTCATCCCCGGAAGGATTTACCTACTTCCTGACCAGGCCATTTTTTGCGATACAATGTCAATTGGTATCTGGTGCTCCAGAGGGAGTACTCCTTATGAGGTATAGTTGTTAGCTGAAAATGCTGAATG
Source organism: Glandirana rugosa (assembly GCA_018402905.1). Taxonomy (NCBI): domain Eukaryota; kingdom Metazoa; phylum Chordata; class Amphibia; order Anura; family Ranidae; genus Glandirana; species Glandirana rugosa. The sequence continues at coordinate 907,428 of BLSH010361173.1, read as the reverse complement.
GATGAGACAGTTCATGACAGGCAGAGGGGCAAAGATCAGAGGGAGGCAGCCATCCTTCACAGTGTGACCAAGGAACTCTGTAAGATATGTAAGGAAAACAGGGAGGGGGAGACGCCAACCTGAGTGTAGTATTAAAATATTAGCTTTATTTGCTCAAGATTAAAAACAGTAGGAAAGTCCTGGTATTGAACAAAGAGGTACAGATTCAAAGCTGCTATGGACTAGATAAGTGAGAGATAAGCACATTGGGATGACTTGATGACTTGATCAGAAAAGACATCTTCTGTTTATTATGAAAAGTAACATTCTGCCTGAAAAGGTGAACTTAGCCTTTAATCACTTGCTGTACGGCTGTACGGCAAGAGACTGTCTGGAGCCGATGCACGTGACCGGTGGGCGTGATGTCTACTGGCTACCCGTGATCGCTTCTCACAGAGCCAGAATGAGGATCTGTTGAAGTAAACAAACGGATCCCCGTTCTGACAGGGAGGTGGAGAGAGATCTGCTGTTCCCAGTGAACGGGAGCAGTTTTCTCTCTCCACCCCCAGTCACTACACTCCCCCCACAGTTAGAAAACCTAGAAAACTTAACCGCTTGATCGCCCCTTAGTGTTAACCTCTTCCCTGTCAATGACATTTATACTGTAATCAGTGGCTATTTTTAGCTCTGATCGCTGTATATATGTCAGTGGTCCCAAAAAAGTGTCAAAACTGTCCGATCTTTCCGCCGCAATATCGCAGTCCAGCTAAAAATCGCAGATCACTACCATTACTAGTAAAAAAAAAAATAATAATAAAATGCCATACATCTATTCCCATTCCCCGCGATAACTTTTGCGCAACCCAATCAATATACACTTGCGATTTTTTTTTACCAAAAATATGTAGAAGAATATATATCAGCCTAAACCGAGGAATAAAAACTGAGGAATAAATTTGTTTTTTTATATTTTTTGGATATTTATTATAGCAAAAAGTAAAAAAAAATGTTTTTTTTTTCAAAATTGATGCTTTTTGTTTGTTTATAGGGAAAAAAATAAAAACCTCACTGGTGATCAATTACCACCAAAATGAATTCTATTTGTGGGGAAAAAAAGGACGTCAATTCTATTTGGGTACAATAGCACATGACTGCACAAATGTCAGTTAAAGTAACGCAGTACCGTATTGCAAAAAATGCTCTGGTCAGGAAGGGGGTGAATCCTTCCAGGCTGAAGTGGTTAAACTAACCAAGTAAATACCCCAAGTAAATAACTATTCATTGATTTCTTTATACCATTTGGAAAGATAAAGCATGCTGAATAGCTTTGGTGATGCTGGCATGAAAGGTATTCCAATGATAAAGTATATAGTCCAATGTATTATGGTGAAGTAGTAATTGATAGGTTGGTAATGGTTTATTATTGTATAATTTGAAATGGATAAGTCATGCATGTACTGATGCCCTCAAAATTAATGAATATGAGTATGGGACTGTAATTGCTCTGTTTGTAAAATAAAGAGTCATGACAACAATGTCACCTTTGGACTGAGAGTCTCCCCCAGTACCCTGTCAAATACAGTACTGTGCTTAAAGGGTAGCTCCACTTTTGTGGGGGAAAACAAAATGGTAAATAAGAAAAAAAATCATATATCATATACAATTGTGACTCAAGTCATACTGCAATTCAATGTTATTAAAAATTACATTTCTTTTTCAATCAGCAGCTCTGTTATCTTCTGTAAAATGCAATGCAATATGGCTACCTGGAGGTGTTCTGTACACAGAATGTGTACAATACACACCCCAGAAACCTCATTTACTGCATGTGTGATTGCCTCAATGATTTTCCCAGAAGTTTGCCCTAAGACACAAGTCAGATTTCAAGCATCCCCTGCAACAAAATGTAATTTTTGGTATGATACTCCCAATAGGAAATCACATCTAAATAGATGCAGACCCTGCAATTTTCCTCATTAGAGCCATGCAGGTGCAGCAGCTGATTGATAATTATAAAACCAGTCCCATTAGATTTACTTTCCACTTTGACACACAGGTATTTCTATAGAATAACAACATGTAGGAATCTGCAACAAAGGTTGTTAAAATCCCTGCAATGTACACAGATCACTCAGAGGGGAGTGTTGTTTTCTCAATAAAAGTGGAGTTACTATTTCAGGTTGAATGTACAATGGGATGACATTACTGGAAGGAGATGACAGGGGAAACCCAATGGATATTTATTGGTGAGTAGAAGGAATTCCCTTAGGGGGAGGAAGTCCGTTGGAAGACACTTGGTTGACACTGTCCTGCACGGTGGAATAGACGTATCCATGAGGTGTCAGCTTTTACCCTGAGGCAAGATAGAGAGTTAGAGTAAGTAACAAATCAGAATTGACTGGCTGGTATTAATCCATGCAATAACATGCCAGCAGTGTGGTAATGTTTTAGATCTAATATGACAGCAGGCTACATTTTTTAACCCCTTCCCACCTTTGCTATGGCCAAAAGACAGCTACATTGTGGGCCTAAATTGCCGGGAGGGCATCCATTTACCTCCTCCCGTGCTGGAGCGACTGAGTGCTCGAGCTGATCCCGGCCCCTTTCCACGCAATCAGCTGTCAGCCAATGACATCTGATCATGTGATATAAACAGAGCCAGTAATTGGCTAGTTTTTCTCCTCAGGGTGAGGAGAAAAAAAAAACCTGATCACCAGCATCTATCAGAGGGACATCGGTCCCCCACACAGAGAGCCACCGCCTTATTTGTGCCCACCAGTGCCATCTGCCAGTGCCCACCAGTGCCACCTACCAGTGCACAACAGTGCTGCCAATCAGTGCCCACCAGTGCCACCTACCAGTGCCCACCAGTACCACTTATCAATGCCCACCAGTGCCACCTATCAGTGCCGATCAGTGCTGTTAATCAGTGCCTCATCATCAGTGCTGCCTATCAGTGTTGCCTACCAGTGCCCATGAGTGCCACCCATCAGTGCTCATCAGTGCCACCTCTCAGTGGCCATCAGTGCCACCTATTAGTGCTACCTATCAGTGCCACCTATTAGTGCCTTCAGTGCCGTGCGTCAGTACCACCCATCAGTGACACCTATCAATGCCACCTATCAGTGCCCACCAGTGCTGCCTCATCAGTGCTGCCTTATCAGTGCCCATCAGTGTAGCCTATCAGTGCCTATCAGTGCCCATCAGTGCAGCCTATCAGTGCCTATCAGTGCACATCAGCGCAGCCTCATCAGTGCACATCAATGAAGGAGAAAAATGACTTGTTTGCAAAATTTTATAACAAACTATGAAAATGTTTTTTTTCAAAAGTTTCAGTCTTTTTTGTTTGTTTAGCAAAAAAAAAAATCCCAGTTGTGATTAAATAACACCAAAAGAAAGCTCTATTTGTGTGAAAAAAGTGATAAAAATTTCATATGGGTACAGCATTGCATGACTGCGCAATTGTCATTCAAAGTGCAACAGCGCTGAAAGCTAAAAATTGGCCTGGGCAGGAAGGGGGTGCCCAGTAGGCAAGTGGTTAAACTTGGCACATTATATTATTTGGTGAATCAATCAATGGAAATATTGGCTTGAACTGTCTGGCTACACTGGCTAAAGCTATGTGGTGATATATGAGAAAAGTGTTTTGCACACAAACATGTTCTTTTGTATGTTTTACCTATCTGCATTCTGACAAAATAATACTACAGTTGCTATGAAGAACTCGAACACATAACTATACCATTTGTTTGAGCTTATTTGTTGCAATATTTTTCATCTATCCTGTCTTGCCTAATAGCTCCCTTTCTATGTCATTTACTATAAAGGTTCAGTCAAAAAGCTGACATACTTGCTGTATACCTGAATACAAGATTGAAATACGTGATTGATAACGAGGATGCTTTGGATGTATGTCTTTGCTTGTCTGACAATGTTATTACCTATCCCTTGGGGACACTATGCCATCTCATGATCATTGTATGCAGTGTATCTTGTGAAGAGGATGGTGAAAAATTATTTGTTGAAAATACAAGTTGAGTTTTGAATAACACCATATTAGGGAAAAAAGTCACAAAGGTGCCGATATCACCAACAATCTTAAGCATCAGAATTTCTCTTTTTAGGAAGATTAAGTGTTTTCAAGAGGGCGTATAAGGGTTGTCTCCCATAAATGTAAGACTTTTATGGTGGACACAAAAGGGGAAATGGTCTGTCTTGTGAGGCCTGATCCACTTAAAAAAATATTCAAATATCAATCATGCAAGATAATCTGTATTTTTAATCATATTTAGATAGGTGGTTTGACCATTGTTTGCATAAGAATTAACATACTTGTGATACTTTTGTACATAATAGTTGAATGATTAATTTCTTAGGTTGGATATCTCTGTAAGCCAGCAGAGGGGAGTAATAACCTGATATTATTTTACAATAGTACCCTAAAATACTCAAAACTTATGACCAACAACAGATTTTTAAATCAGAACAAGAAATATGCTAAATACTACTTATTGTAATTGCTCAATCATTTCAGAGATAGAGATTATTGAATTCATACTTTTTTGTAAATTTGTATTAAATAACTGAATACATTTTTAACTTTTCACACTGGACAATAGTGAATACTTAAATGCCAACTCCAGGCATTGGCACCCCTATCAATTGGATACTGAATGTCTTTGGTCTTGTCACATGGTGTCTTGGATCATCTTCTTGAATTTTACATCACTCACATAATGATGGGAGCACTATCCCTTGTAGCATTTTTCTTTGAGCTGAGCCCAGGGCAGCTTGATGATACACCCCCCAGGAGCGTGTCCATATGCCCAGGGCTCACAGGAAGTGGACTGGGTTATTCATTCCTTTACATTTTTGGTTCTTGTGACTCAGCTGACTGGGGCAAGGTTATGCATTACATTATAGTTTTTTTCTTATTTCTGATAGGGAGTCTAGAAAATTTTGGAAACTTTGAAAATATCAGGGATTTACTGGTAGCGGCAAATCAGAACTTAATCCATGTGGAAGAGCCCATTCTTTAAATGTTTTAGTAAATGCCTATACATTATGGTAACAGTAATTGTGTATAGACTATTAAGGCACACACACAGATTAATTAAAAAGGTAGGCTCCTTTGCTACATGATTGTATGTTTAACCACTTTAGCCCCAGAAGGATTTACCCACTTCCTGACCAGGCCATTTTTTGCAATATGGCACTGCGCCGTTTTAACTGACAATTGGCATGGCTGTACGATGTTGAACCCAAACAAAATGTATGTCCTTTTTTCCCACAACTAAGGCTTTCTCTTGGTGGCATTTGATCACCTCTGCGGTTTTTATTTTTTGCGCTATAAACAAAAAAAGCGTCTGACAATTTTGAAAAAAAACAAATTTCTTCATCAGTTTGGGCCACTATGTATGCTTCTATTATCTGCGGAAAGATCGGACACTTTTGACACTTTTTTGGGACCATTGACATTTATACAGCAATCAGAGCTAAAAATAGCCACTGATTACTGTATAAATGTCACTGGCAGGAAAGAGGTTAACACTAGGGGGCAATCATTGGGTTAAGTGTTTTCTAGGGAGGGGTTTCCAACTGTGGGGGGAGTGTAACGACTTGGGAAAGAGATAGATAGCTGTTCTGGATTACTTGGAACAGCAGATCTCTCTCTACTTCCCTGACAGAATGGAGATCTGTCTGTGTACATTGACAGATAACCCATTCTGTCTTTCTGAAGAGCAATCGTGGGTAGCCAGCGGACATTGCGGCCACTGGCCATGTGCACTGGCTCTAGTGTTGCGCCACGGGCATGTGCACGCCTCCTATAGCTCTTAAAGCGCCCGACATACAATGATGGTGATTCGCGCAGCCGTGCCAACCTGCTGCAGTAAGACTGCGGAGGCTGGTTGTCAAACAGTTAAGTCAGCTCATTTTAGCACACTTGACACGTTAGCATATCCGGTTATCCTTCATTCCATTTCACTTTACAGTACTTCACTGTTTAGTAAATTGAGCCCTTTGTGTTCAGAAATTCTATTTTGTTTTTGGTGTTCACGCAATGAGGGAGATTTACTCCGGTGCAGCTGTGAATAGTAGCAAATTAGCTTCTAACTTCAGCTTGTTCAGGTAATGCAGGCCTTACATGGGTCTAATTCTGAATGTAATCCTATGGTGCTACCATTGATTTGGAAATTCGACCATCCAAGCCTCATGTTGCTACAGAAAAGACATTTCATGGCCGGAATCTTCTTTTCTTTTCAGGTCATAGATCATGCGCATTTTTTAAATTATATTTCATGCACGATTCTCCCATCATTGATTAGAAATTCGTAGATTTTTTCAAAAATGTCCAACATGCCCGATCACTCTACTTCGACTTCTGTAGGAAGATCAGCAGTTGTTGTGGCCCACTAACGGTGCAAAATCCAAACAAAAATTCATCATTACGATTTTCAAAAGAAAACTTGTTTGGAATTCAATCCATGTATGGCAGGAAAACCTGGACGCTGATTGGTTGATTACTATGCACAGCTGCTCCAGCTTTTGTGTGCACCAGTTTTAGTAAATCTTCCCCAACGTATTCTTTGTCATACATCTTTATCCAAAAAGGCAAACAGGAAAAAGCAGAAACTCTTTAGAAACCAAGTAATCTTTTGTGGCCTCTGAAAAACTTATTGGTTGCTCTACATTACGGTACTTTGTCCATCATCTTTAACCACTTCAGCCCCGGAAGGATTTCACACTTTAGGACCAGAGCACTTTTTGCGATTCAGCGCTGCGTCATTTTAACTGACAATTGCGCGGTCGTGCGGCATTGTACCCAAACAAAATTTGCGTCCTTTTTTTCCTACAAATAGAGCTTTCTTTTGCTGGTATTTGATCACCGCTGCGTCATTTCTGATCGCCGCTATAAACAAAAGAAGAGCGACAATTTTGAAAAAAAAAACAAATTTCTTACTTTTTGCTAAAATACAAATCCAAAAAAAAATATAAAAAAACATTTTTTTCAACGGTTTTGGCCGATTTATATTATTCCTCATATTTGTGATTAAAAAATCACAATCTGCGTTTATTGATTGGTTTGCGCAAAAGTTGTCGCGTTGACGGATGATGAGAATTCATTTTTGGGTTTTTATTTTTTATTATTTTTTTACTAGTAATGGCGGTGATCTGCGATTTTTAGCGGTACTGCAATATTGGGGCGGACATGTCGGACCATTTTGACACTTTTTTGGGACCATTGGCATTTATACAGCAATCAGTGCTATAAAAATGCACTGATTACTGTGTAAATGCCATTGGCAGTGAAGGGGTTAACCTGGGGGGGCGCTCTAAGGGTTAACTGTGTTCCCTGGGTGTGTTCTAACTGTGTGTGGGCTGCCCTAGCAGGGGAAGGGGAGTGATCACAGCTTCCATATAGAGGAAAATTGTGATCACCGCCCTTCCCCATCTCACAGAATGGAGATCCATGTTTACATATACGGACCTCTGTTCTTTCACTCCGGGGGGGGCATCGCGGGTAGCCGGCAGAGATTGAGTCCACTGCACCTGCTCCCTGGCCCCCCCCGGACACAGCGAGCGTCCGGTGGCGCGCGCTCACAGTGCACGATCTCACAGCCGCCATAATATGATGGCGGTTTGCGATTTCAAACTACCTTGTCGCCGTCAACCTGCGGTTGGCGGTCGGCAACTGGTTAATTGTTATACATTGCCTTATAAATAAGTCAAAAAGGTCTGTGATGTTCTTTTAAAATACAATTTATTTTGCATATATTATCAGTTATCAGTTGTTGCATAAAATCTTTCTTGTCTCACAAAAATGGCTTCAGCCATAAATGTTATAAGGCCTTCTTCATTGTTTAAAACCTGTTTAGTGCATGTGCACCCAAAGCTGTCATTATAGAGTGTCTATAAAAGGGCAACTCAGGAGACAAATATTAGTCTATTATAATGACCTGATAATATGATATGAACTTATTTCCCCATTGTGTAGTTGTGCATGGAATTAAATGTTGTGTATTACTGCATACAGACTTAACAATTTTCTGTGAACTACAGTACATTGTTGGCTGGCTTTATTGTGAGACTTTTAGAATAATGCCATATGATTTCTTTATATAAAATCAATATTCATCTTATTATTGTTTGTATTTTGCAACATTCTAATTAAGGCCTTTTTTCATTGGCATAACCCTTATGTATGGTATTTCTTTTGTTTTAAATACTTTAAATACATCTCAGACATTATTTTCTTGAGCATTGCTTTATTCTTTTTTTTTTTTTCAATAATTGTGCTTTCTGGTAGCAAACAAGAATTGCTGTATACATTTCAATAGATTAAAAATGAGGCGAAACCCTATGGGGGTTGATTTACTAAAGCAAATGAAACAGAGCAGGGATAAATCGTTACATTTTTCTTGCATCAAGTTTATGATCCCTGAACCTATCTAGCTCTCTGTGATGCCAGTGCAGGTCCAATATGAACATCCAAATAATGCTGTTTTATGTGCCTTTTGCACCTATAAGGTGCAACTACAAGATGGACATGACAGCATTTTACTTAAAAAGCAATACAATTAAAAATAAGATAAATAATATGAATGGCTCAGTAAGCAGTGAAATGTGCCAAGCTAAATACCATGTCAAGCAACTCCAGATGCTGTGTTGTCGTAGGAAAAGAGGCAGCATATGTACAGGTATTTTTCACTGGAATCTCTATTCCGAACACCAGCATATGGAATGTCATACACAAACTAGTGCTTGATCTTCTGTACATGTGTACAAGAGATACTAACAGAAGTTAGATACTTAAATTTAGATTACTTATGCACTGCTATGTACACTAAATTAGATTGAGTCTAAATATTGATGTGAATTTTTTTTTTATAAATATATATTTTATTTTATTTATTATATTACTTATATAGCACTGTCAATTTACGCATCACTTTACATATATATATTGTACATTCACATCAGTCCCTACCCTCAAGGAGCTTACAATCTAAGGTCCCTAACTCACATTCATACATATACTAGGTCCAATTTAGACAGGATCTAATTTACCTACTATCTTTGGATATGTGACAACCAAGGTGCTGCATGAGTGTTCCCACATAAGCCAAAGAAAATATGCAATAGATTGGGAAGCGCTACCTCACCAAGCACCCTCCCTTCTGGACACCTGCGATTAATCCCAATAGCGGCTGATAGAAAGCAATACAAATCTCCTATACAGCCCCTACAGGGGTCTCAAATTAACTCTGTGTAAAAAAAATGAACATACAACATAAAACAAAATGTTCCTAAATGTAAACTAATATAAAAAAAAATAGTGACATGCTTAATAAATGATTCATCCAATTCATATAATGAGTGCTCTCTTCTGCATGCACTGTGCTGGTATCAAGATATCCATTGATAAAAATCCTGTGATAATGATTATAGCTGTGCACACCACAGTGCCCTCCACTGGTCACACTATGCTCTATACTGTGGGTCTCCCTGGGAGACTGTGGGTCTCCCAGGGAGACCCACAGTAGGATCCAATGACACCTTCCCCTTAGGGGTATCAATCCAGTAGTCTATCATTCACTGTCAGTGCTGATCTGTGTATTGTGACAGCAGAGAAGTCTCCCTGCTGTCAGAATACAATAGCACAGTGTGGAGGTTTTCCCCATCTACCTTGAATATGTGGATGGGAGATTTGGGAAAGTTTCTTTGTTCAATCTGCTGGTTGAATGAATGAAAATGACCCAGGTTTAGAGGCAGCATTGCCTTATATCGAACATTACACATACTGTATACAGCTTTAGGCACAGGAGTGTCTTACATACCAAGAAGTAAACTGCTATTTTTCAGGAGAAATTCCAAACAATAGTATTTTTATCAGGAAACTGCTTCGAAATGATTAATTCTAGGTGTACCCTATAACATAGCCAATCTCCACTTTAAAGTTAATTTCCAATTTAACACATTTTTGTATAACAATTTTTTCTAGAAACAGGTGCAAATACAAATAGACTGTGCACTTTGCAAAGTGCAATTGCACCCTGCAAGAGCAGTTGGCCCAGAGCTTAGTAAATGAGGGGGAGCGCTACTGACATCATCCAATCATGTGCAAGCAAAAATACTGTTTTTTTAATTTTCCTTTTATGTCATTGGGTATTCTTTTCAAAGCAAAGTTGTACCTCATTTACTAAGCTATGGAGCAATGGTATGTGCAGAGTGCAACTACACTTTGCAAAGTCCACAGTCTATTTGCCTTTAGAAAATCAGCCCCATTTTCTTCTCATAGTTCAGCTTACAGAACTTTATTGCTTTTTCTTTTTTGACATTGCCTGCCTCAGATAGAAGGCAACTGATGCACGAGATTAAGAAGTCAATTACAAAGCAGCAAGTATGGTGCGACATCTGTCACTTCTAGCTAGCAAACTCTTTTGAAGGAATTCCTTGATATATTTCACTTAGTTGAGTGAAACAGATGATGAATCATGAAAAAATGATGGGCAGGTAAACGCAAAGGATTTGTGGTGAATTTGTTCTTCATAAATCCCTGTCTCATTTATACTGGATTCTCTTTGAGTAAAAACCTGCAGCACCTCTCCCGAGATCTTCACTGTACTGTTCTGCAATGGGCAACAGCCTATGCTTTAAGTTAGTTCCCTATTGTGCATCCCTACAGTGGTCCTTGTCCTTTATTATGAATGGCTCTGTGATTTATTTGAAATATGAGTACACAACCATTCATTGGAATGAACAAAGCCACATAGTGAGGGTCTCTGAAGCAGGACTGCAGGTAGGTATTTACAGACAGGGAATCTACTATGGGGCAGAGTAAGCCCATAAAGGAGAATTTCACTAAAACCTGAGTTGTCATTTAAGTCTATAGCAAGAATGGTATTTTTAAGGAAAGACACTGGACAAGGCCAGAAACATGAGTTGCAGAAACTTAACATCGTTCAATATAAGGCCCGAAAAACTCTTCTTGTGTTCAATATAACAACAATGGGGTCATTTAAGAGTACTTACACAAAAGATAAGTTGCTGCCTTCAGCAAAAGCCAGAGCACAGTCTTGAAACTGAGGGAAAATAGCTATCTATATGGGTAGTATAATAATTTTTACTTTGCTTCACGATCATCTTCAGGTAAAGTAAATCTAAACCAATCACTAAAGCCTCATATAAGCTTTAACGTGTTAATGTAATTTCAAAAGTTTTTTTTATTTTATTTAAAACTGCAGCTTTCATTTAAATATTACCTAATGATTCTACCATTAAGGTCCTTGTTCAGGCACTTCCTGTTATAGAGGGAAACTGCTTCTACATTGTGGCGCCGTCACATGTGCCCCTGGTGGAGACTATGTTAGCTGCAATTCCACCACTCTGCTAGCATGATCCACAATTGTCACCATGAAGATGCTTATCCATAGCAAGGATAACACTGAAAAAAGTGCATATAGACAGGAGGCTGGAGGAGATTAGCATACTGAGAGGCAAAAAAGGCCAATACTATATTTTATGGAAGTAAATGTCTATTATTTATCATATACAGTGTACTGTGCTTTAGTAGACTAAGGGGTTACTAAACCTACAGAGTGCAAAATATGGTGCAGCTATGCAGAGGAGCCAATCAGCTTCCAGATTTTTTTCCCAAAGCTTAAGGCTACTTTCACACTGAGGTGCTTTACAGATGCTATTTAGCTAAAAATAGTGTCTGTAAAGCACCTCAAAAATCCCCCCAATCCACCCCAATGCGAAAGCCTGGAGTGCTTTCACACTGGGGCGGTGCGCTTGCAGGATGTTACAAAAAGTCCTGCAAGCAGTATCTTTGGGGTGGTGAGGGGAGCGGTGTATATAACGCTCCTCTACCGCCCCTGCCATTGAAATAAATGGCAAGCGATTCCGAATCGGCTGCACAATGCCTCGGTAGTGTGGAGCACCGGCACTTTTAACCCCCTTTTAACCCCTTGTGGGGGGTTAAAAGTGACGTGCTCCCGCCTGCATAGCGGAGCCATATTGCTGGTAAAACTCCGCTAAAACTAGCTGGGTTTTACCGCGACCGTGGCTAAGCTTTTAGTGTGAAAGTAACCTAATTGAACAAGATGAAGTTAGAAGCTGATTGGCTACCATGCACAGCTGCACCAGACTTTGCAGTCTCCAGTTTTAGTAAATCAACTCCTAAGTGTCATCCAGTTAAGGTTTACATCAGCCTTAAAGTTAAGTTAGTATTATACATAGGAAACAATTGCCTTTGCAAGTCGGTATTATAAATAGGAAACAATTGCCTTTACTTAGGTAATCTTCCCGACAAAGGGTCCTTAATCTAAGTTGTGACTTTCTATAACAATCCCTGGATGGGTTCCCTCACCTCACTTTAGCTATTAGGCCTCATACACATGAGCGTTTGAAAAAAAATAAGCAAAACGCCGGGCCTGACGTTAGGGAAAAAATTGCCATTTTTCTCTGCGTTTTGCGTTGACGTCAATGCACGTTTTTTTCACGCGGCGTTTTCTGCCTCTATTCAAAATCAATGGTTCCCTATGGGAGCCCATGGATTTGAATAGAAGCCGCACCAGAAGTCGGATCGCTGTGATCTGACTTGCGGCGCGACTTCTGTGCTAGGTGTCTTAAAGAGGAACCCCAGCAAAAAATTTGCGTGGGGTTCCCCCCCAAGAGCATACCAGGCCCTTCGATCTGGCATGGATTTTAAGAGGAGCCCCCAAGCCGAAAAAAACAGCGTAGGGTCCCCCCAAAATCCATACCAGACCCTTATCCGAGCACGCAGCCTGGCAGGCCAGGAAAAGGGGTGGAGACGAGCAAGCGCCCCCCCCCTCCTGGACCGTACCAGGCCGCATGCCCTTAACATGGAGAGTATGGGTGCTTTGGGGCAGGGGGGGCTCTGCGCCCCCCACCCCAAAGCACCTTGTCCCCATGTTGATGGGGACAAGAGCCTCTTCCCGACATCCCTGGCAGTTGGTTGTCGGGGTCTGTGGGCAGGGGCTTATTGGAATCTGGAAGCCCCCTGTAATAAGGAGGCCCCCAGATGCCGCGCCCCCCACCCTATGTAAATGATTATGGGGTACATCGTACCCCTACCCATTAACCTGGGGGAAAAAAGTGTACATGAAAAAAAACCCTACACAGCTTTTTAAAATATTTTATTAAATCCGCTCTGGCATCTTTTCCCTTCTCTTCTTTCTTTGGCTCTTTTGCGGGTCTTCTGTCTTCTGAGGGGTCTTCTGCGGGTCTTCTGCGGGGTCTTCTGCTCTTTTGCTGCTGTCTCCCCGGCTAGCTTCTCCTGCCGCTGCTTCTTTTTCTTCTCCCTCTTCTTCTTCTGGAGATGTTGACTCGTCGCTCTCTTCCACTCGAATGCCGGGTCCGTGCTGCATGGTTGCCTTATATTGGCATGGGGCGGGGCCACACGATGACATCATCATGAGCCCCACCCTCATGATATCACATCCTGGGGCGGAGCTGTGATGTGATGTCCTGCCCCAGGATGTGACATCATGAGGGTGGGGCTCATGATGACGTCATCGTGTAGCCCCGCCCCATGCCAATATAAGGCAACCGCGCAGCACGGACCCTGCATCCGAGTGGAAGAGAGTGACGAGTCAACATCTCCAGAAGAAGGAGAAGAAAAAGAAGCAGCGGCGGGAGAAGCTAGCCGGGTAGACAGCAGCAAAAGAGCAGAAGACCCCTCAGAAGACAGAAGACCCCGCAAAAGAGCCGGAGAAAGAAGAGAGGGGAGAAGATGCCGGAGTGGATTTAATAAAATATTTTAAAAAGCTGTGTAGTGTTTTTTTGTACACTTTTTCCCCCAGGTAAATGGGTAGGGGTACGATGTACCCCATACTCATTTACATAGGGTGGGGGGCCCGGCATCTGGGGGCCCCCTTATTAAAGGGGGCTTCCAGATTCCGATAAGCCCCCACCCGCAGACCCCGACAACCAACGCCCAGGGTTGTCGGGAAGAGGCTCTTGTCCCCATCAACATGGGGACAAGGTGCTTTAGGGTGGGGGGCGCAGAGCCCCCCTGCCCCAAAGCACCCATACTCCCCATGTTGAGGGCATGCGACCTGGTACGGTCCAGGAGGGGGGGGCGCTTGTTTGTCCCCACCCCTTTTCCTGGCCTGCCAGGCTGCGTGCTCAGATAAGGGTCTGGTATGGATTTTGGGGGGGACCCTACACCGTTTTTTTCGGCGTGGGGGCTCCTATTAAAATCCATGCCAGATCGAATAGCCTGATATGCTCTTGGGGGGGGAACCCCACACAATTTTTTTGCGGGGGTTCCCCTTTAATACACCTAGCACACAAGTCAGGCCGCAAGTCGGATCACCGTGATCCGACTTTTGGTGCGGCTTCTATTCAAATCAATGGGCTCCCATAGGGAACCATTGATTTTGAATAGAACGCCTGACGAGGCTTAACGCTGTGCATACAACGTTAAGCAATGTTATTGAGCATTTTGTCGACTCGGCATCAAAAACGCCATGACGCTGCAGCTTCAGAACGCACTGGTCCCGCGTTCTAGCTACAGCTCACTAACGCTGACACCCTCTACTGCTCAAAAACGTCAACATTTTAGAGGGCCATTGAATAACATGGAGAGCAGCAAAAAACGCCCAAAAACGTGGCATTACAAAACGCCCTTGTGTATGAGGCCAATCACTAAAAATGAATCCTCAGGTGAAGTGAAGTTCTACTGCACACTGCTCAGCGCTCCTTTATGTCAGGCAGTGTATATACATTTGGCTTTTGCCAGGGTGCTTGTGGTCTAGATATCATAAGAATGTAAGGCTCTGCATAAATTGTTGCCATTATATAAATACTTGTAATAAATAAATGTATTTATTTATTTCAGGTACTTATACAGCGCCGTCAATTTACACAGCGCTTTACATATACATTCTAGAATCACACCAGTCCCTGCTCTCAAGGAGCTTACAATCTAAGGTCCCTAACTCACATTCATACATGCAATACACATACTAGGGCCAATTTATGGATGATCCAATTAACCTACCAGAATGTCTTTGGAGTGTGGTAGGAAACCCACGCAGACACAGGGAGAACATGCAAACTCCAGGCAGGTAGTGTCGTGGTTGGGATTTGAACCAGCAATCCTTTTGCTGTTAGGTGAAAGTGCTATCCACTACACCACTGTGCTTGTAAATGCATTCTAATAATTGTTTGATTTCACACATTTTTAAACTCTGAAACACCCATGCTAAAAACAACCAGTCAACAACAACTACAACTCTAAAAGTTGAAAAACAGCATATTTGTGAACTTGCTACTAGACAACCAGTTATGCAGCAACATACCTCCATACCATCACCAGAGGTGATCACTGCTCAATCGATCTTTGCATGCATCTGAGTACTTGCCTAATTCTGCTAGCCCATTTTGTCAAATTTTAATTATTCATTACTACTAAATTAAAGCAAAGGATTATAGGAATTTAATGCTGAGTTTTAATGATCTTGTTGTGTTGTGTATTCTTAAACTTGTATAGGCTAATAAACAATAAATATGGCATATTCAGTATTTCAGCTTAACAAGCAATTATAATATGCAAAGTATAGGAAACTGCTGATAATTCATTTTTCATTTCAGTATACTGAAATTTAATTGGTCGCTATGGGTTTTTGCACTTTATTGAATACGCTTGATTGCTTAAAACACAGAGAAAAATCCTGCACTATTTTGAGGATTTTAGTATTCAGTGTCAGCTGACTGATTGCTAATTTCAGATGTCTGATAATTGACTTCCATCTGGGCCAGTAAAACATCTGTTTGTTGCTAAAAATAACTTGTAGAGGAACAATTTCTAATATTTGTTTCTCAATGCACCTCTCTAAGGATTTTGAGCAAATCTCAGACAATCTGGTGCTTTCAGAAATAAAATTGCCATTCACCTTTATTTACCACTTTTGCCACAGTTAGTATATAGAATTCAGTTAATACCACATAAAATTAATTAGGTTTTGCTGTAGTTTTCATTTTTTATTAATTATTTGTATTTCAAGTACAAAACTCTCCATTATGCTTACACCAGGCATCTCAAACGGAGTTCCGCTCAATTAAAAGTCAGCAGCTCCAAAAAGTGTAGCTGCTGACTTTTAATAAATGGCTACTCACCTGTCCCATGGTCCAGCCATGTGGCCGCCCATGCATCGCTCCTCTCCCCTTCCCCTCTGCGGCGCCGGCATAGCAAGTGTGGGCACACGGCCGTGGCTTCAGGGCCGGGCGGGCACTGCACATTCATGAGCCGCGCTGCGCGCTGTCAATGGTCAGACAATCTTCTGGGACCTGTGACATGTTGCCAGGAGGGAGGGGGGGAGAGATGAACTTCCTTCCGGTTCCGCAGCACCAGAGGAAAAACAGAGTCCCCGCCCCCCCACCAAAAAAATGACATGCCAATTGTGGCATGCCAGGGGGTCACCTTCCCTTAAAGCGGAAGTTTCACTTTTGGGTGGAACGTCGCTTAAAAGAAAACTGATTGCTAAAATTAGTGGAATAAAATTCTGTCCGGTGCCACATTTTTTGGGTGCTAACAATACAAACACAAGTTACTCCTTAGGGGGAGAAGCACTGGGGGAATCCAGGATGGAAAAAGATCTGGGGGTCCTAGTAGATGATAGGCTCAGCAATGGCATGCAATGCCAAGCTGCTGCAAGCAAAACTAACAGAATATTAGCACGCATCAAAAAGGGGATATACGCCAGACATAAAACGATAATTCTCCCACTCTACAAGACTCTTAAGTATGCCGTCCAGTTCTGGGCACCAGTCCTCAAGAAGGATGTGCTGGAACTGGAGAGAGTCCATAGAAGGGCAACAAAGTTAATGAAGGGACTGGAGGACCACGGTTATGGGAAAAGACTACAAGCATTGAACTTATTCTCTCTGGAGAGGAGACACTTGAGAGGGGATATGGTATAGGTATACAAATACCTAACTTGTGACCCTAGAATAGGAAAAAAACATTTTGGTGGAAGGGAGTTTAAAAAGACATGCGGCCATTTATTGAAATTGAAAGAGACGCGGTTTAACCTTAGACTGCGCAAAGGGTTCTTTACTGTCAGAGTGGTAATGATGTGAAATTCTCAATTTACAAGCAGTGGTATCAGCAGGGAGCATCAATAATTTCAAAAAACTATTAGATGGGCATCTGAACGCTCACAACATACAGGATTATGGGATTTACTTAAACATAAACACAAACGCATACACACACCACAGGTTTAACTGGATGGACTGGTGTCTTTATTCAACCTTACCTACTATGAAACTATTTAACTATGTAACATTACTTCTACTGATAGGCACAAATACAATGGTTGAAAAATGAAATATATGTATTTCACTGATGCCCATTTCATAGGTGGGCTTACTGATGGGCCAGTCTTTGCCCAGGGTTCAGTGAATCTGGTTGGAAGTTCACCAAACCAAAACTCTGTGGTGAAATCCTTTGAAGTATAATGGGTGTGAATTGTGTTGTTATATTCTGGCAAACCATTGCCATTAAAGGGCAATGGGAGTTGGTCACTGCCATGGAGGACATTTATTAAAGCAAAACATAAAAATAAAACTCCACACAACAGAAACTGGGTCCTTTTAATGTGGCTTTTAAGGCAACATTTGTAAATACAAATCCTTTCATTTACATGCTTGCCTTTCAGCTCTATGTGGTGTTATAAAACAGTATGAATTTTATAGACATCGTCAGTGACACCTTATTCTGGCATCAATATTTTGGATCTGTAATTGATTTGTTAACTATTATATTTAACTTGATTTTAATACAGCAGCAGCCCAATCTGATTTATTCTAACTTGCAAAAAATGTAGTTTTGGCTGTGACACCTGCTTTATATTTACCTAGCACTTGCTTGAATTGACCAAGTAAAAGCCACAGCAGATCTAAAAGCTATGGGAAGGTTTCCCCATAAAAAATTAAGGTAAAACCATCAATGTCATAAAAATCGGCTAGTAGTAGAACAGTTTATTAGAATAGCTTATAAGCTTATTTTGTTTGCATTACGACACTACATTGTCTTAAAAATGTAATAACAAGCCCTCTATCTGTGCTAGTATGGGCAAGTGACAAGTGCTCTTTCTGTAGACATCAGGGATCTATTAGACTCCCAATGTCTTCCTTGCCCTCCACTACAGCTAATCAAGCATGGATCATGCTTGATTAGCTGTCTACCCAGCTACAATAATCAAGAATGACAACTCTGAGCCTAAAGTGACATAATACACATTACTTATGGGTTTATTAGTTGCAGAGGAGATCAAGGAATGGATGTTTCCCAGCCTCTTTCTGCTCTCAATGTTGGAGAAGCTTACCATGGTTTTATGCTCCCCAGAGGCACAGGTGAGCACAGAAAACATCAAGTGTGCCCGTGGCAGTATACAGTAACTTCAGAACCCCATAAAAGCAATCAGGACTCTCTAGAGCCACCCAGATCACTTTTACCTCAAAGGCAATCACCAGTTGTAAAAATCAACACTAGGCTTATGGCTGCAGCAGAGCATTGCAACTGTCATCAGTGCATTGGGGTAAAATTCACAGGCTCCTGCAAGCTCTTCCCCCAGCCCCAGGTCTGTAGAAATCTTCCATTGTGCTGTTGCTGAAATACAAGTGCAGTGATGTCACTGGACTTTACATATACAAGTCTCTCTGCCATGGTGGCAGATCAGACTTTCACTCTTTCCATTCTTAGATCCCTGTGAATTGATGACATGACTGTGTGGGCAGAGCCATACACATCAACGCTAAATTTAAAGAAAGCAGGACTCTCCAGTGACAACCACCTTGTTAATCAGGTGAGTTGGGGAATGTAACAATGTTTAATGCTATACCCTAAATATGCAGGGTCACAAAGGTGGACTATGCTTTTAAAAGACACCAACCAAGTTAGCACTATGGGAACTACAGTTGCTGAGGCAGACACACACACCGTCAAACTGCTCTCCTGTGATCCACAGGAGAAGTACAGCCAAATGGGTTTTTTTTAAGTGCTTTTTATCACTACTATTCTTTTATACTGGCTTATGAAATTTACTGATGCAGCCATTTAGAATTTGTATGAAAGCTTTGGCACTGTGGAACACTATCTGAAAAAGATAAATAGTGCATTTTGTATACAACTGAATAGATCAGATCAGAGGGATAAATGAGGAGTAAAGAGTAACTTTGTTCCAAATTGGGGACAGTTGGGAGCTATGCATACAGTTTCCCATCTTCTGAGTGTGCAATGTATCACCTCCTCCTGATGCTCCAGCTAAAGTATCAGATTCAGACAGACCAAGTAAAGCTATATAAATCTTTTATAAGCAAACCTGCATAAAATATGTAAGCAAGCTAAGAAAAGCCATAAATCTGTTGTAAGTAAGCCTGCACAGTTATAATGATCAATGAGGAATATTCCTATCCCCACAAGTACAGTCATGACTTTAAAATTGCTGTCATTTTACTACTACAGGGTTCTCATGTAACAGAAGTCCAGGGCAAGATGTTTTCCTTATGTTTTCCCAAATGCTGCCATTTAAAACACCTTTGTGTCTATTTGCTCCTTTTAAAGAATCATGGAGTGGTGGTTGACATCAATATAAATACTATTTATTCCATTCATTTTCATCCAATACAACATCCAATATGTTCATGCAGTCAGAGCCATACTTTATGTCGCACAGTATTTGCATAGCGGTCTTACAGGAGCATTTTTTTAAATTAAAAAATAAGACAATAGTAAAGTTAACCCAATTCTTTTTTTTATATTGTGAAAGATAATGTTACACCGAGTAAATTGATATCCAACATGCAATGCTTCAAAACTGTGCCCGCTTGTGGAATGGCGACAAACTTTGGCACTTAAAAATCTCCATTGGTGACATTTACAAATGTCTACAGGTTACCAGTTTTGAGTTAGAGAGGAGGTCTAGTGCTAGAATTACTGTTCTCACTCTAACGATCCCGGTAATACCTCACATGTGTGGTTTGAACACCGTTCTCATATGTGGGTGCGGCTTACATATGCGTTCGGTTCTGCGCACGAGTGGGACGGGGCGCTTTCATTTTTTTTTTTCTTATTTATCTTACTTTTTATTTTTATACTGGG
>BLSH010361173.1:838654-878260 GCA_018402905.1 Glandirana rugosa | reverse complement strand
AGTGAAATTTACTTTGGCACTTATTGACGTGTAGACAAGACGTTTTAATAAATTTCAGACACACAGTGAAATTTACTTTGGCACAATAAGTTTGCAGAACAGATGTGCACTTATTCCCGGTTTCATTTAAAGTGACACACACATTTTGCAGAACAGTGATATGGGTTCTTCCGGCTTATTTATACTTTTTTGACAGTTTGAAGATGATTTTAGAACAGTTCTATGGCCTCTACTGTTAATTAATACTTTTCAGACCCATTTTGAAGATGATCCCCATTCACCTCCATTTTTGCTTTTTTATGTTTTTATTTTTTTAAAAATATTTAAAGTTTTTTCCCTGTCCCCATTTCTTTGTAGGGCACTTGTCCCACCCTTACCCCCATTTTCCTTCCTTTTGCAGACCTCTAGGACCTTCCTGGGCTTTTTTACAGCATTTTTAAGATTTTTCATTAAAATTACCAGAACCCCGGACCCGAACCCGGACTTTTTTTGAAAAGTCCGGGTTAGGGTCCAGGTCCCGGACACCCCAAAGTTTGGTACGGACTCGAACTTTACAGTCCGGGTTCGCTCAACTCTACTCGGGACCCCCCAACAGGCCAGGTTTGCAGGATAACTGAAATACATCACAGGTGATATCATTTGCTGCTCAGTGATTGCAGTGTTATAGTCTGCATCTCCCTAAGGTAATACTTAAAATCTGGCCTGTTGGTGGGTCCCGAGGACCGGAGTTGAGAACCACTGTTCTATAGTGTGTATTTGCCTCTATTCAAAGCACCAAGTGTGACTTCTCTCTGCAATCTCCTTCCTCTGCTAAAGAGGAAAAAAGGATTGGAGGCAACAGAAAACTTTAACGGTACTTAAATGGCTTACAACCATATTATAAAAAATACATTTATTTTATTAAACAAGATATTTCATAAAAATATGCCACCAATAAGGTAGGTGGAAACCACAAATATTAACATTCGGTCCTTTTCCTCTTCCCTGAGCTTTACTGCACATGCGTCGATCGACACATGTGCAGTCCGAGATCATATCCAGTGACGTCAGCCATCCGCGTTCATCATGGTTGGGCTGCCATCACTAGGATAGGCACCGAGGCTTATTTAATGGAGGCCGCAGTGCTGTTTACTCATGGCGGCTTCCACAGCGGTATGTGTGTTACCATCCTGGGCTGATGTGAGTACCTCCTCATCTACTTACTGGTCACCTGAGAATCCCTATGGCATTGTTGGCCAATCTTTGGATAGGCTAACGCTGGGACTCCTTCTATATGTCATTTACAGATAACAAGCGGTTCCCCCTGATTGATCCTTGGGGTCTGGATAATTTAGCCTGCATTTTTGGAATCTCTTCCTTCGTGGCCACTTTTGTGGAACTTGTGACCCCATATTTACTGGTACATCTCAATTGGATTGTGGATTACCATTGGGACTGTGGCTTTCAGCCCACCCTACATGTCCACCTCCCTGACTACAAGTAAGCATTTATGGTTTTCTCTCCCATTAGCTAGTTTTTTATATGATCCAGCCGATTAAGGTCCCCAGCCTGTTTCTGATTGATGTGTCCTTGCATTCTTTTTGTAGATTGAGATTGCATCTTCCATTAGCCCTGCTGTACTATCCTACCCAGCCCCTACCACTGTTCTTTATGAACTCTATGTAAATCTTCAAGTGTGTATCCGTAATATATGAACGTTTTTATGCCTCTGGCTCCTACACTCACCTGTGAGACAGCCAGGTTCTTTTTTCTGGCTGTGGGTGTCCTGGTCTGATCAATAGACTGAGGTGAGTACTACCTTGTTCTCCAGGTCCCAGGGTGGAGGGGGACAGGGATGGCATGCCTGTTTAACTGAATTTATCCATGTCAATACATTGCCCATCCACCCAGGCAGTCTGCTTGGAAGTGGAGGAAATTTTGCTGTATATGTATGTGTTCTATGTATTACTTATTATGTAAATTTTTTCTTTAGAAATATTTGTTTCTGAGACTGTCTTTCTGAGGAAGCGGGTATCCATGAAAAATGTCAAAGACTTTTGTTGGAAGAATGCTCCATATGACCCTGACCTAGGGCCATATCTATGGTTCTCTAACAATCTGTTTCAGCTTGTAATCATGCAATAATTATATGCTATTCATTTGTGGTTTCCACCTACCTTATTGGTGGCACGTTTTTATGAAATATCTTCTTTAATAAAATAAATGTATTTTTTATAATGTGTTTGTAAGTCTATTGTAAGTCTATTATGTACCGTTAAAGTCCTCTGCTGCCCCCAATCCCTTTTTCCTGTTTAGAATTTGAATAGGATGTGGGTACTCCATCTATAATATTCACACGTGGCTTCACCAGTATTCCTTCCTCTACTATCTGCATTTGTAACATCTGACAGATTATCCTGACCCCAAGAGATAAAGAGGGACAGGGGAGGGAGCTCAAGCACACAGCCTGTGATTGATAGACTCAGATGTTCATTGTCTCCTGTGTGCTGTGTGGAGGGGTGAAGAGGGTCTACCATTCTTCCAATCAGGGCTCATATTTCACTGAACTCTGTTTTCTAGTTTTGCAGTGTGTGTGAGACATCAGATCCCTGTCTCTGCTTTCTGCTGCTGAGAAAAGATCCCTTAATCTGTATCTTTTACAAAACTGTGGAGGAGAGAGGACTGCAGGTACAATGTATGTAAAATGATTTGGTCAATTTCTGTGTATCCCCTGAGGCTTGTCACTTCAGTGGATATATGCAAGGGTTTACAAGCACTCTAACTCATGTAAACTGGGCTTTAGGCAAATATAACAAAGCCTGATCTCTGTAAAGTCCAGTCCAAATTTGTGGTAAAAGTCTAGAGTCCCATATAGTCCTCTGATGAGTTATTTTGTTTTTTTTCTATGGCACCTGTGCAGTAGAAAAGGGGGTCCAAGCAACATGTCTTTTTCTTCTTGAAGTAAATCCACATAATCTTACATTTTGGGCCTTCAATGGGGTTGGCAAATATATTGTTCTCAGGACATGCCCAAATTATTCTTTATATTATTCTTGTCTTAAATTCAGCAACAAAAACCCTAGAAACCATTTAAAACAAATAAAAATAATCTTAAAATAACAGCCACATGGCATTAATGGTATATCCAATAGCCTGCCTAGTAGTGTATGTGTAGTAGAGTGTGGATACTGTCTATCCCTTTCATTGTTGAAACTTTTTTATCAGTAGGCCATATATGAAAAATCTATAAATCAGAGACTTCTGCAAAATTATTTTTGTTTAGATGCAATTGTTTATGCAACACAGTGGGGTTAATTTACTAATGGTGAATACACTGTTCACTTTGCAAGTAATGTTACTCTTTGCAAGGGAATTCTCCCCAGAGCTTAGTGATTTTGGTACATTTTCAGTTTGCAAAAATAGCAAATCACATTCAAGGAAAAAACTGTGTTTTTTAAATCAGCACAGCTTCGCCTCATTCACTATGCTCTGGGGATAATTCCCTTGGAGAGTGCAGAAACACTTGCAAAGTCAACCCCAGTGCTTATAGAAAATGCCTATATTGTAGTCATTGGATACATTGTATATGCAATACAATTTCAATAAAATTATTGAACTAAAAAGTTATAATTAATGTTAGCTAGTTTATAGAAAAAGCAAAACCACAGTAAAGCCTGAGGTCTTCTAGCAGGCATCTATTTTAACAAGTGAGAAGATCTGACACATTGTCAATGAAGCATAGAATTTGCCTTGCAAAGTGTGGCTACAGCATATGCAGAATGTCTGCAGATCTGATTTACAGTGCCACGGCAGGCTGTATGTTGACACATAAACTGCTAGGAGAAACATTAGTGTTCGTGTTTACAGAAAGATAATCATTTAGCCCTCAAAGTGACCTACGGTAACATTTTCATTATACTCGTCTTCAGCTGGCACTGCTCATAACACTGATATCAGGATATTTTCTCAGATAAAACTTTTTTCTTAGAAAACAAAAATGTTTAGGTTTGTATAATTATACAAAATCAATAAAAGCATACATTAGTCCAAAAGTGACATCAATGAGGATAATTTCCCATAAGGTTCATTTGGGTTCTGTGTTTAAGGGTAACTAAATATGATATTTGCACCTTAGACTGTCATTTATCTCCACATTTAATGGAGAATAATTTGAAAAGTTTGAAAATGTACACAACATGACTTTGTCAACCTAGGGCAGACTGTTGCATTTGTTTAGCCCATACATTGCCACAGGCTACCTGACTGTCTTCCATATCTGTATAAAATCACAAGTATTGGGCAGTAGGCATCTTATATATCTGGTTATCTGTACTCATACGCTCCAAATGAAGTTATCTAATACATTTAAAGTATAACTAAAGGCAAAACTTTTTTTAAAAAAAATAGGATGGAGAGGGATTAGAACACCTGTCAGTTTTCGATTGCCATCTCTGCCCTTATTAACCACTTCCTGTCCCTTAGGCCATTTAAAATGGCCTAAGGTTGAAGTGGTTATACAGGGATAATGGTTGAGACTACAACCACAGTCCCGGTATTGTTGTTTTCAGACGATGATTCCCTAAATGGTAAAAGTGATCTGAAAGGCAACTGAGCTGCTGGATCACTGTAAAAGGCAGCGCCGCCTTTACTTGGTTGATGAGGATGCAACTGATGGCATTGACTTCTGAGCACACAGTGAGAGGAACTGATGTTGTTCCCCCCCCCCCCCCCCAGACCTGTCAGGTTCCACCGTTGTCACAAGGGATGTTGTTAAAAAAATGTACAATGTAAAAACAAATTAACTGCTTCATGCCCGAATGGCGGCTACAGTGCGGGCCTTAATTGACGGGAGGTTCTCACTAGATGTCCTCCCGTGCACGAGCTGCATGCGCGCCCAATGAGACTCGGCTGATCACAGATCGGTGTAAGGGGCTGGTCCCGGCCCCTTACCACGTCATCAGCTGTTAACCAATGACAGCTGATCATGTGATGTAAACAAAAGATCGGTAATCAGCTTTTTTTTCCCCTCACGCTAACAGCTTGAGGGGGAAGAAAAGCTGATCACCTGTTTCAGACAGAGGGACATTGTTCCCGCACACGGAGAGGCACTACTGCTATGCAGTGACCTCCAGTGCCATCTACCAGTGCCCACCAGTGCCAACTACAGGTGCACATCAATGCCACCTACCAGTGCCCACCAGTGCCACCTACCAATGCCCATCCGTGCTGCCAACCAGTGCCCATCAGTGCCTCATCATCAGTGCCACCTATAAGTGCTGCCTATCAGTGTCACTTACCACTACGTATCAGTGCCCATCAGTGCCACCTATCAGAGCCATCTATCAGAGCCATCTATCAGTGCCCTTCAGTGCCACCTATCCATGCCATCCATCAGTACCTATTGGTGGCACCTCATCAGTGCCCACCAGTGCCACCTATCAGTGCCCATCAGTGCAGCCAATCAGTGCCCACCAGTGCTGCCTCATCGACGCACATCAATGAGGGAGAAAAATTACCTGTTTTCAAATTTGTATAACAAATTATGAAACTGTTTTTTTTTTCAAAATTTTCGTTTTTTTTTTTATTAGATACCACCAAAAGAATGCTCTATTTTTGTGAAAAAATTATAAAAATTAAATTTGGGTACAGTGTAGCATGACCGCACAATTGTCATTCAAAGAGTGCGAGCGCTGAAAGCTGAAAATTGGCCTGGGCAGGAGGGGGGTTTAAGTGCCAAGTAAGCAAGTGGTTAAATAAAATAGATAATAAAATAATAAAAAAATATTAAAATGCCCCATCCCCCTGTGCTAACTGACAAATGCAAACGTAGGCACGTAGGTCCTGTATGCATATGTAAACGGTGATCGCACCACACATGTGAGGTATCACTGTGAACATTATAGGGACAGCAATAATTCTAGTGCCAGACCTCCTGTGTAATTCTAAACTAGTAACCTGTAAAGGCTTTTAAAGTGTCGACTATGGAGATCTTTAGGTACCGTAATTTGGTGCCATTCCATGGGCGTATGTGATTTTAAAATGATCAAAAATGAAAAAAAAAAACGTTTTTCTTTAAGTTCTACTTTAACCACTTTAGCCCCGGAAGGATTTACTCCCTTCCTGACCAGAGCACTTTTTGCGATATGGCACTGCATCACTTTAACTGACAATTGCGCAGTCGTGCGACGTTGTACCCAAACAAAATGTATGTCCTTTTTTTCTCACAAATAGAGCTTTCTTTTGGTGGTATTTGATCACCTCTGCGGTTTTTGTTTTTTGCACTATAAACAAAAAAAAGAAACAATTTTGAAAAAATATAACACATATCCAAAAAAAA
The DNA here is from genome assembly GCA_018402905.1 of Glandirana rugosa. Classification (NCBI taxonomy): domain Eukaryota; kingdom Metazoa; phylum Chordata; class Amphibia; order Anura; family Ranidae; genus Glandirana; species Glandirana rugosa. The sequence continues at coordinate 871,944 of BLSH010361173.1, read as the reverse complement.
AATAAAAACACATGTGTATTCTTCTACATATTTTTGGTAAACAAAAACCAATAAGCGTATATTGATTGGTTTGCGCAAAAGTTATTGCGTCTACAAAATCGGGGATAGATTTATGGCATTTTTATTATTATTTTTTTTAATAGTAATGGCAGCGATCTGAGATTTTTAGTGGGACTGTATTGCGGCGGACAAATCGGACATTTTTGACACTTTTTTGGGACCAATGACATTTATACAGTGATCAGAGCTAAACTAGCCACTGATTACTGTATAAATTTCATTGGCAGGGAAGAGGTTAACACTGGGGGCAATCAAGGGTTTAAATGTTCTCTAGGTTGGTGTTTCTAGCTGTGTGGGGGCTTGGCTGACAGGGAGTAGAGAATTACTTGGAACAGCAGATCTCTCTCCACTTCCCTGACAGAACAGAGATCTGTCTGTTTACATTGACAGATCTCTGTTCTGTTTCTCTGTGGAGAGATCGTGGGTAGCCAGTGGACATCACAGCCGCTGGCCACATGCATCGGCTCCAGCATCGCTCCGTGGGCGCGCGTGCGCCCCCTATAGTTCTGAATGCGGCCGACGATTTGCACAGGAGAGCCAACCTGCGGCAGTACAACTACGGCGGCTGGTCGGCAGGCAGTTAATTAAGGTCTTTGGAATCTATTTATTTCTGCAGCCCAGAATATTACTTCAAATAAAAGTACACAAAATATGTTAATATATGCACTCATATAACACAATCCTGCAAATCAGTCCAACAGAACATAATCACAAGTATCAGCGCCTTGGATATGAATGTGTGTCCCCACACTTTAGACACAAAAATATATGATGATGGAAAATACAAAGAATAAAATTGATAAATAGCTGCTGCTTTAAATCATAAGTGAACTAAAATTGCGACCTGATAATCAATGTGAAACTATGACTAGCAAGTTGCAAGCAGCGCTACACAGTCTTTCAAAAAATGCAGTCCCATCTGACAACTGAGTGATAAGTCCATCCACTCTGGATAGGAAATGCTGAGGTCCTGGCCACCACCACACCACGTGCAGGAATAACAGGAGGGAGACCCCCCAATGTGGGAAAAATCACCAAAAATCAGTAAATAACCCGCATTCGGATCTTAAAGGTGTTCACCTCTCCTTCAATCGACACAGCTTGGATCACTAATGTGCATATGGTCAAACTGAAACCCAACTATCAGTTGTTATCCAGCAGTCAGACTTCCAAGGTGTTTCTGATCACCTCTCCTCCAATCTCCACCTCTTATGTCATCGGTATGAGTGTGGTCAGAATAGCCCTTCAACAAAATGCGCTCACATAGTGCATGATCCACATGATTTTATTAAGCACATAAACATATAAAACCAAACCCCCCTTCCAGATGTGCACTCACACTTTAAAATTCATAAAAAAGTCATCATAGTATGAACGATCTACATGTGAGCGCATTTTGTTGAAGGGCTATTCTGACCACACTCATACCAATGACATAAGAGGTGGAGATTGGAGGAGAGGTGATCGTAAACACCTTGGAAGTCTGACTGCTGGATAACAACTGATAGTTGGCTTTCAGTTTGACCATATGCACATTAGTGATCCAAGATGTGTCGATTGAAGGAGAGGTGAACACCTTTAAGATCCGAATGCGGGTTATTTACTGATTTTTGGTGAGATTTCCCACATTGGGGGTCTCCCTCCTGTTATTCCTGCATGTGGTGTGGTGGTGGCCAGGACCTCAGCATTTCCTATCCAGAGTGGATGGACTTATCACTCAGATGGGACTGCATTTTTTGAAAGACTGTGTAGCGCTGCTTGCAACTTGCTAGTCATAGTTTCACATTGATTATCAGGTCGCAATTTTAATATGCACTCATATAAAATCAATTTCAGTTGGGACACTTGAGTGTGTAAAACAAAACTTAAAGTGGTTGCAAAAATCGTTTTTTTTTTTTTATAACAAATGTGTGCTACTTACCTGCTCTGTGCAATAGAATTGTACATAGCATAGGTGTGCGCAGCCTAATGCATTAGGGTGTGCACCCCAAAGCTCAAACACACATGCCTTTCTCTGCAGCCTCAACTGCACTGGACAGTGAATGAATGGGAAGTCCTCTGTGCTGAGTGGTTTCCTTTTCATTCACAAAATGAGGCATAGTAAACACAGTTTGCTTCAGTTATGAATGGACACAGTGAGTGAGTGTGCTCACTAGCTCCTGCCCCCACTCTCCATCCTGAAACATCCCCTGGGGGGAGGAGAGGAGGTAAGTCAGCAGCACTGCAGGGCGGGGGGGCCAATGGGGGGGAGCCCAGGAAGTAGGGGGAATCGGTAACGCACATAGTGCACACCCCTGCGCATGCCTATGGCACAGATCAACCCTAATCCTGCTCTTTTCGGGTCCACCACCAGTGCTCCTGGCTCTCCTCTCTTGCTGGTTCCCCCAGTAGGATACCACTTCCAATGGGGCCACTCGCGTGGGCTCGCTCCTGAGCCCAGCTGCTGCGTCCATTGACACAGAAAGCCAGACTCAGTCCTGCCCCCCGCTCTCCCATCACTGGAGTTTATTGACAGGAGTGGGAGCCAATGGCTCCCACAGTTGTTGATATGCCCAGGGAGAAGGAACAAAGCTTGCAGAGATGCAGCTCTCATGCACAGCACTTGATTGTTATGGGGTTCGGGTAAGTATAAGGGGGTGAGGGGCAAGTCTGTGACACAGAAGATTTTCTACCTTAATGCATATAATGAATTAAGAGAAAAAAACCATGAGGCTTTAGAACCACTTTAATGAAAGCCACATGATTAACCCATGCATAAAAATATTATATCTCTACATATGATTGTATCCTGGCTGTATTTCTGGGGAAACTAATTTGTGACTGGAGAAGGAAAAAAAATGGAACCTGTTAAACTGGAAAAAACTGTATTGTATCAATACTGCATTTTTGAATGAAACTATACAACTACAGCTACCTGTAGACACGAGATGAGATATGCTCTTGTTGTATTTTTTAGCGAGATCAGTCAACAATCCTGTGTCTTTGCATCTTGCCAGCTGACTGCTTTTAGAGTGCAGCGATTGATCAGAAATGTTAGAAAACTGACTAGTCACTATTGTTCCCTTTGTGACCATCCGCCATCAATACTTTCCTGCTCCCCACTTCTCTTTTTTATTTACACAATCATGAAGGTTCAGTCAAGTGCCTGAACATCTCAGGTGCCCAAGATTTTCAGATTGTCTCTATGGAGCTCACCACCCTCCTATGTGTATATCAGGTTAACAATAATGCCTTTATATATGGGAAGCTGGCATTTAGTAGGCTAACTCAGTATTTATTGTATGTTTTTGCTATGAACCACAGTAGTGGTAGTAGTGTTGTTGTCTGGCATCATGTTATTAAATAAAGGCCTTTTTTTGTAAGTGACAGGTACACTTTTAGAGTAGAATAAGCTCCTTAAATTATTTTAGTGGTTAGCGGTAAAGCTACTGCCAGAAATATCCCTGTAGGCAATTGTATCATTTTACTAATGGAAGCAGGAGGATGGTAATCCAATACATTCTCACATTCGTCCAATAAGCTTTTAGTTTGAGATGAAAGCACAACACAAAGAGATTGCTGAGGGGTATTGATATAGCACTCCAGTTTCTAGGTTTTTTTTATATCATTAAAGACATACTTATAGAAAAGAAAATGTAGACACTATCTGAAAGCAGCTATTTCACAATGTTAAGCACAATGAGCTTAATTCTATATGAGGAAATAGGTGCGTAAATTTAAATGTCAACATTTTTTTTTTTCAGTAATAAATAATAATAAAATTGCTGAATGTGTTAGCTGTTGAAGGTAAAAGCAAACTGTAGTTTGTATGTATTACAATTTAAACAGTGCCATTTTTTTGAGATCTGGCAACATGTGAAAATGAAAAAATAATAGTGGACACGTATGAGGACTTACGGTATTATTGAACTAGTGCATAAGAAGCATAGAAGGAGGGCACTAAATACAATTGGATATTGAATGAAATATAAAATATATAATTCTTTACAAACTTCATTATCAATCTGTTCTGTGCTAGATTATTGCAGAGATAAGGATCTTTATCTTTAGTCATGTAGCTTTAATTTTTCAAATCCTACTTGATTCAGATGAAAATAACTGTCACTTTTATAAGTATGAGGATCCTTATCCTACCTTTTTCTAGCTTTGTGAATGCAGCCTTATATATTGTAATTGATTTTTGTTTTGCTATTTATAGAAAACAAATTAATTTTTATATAGCTTAATGACCACACAATATTTTTGTAATTAAAGTGGTTGTAAACTCTCCCAGAGCAATTTCCCCATTTAAACAATTAAAACATGCTCTACAAATTGCTGTCACTAGATCTCTTCTAACCTGGTTAGTTTACTTGCAATCCATCTCTGTCCACGTCTATGACGTCGCTGGTACATGTGCATAATGTCCCTTGTTCATGGCGTGCTTATCGTGCTGTTGGTCTATTCAGTAGTGTGCCGTTTCTCCGTCATGTCCTCTCTGCAGCATTGCTCTGCAATCCCATGAAAATACAGCCCCATTCACTGTTTACAATCCATGCGACTTGCAACATCACAGGGGGTGTAAACATTGTGTATAGCAGGGAAAAGGTTGCCGTACATGGTTGCCATAGTAACCTGGATTGAAAACGAGGCTAGGGTAAAAGAAAAAGTCACTGGGCATGTGCGAGATTACGACAGAGAGACACAGGAAGGGCGGAAGCTGACACCGCCAATACCCAACATGGTGCCGGCTACAACTAGGAAGCAAGAAAATAAGAAACACTCAAAATAACAGTAAGAAACGTGCAAAGGGGCCAATAATTGGGCAATATGTAATGGAAAGCTGCATACAGGCTGCATTGAGAAGGAGCAAACAAGGGGCAGAGTTTACTTCCTCTTTAAGGTGTCAATGAATATTGCCTTTCTATGTACAGTCAGCCATAATTGTCTGAAACTGGTAACAACACGAAACATTACTTCTTTGTATGCTGATATGTTTGTGTTATGTGGGGGGTCTATTTAAAAATGTTCTTCTTTTCCAATGATTTTAAATTAAAGTTTTCAGAAAATCTGACATGCCAGTAGTGCAGAGAAAAGAAGGAAAAGTAAAGTAGTGTACAATAAGAGAACAGTTCCAGTGGATGCGCTTTACAAGAAGTCAATGCGCCATACAGTTGATTGTTGACAGCAACGAGTCTGACTTTTCCTATTTGTTTACATTGCACAAAAACTACTTTTTTTATATATAATTATATGATTATATAATTAGAAAAGAATGTTGCATATTAATTAACCCATGTTGGCAGAAAAGAAGAAAGAAAACACAAAAGAGAAGAAAGAAAAAAAAATGAGAGGACTCCCACTGATCTCTGTCCTACTAGCCCTTTGAGAGGGCTATTTATTGTGTACCAGAGATATATTGTACCCGGGGGTACATATTTTTTTTAAATAAACTTATTTTGTCATTCAAAATAGCATATCATTTTTCATTTATCATTATTCACATGTGTTTAATATTTATCAGTGTGAATGAGATGGACAAATATTTCCAAGATCTAGAAATGGCTATCCATGCTGCCAGAAAAATGTATGAAATTCATTCATATCTCTATAGATTGGTTCAAAATGAGAATTAAAAGAAAAATCATACAATACTTATGCAGCCTTTACACAGGATCCAAACATGATTTTGATTTGAATCCAATTGGAAAAAGGTAAAAGTTGATTTTTTTGTATGAAAATATTTATAAGCAGACATCCTGGTGTCGCATAAATGAATTTTCTTCTCCCAACATTGTGATTAGCATGTGACCATAATAGAAAAAACCCTCCCTCTTCCTACTCACAAAGTAAGAAGTAGCTACAAGTAACAAGAAAGGAGAACCTACTGATGAGTTCCAATACAAACACCGCCATGTAAGACTGTGCAATATAATTTGCTACATTTTTAGAAATGTACATAACTTTTTTATAAGGGAAGTTGCACGTTAATGTGGCAATCAAACACCTCTGTGACCACAATGCTTTAATAGCCATATCAGTTATATGTACTTATATACATACGTATGAGAAAAGGAAATTCTCCACGGCTCCTCGTGTGTTAGAACAGTGTTTCTCAAATGCTGTGCTGTGGCACCCTGGTGTAGCATCTCAGCTCTCCATGGGTGTGTCACTGTGTCCAGTATTTACGTATGGTGTCATGCATTTCCATGGTGCAGGTGACATTCAGGGCAACCCTAGTATTCAGAGAGGATGGAAATCTACCTCCATTTAGACCTGCACTGCCTTCCACCCATTGCCATAAGCCACAGCTGCCTTGTGGGAAAGATTGTGTGGTAAGACTCTCTTGTGAAAAGGGGGAAGGAACTGAGGATTCTGTTGTAAAAGGGAAGGGGCTGAGGACTAAGGACTCCAATGTGAAAGGGGAGACATTGATGACTCTGGTGTAAAAGGGGAGGGGACTAAGATCTCTGATATGAAAGGGGGGGTTTAGGACCCTGTTATGAAAGGGGAGTTTCTGATGTGACGGGGACCCCATTTTGGACTGGGATGCCTCCAGATTTTGCTTAATTTCAAAGGGTGCTGTGAATGGAAAAAGCTTAAAGTGGTAGTAAACCCTCCTATCATTTTCAGCCAAGGAAGCTGCCATCTTTGCCTCTGTTTAATCTACAACTGCCATGATGCTGCACATGTGATCAGCTATGACACCAGCTATTGGATGGTTTGACAGTATGGTTTAGAGCACAACCAATGGGAGTGTTACATTTCCGGCACATGCCGGAAATGTGACTGGTTTTTAACCTGTTAAATGCATGGGTTTACTACCGCTTTAACAAACACTATGTTAGAGCTTTTACTGTGTTGCTTGACATTCGTGCAATATTTAAGGAGTGTTCTGTAGCATTTGATTGTCATCTAAAGCAATCTTTTATATATTATGTTCTGTATGAATAACATTTTGATGAGCACATTAAAGCAACCCTGTTACTATGAAAACTTCCCAAGGCAATTGATGTTACTGGAAGCATTTTGGTTATATAAACTATACATAAATGTGAAATATAATAAATACAGTAATTTGTCAAAGTAGCATAACCAATGTGGGGAAAATGTACAGTAGGGACATAATGCTACTCTAAAGCTGGCCATACACTGTACAAGTGTTGGCCTGTTCCTGATGAATTGTCTGAAGTTTGCTTTGTGGGTGGCCCTGTCACCTCCAGACTAAAATCCTTTATTAGAAAAATTGAAGGAGCTGGGTTGAAAATTGTCAACTGAGCAGCAGCTGCAGTTTGTATATTCTGGCAGACGTACACTAGCGGCCAGGGAGGATTCACCTATCAATGCTATTAGCACAGGGGAAATCAGTGTATGACCAGCTTAAGTAGTTCAAGGGGTGTTTCTGCAGTCAGGAAAGACTTGTAGCAGCACTGGGCACAATGTACAGGCTTTTTTTCATTGGGGTGCAGGCTATACTGAAAAGCGATCTGCAATGGATTACTTTATCGCAAGCGATTTAGAGACAGTTTACAGGTGTTCAGGAATGTCCTTCCTCCTGAACGCCTGTTTTGTTTTTATATTTATCCCAAGGCTGTTTTAACATTGAAATGCCATTTGGCACGTAGGTTCAGCATGGTCCTATTGACTTTATGGGGTAATCTGGTTAATGGCACTGCTTGCCAAACTTGACATGTCAAGTTAAAATTGCCACACCTACAATGCCACAAGTGTAGCATTGTGGCAATATGAACAGATCAGCGTGCCCACCATGCCACATTGTAGGCGGGTGGTTGGGTGCAGGTAAAAATGTGGATCAACCACCTGTTTTTCCACTCCCTGGCCATCCTGGTGAACGTAGCCCAAATCCTACACCAATCTGATTTATTTATGCCACAGCAGGTTCACATTAAGAACAGAGGCAACACAGATAGCTAACTCTTAAGGAAAAAAAAAACTCTCCCTCTCTCCCTCTCTCTCTCTCTCTTCATAATGTAATAAACCTACGTCATCCATTTTAAGTAACAAAAGCAATCAATACGAATCCAAATTATATTGATGTATTTGCCTGTTTTATTCCTTTAGATGTAAAGTAGGAAATGTGCTATTCTAAACATGTACTGCATCTCTGCCCAGCATGTATTGAGAGTAGTGGTTCTATTAACAACATAACAGCCACAGGATGTCTAAGGTTTTATATGTAATTCTGTCACAGAATAATAGCATGAACATGTGTAGCATCCAATACATGTATTTGCTATATAATTAAGGCAACCCTGTCATAGAAATATAGTTATTTGGATAATAGGGTTCTTTAACGATGGGAATCACAAGATTCCTGAAGTCTGCACCCAATGCTTTTATGCATTCCTGGGGAGTACCTGACATGCAGCTAAACTACTTGTCTGGGCCTTAAAGTAGAACTAAAGGCAAAATGTATTTTTTTCATTTTGGATAGAGCAAGGGGGGGTTATAATGCCTGTCAGATTTTTTTTCACCATCTGTGTCCCATTATATAGATTTACTGTTCAGATCCTGTCCCACAGCCAAACAGGAAGTGAGAAGAAATCTCTACAAATAAGGGAATTCCTAGGTAACCCCCAGGTCACCAGAACTAGTGTCCCCATGGGAAGATTTCCCTTCTATTACTTTTTTGTGGGCAACCCAAAATTTAGATTTTTCTTTTACTTTCAATGAAAATGGTAAACAGGACAAATAGAGAGGATGAATCTCCTTAATGGGGGCACACACAGCAATAACAACTGACCAATGTTCTAATCCCTCTGCACTCTATCCAAAACTAAAAAAAAGTTTTACCTTTAGTTATACTATCGTTTAAGTTTGGGCTTAAGGGCCTAGCATATCACAAAACTATTCCACAATTCAACCTCTCTTCATTGTTCCAACGTGAATTTATGCATGTAATATTATGTTTGTACTGGGGCTACGCATGTAACAAAATGTTACATTTTAACTGCAAATTATATAAAACATGGTGTTTGGTTTTTAGAATGAATTGCTAAATATTGTTGTTTTGGAAACAGATGGTATGCAGGAAAGATATGTATTGCAGTTTTTTTAAAGCATACCTCCACTTTTGTTGAGAAAAAAACATTCCCCTCAGGGTGATCTATGTACATTGCAAGGATTATAACAAACTTTGTTGCAGATTCTTACCTTTTGTTATTCTGAAGAAATTGCTCTGTGTTTGTCTGTGCCCCTGTTCTGAGTGGGTCAAATGGCAGTAGTTTCATAATTATCTGTCAGGTGTGCAGCTGCAGAGCACTAATGAGGAAATCTGTTGGGCCTGCACCTCTTTAGACATGTTCCTATTGAAAGTATCTCTCCAAAAATGACATTTTTGTTGCAGGAGATGCCTGAAATCTGACTTGTATCTTAGGCAGACTTCTGGCAAAATTGGTGAGCCAATCACACAAGCAGGAAATTATGTTTCTGGGGAGTGGTCAGTACACACTCTGTGTACAGAACAACTCCAGGTAGCCATATTGCAATGCATTCTCAGAACATTACAGCAGCTGCATATTGAAAAGGAAAATATTTTTTAATGACATTCAATTACAATATGATAAGTGTTGCAATAATATGTGCTATATCATTTTTCTTTATTTGCTATTTATTTTACCCCACGAAAGTGGAGTTAACCTTTAAGTATAAATTAGCTGATTAAGAATGCGTTTTCTTCAACAAGTTGCTAATGAACAATGTAAAGTTCATGAAAGGTGATATAAACAGCCATCAGATGCATAGCCGTCTAAGACCTATGTAGCATTGGTAGACAGCTACATGTATTAGGTGCTTGTAACAGGACATTGGGGGTACTCATACACTGTACTACTTTGAAACTATTTCAGATGCTATTTGTATTTGAAGCAACAATACTCTAAGGTTTATCAAGCTTCTTTATGTTCTCCCAGTGATGTAAACCTAGTATCTGCATGCTGTCATATAGGAAAATCAGCTCAGTGGTAGCAGCATTTTGTAAGTGAGACCATGCCAGTTCAAACTTCATTTTAGGACATGCCAGCCCTCTTTTACTTGATTGACAATTAAGAGTTCACAAAACTTGCCCACTCAGGGGTTTCAGTTTCACACAGCAACACAGGTTCACAAAATACCAAGCCACCTGAATATATCTTTAGCAGCACCACTGCTCATATCACTGGTCCCTCAGAACATCTCATCCAGGTTCTCCTTGCTCTCTGGGCTTTTCTGGCGCTCTTAGCCAAGAGTCTCCACTCCCTGCTGTACGGTCCTACTCCTGGCCTCTCAATAGGGTTTCTCCTGAAACCCCAGACTCTCTCACTTCTCTGGGACTTACAGATTCCCTAAGTTACCTGGAAACACCTAGTTGTCCCAGCTTTGTCAGTTTCCTAGACCCTCTCTCAGTTTTCCAAACTCACGTAGCCACCTTAACTATCTCAGCTCAATGGACATAGAATCTTTCCTCCATGAAGTGCCATCTCTTGAGTGGAGCACTTCTGTCTCCTAATAGGAACACACTGTCTGCAAATGGGAGTACACCTTCCTCCTGGCTGGAGCCCTGAGCTTTACTCAAGCATTGATAATAACAGTTGTGCACACTCACACAACATGCAGGTCTTCGGTAAGACCTGGACATAGAGTGGATGGCTTCACCCCACCAAAGATGCTTTAAAGCTTTTAAGCTCCAGACCCTGATCTGGGATTACAAAGCCCATAGAAAACCAAACACCCAGTTCCCTCCACTCAAACACAATACTACAGAGCCCCTAACTCTGCATTAGTGTCAATATTCCCTATACTCACACTGTGCCATGGCCTATCACTGTCACAATACTTATTTAGGGTTAGTGTACCTGGGTAAATGTAACAATAAATGTGCACTGCTCTATATGATCCAATTCAAAACCCATACATTGCAGTCAAGATTCTTCAAACAAGCTTGACAAACAAGTGTATACAACTAAAAATTCTAACAATAAACACTGTTATGTGTTCCTTTTTGATCTGTTAATATACTATTGGAAGTGTTTTATTGTATCTGTTTGTCAAGTACTATAAATATACCTGTTCATCCAGCCAGAAATCTTGTGAGCTTATAACTTCCTTTGTTTCTGGACTGTCATTATTTCCTGCTGTCTCCGTGGACTACAAAACACCTAATCTGTTATGGAGAAAAAAGAGATGTGCTATATAGTGCTAACACAGTGTTATGTAGTCCTAACACACTCCCTGTCCTAGAGTGACAATGCTGCTCAGTATGGTTGTCACTCTAGGATAGGAAGTGTGCAAATTAGAGGATTATCGGGTGTAAATAAAGGAAAAAAGTGTGAAGAAAAGAAAACAAATACAACCACCACATCTGAGAAACATTAAGCTGCAACATTTTCGGTTTTGAATATGAAACTTTCTGCAACTTGGCCGCCAGTGAGAGGTTATATGGTGACAGTGCAGTGCTCAAGCCACCGGGTGCAATGTAGGTTTAAAGCATGGCATGGTAGAGGTTGGGAGGTTGGAGCGGTCAGGACTCGGGAGGCAAAGCAAATACAGTACAGCCTTCTCTCCACCCTCTGACCTCTTTGTGCTGGCTTGTGGTAAGCTCTGAAGCGATCAATACTCTGGGCATCTACTGCCATCCTGGATTTGTATTTGTCCTACATCTGAAAGTCAATTTATATCTGAAAGTACAATATTAAAACATACACATGCTAAATGTGTGGCATGCTAAAATAAAAGAGCAATGGCTGCAATAGTCAGGCAGAGGAAAGCAAGGCCCAAAACACAGATGTTTTTGGTAAAACACCCTGTTATGAAAGAGGTCCTTCTTAACCTCCCTGGCGGTATTCCCGAGTGTGGCTCGGGGTGGAATTTCAGTACCAAGAGCGGTAACCCCGAGCCACACTCGGGATTGCATCGCTGGATCCAGGCAATGTTTCTTACCTTGTCCCCTGGATCCAGCGATGTCCTCCCGCGGTGTCAGCGGGTCTCTCCGCCGGCAGATGATTCCTGTGTGCCGGGCTCCGTTCCCTGCGAGCGTCGCGTCGCACGGGGACGGAGACCGGCGGGAAATTCAAAAAGTGAAACACACACAGTACATACAGTACACTGTAATCTTATAGATTACATTACTGTATGAAAACATTACACATCCCCTTTGTCCCTAGTGGTTTGCCCAGAGCCCTGCATGCACTTTTATATAATAAATGTCATTCTTTCTGCCTGGAAACATGAGAATGTCCATAGCAACCAAAAAGTGTCCCTTTGCGTCAAAAGTGGTTTTTTTTCAGCTAGAAAACACCGATAGTAAATAAGAATGATTTGCAGAATTGAGTGATACTGATTTTTGGGGAAATTTATCATCAGAAACTGAAAGTGACGACAGCGACAATTCTGCAAATGAGCAAATTTCTGCGTTTTTGGTTTGATTACATTATTGAATAAATTTTATTACTATTATATTATTATTTTTGATAATTATTTTTAGTTATTTATTATATTATAATTTATGATTTCATTTTTCAAACTTTTTCATACCTGGGATGTCTACTAGACTCTTGTTTGGACAGATTTAAGTGAGTTATATCTAAGAATTACAGGCCTACAATATAAAACGCCAAATTTTCATGCAAAATAATTGTACCGCTTTTGGTACAAAATTCCAGACAGAATCATACCGCCAGGGAGGTTAAGAAAGGGGTGTGTTTTATACTGAAAGGTTGGTGTTTTGGACATCAATGTATAGATATTGTTACGTGGTAAAAGGGTAATCCATATGATTAACAGTTTTAAAACCACATAAAGTGTAAGTGGGTCTTCACCCATGGGGCCACATATGTGTGCACCTGTGTTTGTGCCAGAAGCACGCTCGATCACACACTCCCCGGTCACAATGTACTCCTGGCTTCTGATGTTTCTACTAGCAGCTCCATAGGAGCATGCTGTAGAAACGAATGTAAGCACACTTCCATGCTGTGTTTACACCAAGAGAGCAGTGACATTACTAGTGACATTACAGCACTTTTTGTGTCAGTACAGAGGCTCAGGCAGAGTTGTTGTAGCTCTGCCCAGCTTCTTCCTACAGCAGTAGATCACTACAATAGTAATTTATGTTTGGCTGATTGCAGCCACAAATAGATCACTATTAGAAGTTATCTGCTACTGAACAGCTGCATAGGGGGTCTTAATCTGGTCCCCACTGAAGATGCCACCAATAAGCCAGCATTTTTTGCATGTCTTGGCAAAATATTTACACGAAGATATACAGTTTTAGAACGCAAAATGATGTGCTTTGCTTGTGCGTACCTCTTTCAAAGTCCTTATTCAGCTGCTTTTTACATACTGTGCTCTGTTTGTAAAATACACAGATGGAATAGAATCGGCAGTTAACTGTCTTGGAGTGCTGTCAAGGGAAAAATAAGTATAATAATAGCTTCCCAGTAGCATAAAATGTAACAAGGTTATAGTTCCCTTTGCAGTACAAAAATTGTATTTTAGATACACTTTTATGTGCTAAAACCTTGCTTGGAAATAGAACACTCAATACCTGTCATAGATTAATTAATAAATGTAAATTAGAGGAGCATTCTGTTCTGCCTCTTTTAAAGTTAGGTTGAACAATATAAGCTATATTTTTTATATTATATAAAGTTGTCTTATACACATCTCACTTATTAAAATATATATACTTGATAAATCTCTTTTGGGTCCTGTGTAAAGGGTACCCAAACTCAAGCCAGCTGTTAGGACAGAGTAAGCTATTTAATAATAGGATATCCTCTGGAGTTTGCTACCTGACAGGCAAAGATGCCAGGAATAGAAGATATTGCTATAAGGATGAATGCAGTTGCCATCATATGCAGTAGTGGAATAACTGCCTGTTAATTTATGATCCAAGTCATGGTTTACAAGCCTCTGGTTTTAACCAGAATTTGTTATAAATGTGTTTGGCCAAATTTGTTAAATGATTTTTCAAGTTATAACAAAGTTCCAATGTGCTAATGATAATTAGCGAATGATATAAAAAAGTATAAATTATAACTGAGAACATTTAAATGTAATTGATGCATGGTATGGCCTTCTTAAAATTGAAGGTATCTATCTGTCTCACTTCATCACAAAAAATGCATCAGAGTGCAGACAGACTGATCTGTGCATTGGACCCACACAGATGTACACTCCTGGATGCATGCATGTGAATGTGCAGGTCTGTGCAGCTGGCGGCTGCATTGATTTCAACAGGTTGTCTGCATACCCCTGCAGGGAACACCTATGTATCCTGAGTGGCTGAAGATGGTCTCTTCACATGGGCAATGAGGCCTTATCCACTTGATTGTCTCAGGTCAGTGACACTTTAGATGTGCCCAGTATCAGGAAGTAAACCCAGGAGCATCCAGTGTTGAAAGGCAGAGCAACAATAGCACTTTCCATTTTTCTGTCTCCCCTCCCATTCTCACTTTAAAATAAAGTGTATTATGTGTGCTTACATGTCCTTACAATATGACTATATTTAAGAGTAATTAGAACAATTTGTAAGAAAATGGGTTTCTGTGACAACCATTTATGTTCCCTGCAAACAATTAACCAGAGCCATTATTTAGTAGTGAACAATTCTCAATAACATAAAGCAGCAAAGTCAAATGGTGAGTCACTGCACCTACACATGAACTAGGAGGCACAGAGAGTTCAAGTGACTAATAAGGAGGTTATTAAACCCAAGAGAATAATTGCTTATTGTGCACAATATATGAATACTGGTTGATCCAAAATAATCCTATTTTTCGCAATGACTTATTACCAAACTAAACTAATTTCACCATAGGTCAATGCGTGCATTTATCCCCGACCCCATCTACCTTGTTTCTCTATTCTAAGGAAATTTTCTACTTGTACTTTGTCTAACTGCACCAGTAAATGATGACTTATAAGTGTATATATATATACAGTATCTCACAAAAGTGAGTACACCCCTCACATTTTTGTAAATATTTTATTATACCTTTTCAAGTGACAACACTGAAGAAATGACACTTTGCTACAATGTAAAGTAGTGAGCGTACAGCTTGTATAACAGTGTCAATTTGAAGTTCACTCAAAATAACTCAACACACAGCCATTAATGTCTAAACCTCTGGCAACAAAAGTGAGTACACCCCAAGTGAAAAATGTCCAAATTGGACCCAAAGTGTAAATATTTTGTGTGACCACCATTATTTTCCAGGGCTGTCTTAACCCTCTTGGGCATGGAGTTCACCAGAGCTTCCCAGGTTGCCACTGGAGTCCTCTTCCGCTCCTCCATGGCGACATCACGAAGCTGGTGGATGTTAGAGACCTTGCTCTCCTCCACCTTCCATTTGAGGATGACCCACAGATGCTCAATAGGGTTTAGGTCTGGAGACATGCTTGGCCAGTCCATCACCTTTACCCTCAGCTTCTTTAACAAGGCAGTGATCATCTTGTAGGTCGTTATCATGTTGGAATACTGCCCTGTGGCCCAGTCTCCGAAGAGAGGGATCATGTTCTTCTTCAGTATGTCACAGTACATGTTGGCATTCATGGTTCCCTCCATGAACTATAGCTCCCCAGTGCCGGCAGCACTTATGCAGCCCCAGACCATGACACTCCCACCACCATTCCTGACTGTAGACAAGACACACTTGTCTTTGTACTCCTCACTTGGTTGCCGCCACACGTGCTTAACACCCTCTGAACCAAATACGTTTATCTTGGTCTCATCAGACCACAGGACATGGTTCCAGTAATCCATGTCCTTGGTCTGCTTGTCTTCAGTAAACTGTTTGTAGGCTTTTTTTGTGCATCGTCTTTAGAAGAGGCTTCCTTCTGGGATGACAGCCATGCAGACCAATTTGATGCAGTGTGTGGCATATGGTCTGAGCACTGAAAGGCTGACCAATGCCCCTCCAACCTCTGCAGCAATGCTGGCAGCACTCAGTTGTCTATTTCCCAAAGACAACCTCTGGATATGACGCTGAGCACGTGCACTCAACTTCTTTGGTCAACCATGGCACAGCCTGTTCTGAGTGGAACCTGTCCTGTTAAACCGCTGTATCATCTTGGCCACCATGCTGCAGCTCAGTTTCAGGGTCTTGGCAATCTTCTTATAGCCTAGGCCATCTTTTTTTGTAGAGCAACAATTCTTTTTTTTCAGATCCTCAGAGAGTTCCTTGCCATGAGATGCCATGTTGATCTTCCAGTGACCAGTATGAGAGAGTGAGAGCGATAACACCACATTTAACACACCTGCTCCCCATTCACACCTGAGACCTTGTAACACTAACGAGTCACATGACACCAGGGAAGAGTCAGGTGATTGGGGTTCTGTGCCACCTGGACAGCTGTCTGGGTGGACGTGTGTGGTAATGCTCCGGATGTCTAGGCCAGAAGCCTGAGGCCTATCCCGGAAGCACCTGGTTGCTAGGCGGTCTGAGACCTATCCAGGATTGAGAGAAGCAGCGCGGGGTTGGGGCTTCAGGCTTGGAGCATAACCAAATTGCAGAGGTTCAGCCGGAGGGGGAACCAAGTTAATGCCAGAGGTGAGGGAAAAGCAGTTGCCATAAGACGACCACTCCTGTTGCCAGAGGCCAGCGAGGATAAAAGCCAGAGGTAAAGGGGAACTGCCAACAAGGGACAACCTCTTCTGCTATCAGAGGCCAGAGTATGGAAGTCTGAAGAAGTACCAGAGCAGCCTTAGTCACTAGCTGGGGACGGTGAACAAGTGGGAAAGCTTCAGCAGAGTGCCAAGGCAGGGACCCAGCGTGGGTGAAGTGTGAGGAGAATACAGCGGGTTAGCTGGGGAAGAGCTCAGGGGATCCAGTGGTAGTTGGGATCTGGAAGTCTAGTGAGAGACTGGGAACTCAATGTGAAGATCTACAGTAAGAGACTGTGAGATGTGAGAGAAGATCTACAACGGGATACTGCGAGTTACGTGTGCCGATCTACATTGAAGTTTCAGTTGCTATAGGAGACAGCAGTTCTACAAATACAGTTGCTGCATACAGCTTAAAGGCCCTCTACCTGTATAACTGTCTGCCTCTTTCTGTTTTTGTCTCAGAGTCTGCCAATACCTTTTGCATCTGCCTAAGGGTGTCTTGGCCCTAAACCCTCTCTACCCCAGTTTTTGTTAAGAGACAATAAATCTCTTTTTTTCTGTGTTCAAAAAGCGACTGGTGTCCATGTTTCTAAAATGCATTACACCCACCATGCCTAGTAGTCCACACTGAGGAGAAGGATGTCAGCTCTCCCAAACTCTGGAGGTCACCATTAGGCCTTTAGAGGCCTGGGACCATGCTACAAGTGTTTATGAACGCTAGCGCTTTTGGATGTTCTTGTAAAATGACACCAAGAACCAAAAATGTAACATTCAGTGTTTTTTGTAGTCAAAAGAACTGCTCCTGAACGCAATTTTACATCATTCAGAAAACAGACCATAAACTACCCTTCTGATAAACTGCTAAAAACGCCCAAGTGTGCATGAACACATAAGATAATATAGAGGGGATTTAAGGGAAGTTAAAATAAAAACCTTAACTCATAAAAATGGGAGTTTTGTAGCAGCAGTGTGCATGAGCCCTTAAGAGTAGTAGATACGCTTTAACACAAGCTCCCAATGACAATTAACGTGATTGTAAAGTCTATTTTTTTCCAAAAAAAATAACAAACATGTTATACTTACCTGCTTTGTTGCAGTGGATTTGCACAAAGCAGCCCGCATCCTCCTCTTCCTGGGTCCCTCTTCTCTGATCCTGGCCCCTCCCTCCTGTTGAGTGCCCCCACAGCAAGCTGCTTGCTATGGGGGCACCCGAGCCGAGTTACAGCTCCCTATGTCCATTCAGGCACGGAGCCCCGACTCGGCTCCACCCTCCATCTTTCAAACCTTAGGGATGGGTCGAACCAGAACATGCGAACAGACAAAAAAATTGTCCGAACATTCGAACACCGTTAAAGTCTATGGGATTCGAACTTGAAAAATCAAAAGCACTAATTTTAAAGGCTTATATGCAAGAGATTGCCCTAAAAAGTGTATGGGGACCCGGGTCCTGTCCTAGGGGACATGTATTAATGCAAAAAAAAGTTTTTAAACCAATCATTTTTTCATTTAAAATTGTGGCAGTAATATATTGCCGGCTCTCGGCAATATAGAAAAAAAATCACTGAAAAAATTTGAGTAGGGCCCCCCCAGTCTATACCAGGCCCTTCGGGTCTAGTGTGGATTTTAAGGGGAACTCTAAGCCAAAATTAAAAAAAAAATTGACATGGGGTTCCCCCTAAAATCCATACCAGACCCTTATGAGAGCATGCCACGTGACCGGCCAGGATAGGGGGGTGTGCAAGCACCCCCCTCCTGAACCGTAACAGGCTATATGCCCTCAACATGGAGAGTATGGGTGCTTGGGGCAGGGGGGCTCTGCGCCCCCCACCCCAAAGCACCTTGTCCCCATGTTGAGCCTCTTCCCCACAACCCTGGGCTGTGGTTGTGGGGGTCTGCGGGCCAGGGGCTTATCAGAATCCGGAAGCCCCTTTAATAAGGGGGCCCCCAGATCCCGGCCCTCTAATTGAATTAGTATCGGGTATGTCACCGGGTAGCCCCGTCCTTCACTATAAATAAACTGTCAAAGCGCAGATGGCGGCAGCCCTCCCATGGAGGAGGAGCTGTGTGTGCCGTCTATGCATTATGAGGCGTTCGGTGGTGGCAAAGTCATGCCGAACACCCCATAATGTTCTAAATTTGGGGATCGGGCGTACAACTGAAGTATTAGGGGGGCTGCTGCACACAGAAGTCTTTGTATCTTAATGCATGAAATACATTAAGATAAAAAAACCTTCTAGCTTTACAATCCCTTTAATTACCTTAGACATTGGAGCAAGTCATCCAAAAACACTGAACTCCTTTTCTTAGGCTGGCCATTCATCTGTCATTTTCTTTCATTCAACTTACTAGTTAAATGAAAGAAAATGTCTAGATTCCCACATTCACACACTCTATTGAGCTATTGTGCTCTGGCAGAGAACAGATTTCCCCACCATCAGAATACACTCATCAGCTATAGCTGGCGGAGCTGATCGAGAGAAAATTTTCCAATAGGTTGGTTGTACACAATAAGAAAATAAGGGGGTGCAAACGCCTAGTGCATTACCTTTAACGCCATAAAATGTATTAAAAAGCCAAAAGCATACTCACAAACGTGAGGGAATCACAAGCATATAAAATCACAACTCCAAAATGGTCGATCCCAGGTTGCTGTGTTAGGAAAGCTGGCACATTTCAGGAGACAAGCTCCCTTCCTCAGAGCTGAGCTGAGTCACTTATAAAGTGACTTCAGTGCTCTTCCATGTAAAGTGACTTCAGTGCTCTTCCATATAAAGTGACTCAAATGCACTTCCTTCACCAATATGCACTCACTGGAATTCCATGGATAAATAGCATTATATGGTAATCCAATCGGAGGAAATTCCCAGCACTCATACAGTGAGTCCTCATGGCAATCAAAGCTCAATCAAGGGGAATCCTGGCCAAAAAATACTCCTTTAGCTGTATAAAGCAATGACAATTGAGATTCTTTAAGCAAGCCTTTTCTGAGGCCAACGCAGAGGATGCCATTGCTGACCACCTTTTGGCTATCACCTTCTGATTAGCTGCCTGGCTATCACTCTGACCCTTGCTGTGATACTTTCTGAGATACTGATTCAAAACAAAGGTCATGGAATTTAGAGTAAGGTCAGAACTTTCTATACACATACTTGTGCTGAGTCCATGATTCAAACAATTGAGAGAATATTGGCTGGACAACAGCTAACCAACTAGCATTTGTAGAATGAGAGAACAGCAATGGTAATGTCACGTACCTGAGAGGGAACGAGGTCGGCCTCTCTTGTATCTCCAGCCCAAGCCCCACTGGGAGTGAAACAGAGGGCACCGAGGGTCAGGAGGAACATGAGTACCTGCAGATGTAGATCAGGGAACTTGCAGCAGGATGCGGTTCCAATCATCAGATTAGGAACAGTAGCCATGCACAGTAGTTCAGCTGGGATTAAGGAAGCACTCCACTTGCGCTGCGGGGCTGGGGCATGTGGCTGGTCAGAGCTCTCAGCAGACTTGCAGCAGGAACAATCAGCGGGGTGCAGAACTGCAGCAGACAGCAGACACTCGAATGGGTCGGTAAGCCAGGATCAGAGACAGAAGCGTGGTCATAGGATTAGCCAGGATCATCAACAGACGGGTAGCGAGGTACCAAGTCAGGAGCAGTGCCAAAGTCAGGAACGAGCTTAGTCAGGAACTAGCAACAGGACAGAAACAGGATCCGAGATCGGCTCAGGAGTAAGCCGGATCAGCAACCAAGGGAACACACTGGAGGTACATAGGACACAGGGAACAGCTGAAAATCAGTCAGCATTACACCCTGTTCCAAAATATTATGCCAATAATATTTTTCTCATTTACCTAAATAATTGATGTAAGCAACAGTCAGCATAATTCCTATGTTATAAACTATTAAGAGTACAATTCAAATTTTATTCGAACAAACCTCCTAATGATAACAGTTTTTTTTTTCAAAATAAAAAACTTACAATGCACTGTTCCAAATTATTGCGCACAGTAAGTTTCAAAACACTTTATAGGTTGTACAGAACTGAAAATTGTCATTTGTTGTGTTTGCAGCATATTTACTGAAATCAAAAGCTATTCCAATCAAACTTTGAACAAAATTTTAACTTTTTAAACATTTTAACAGGTCATGTTACATTTTAACATAGGATCCATTGAACTTGTGAGTTTTGGACAGTTTCTGCTTGAATTTGTTGCAAGATGTCAGAATAGCCTCCCAGAGCTGCTGTTTGGATGTAAACTGATTCCTACCCTCATAGGTCTTTTGCTTGAGAATGCTCCAAAGGTTCTCAGGGGGTCAGGGGAGGATGGAGGCCACACCATGACTTTCTCTCCTTTTATCCCCATAGCAGCCATTGATGCAAAGGTATTCTTTGCAGCATGAGATGGTGCATTGTCATGCATGAAGATGATTTTATTAAGGAAAGCATAGTTCTTCCTTCTGTACCAGGGAAAGAAGTGGTCAGTCAGGAACTCCACATACTTTGCAGAGATCATCTTTACGCCTTTGGGGACCCTAAAGGGGGCGACCAGCTCTCTTCCCATGATTCCGGCCCAAAACATGACTCCACCACTTCCTTGCCACTACTCCATCCATCTGGACCATCCAGGGTTGCAGGGCACTCATCAGTGAACAGGACTGTTTGAAAATTAGTCTTCATGTATTTTTCTGCTAAATGCAGCCTTTTCTGCTTGTGAGCATTGGTTAGTGGTGGCCGAATGGAAGGTGTATGCACAGTTACAAGACTCTGGAGGACTCAACACCTTGATGTCCGTAGGACTCCAGAGGCACCAGCAGGTTCAAATATCTGTTTGCTGCTATATAATGGTGTTTTAACAGCTGCTCTCTTGATCCGATGCATGGATCTGTCAGAAATCTTCCTCAATGTGCCTTTATCTGCACAAACCCATCTGTGCTCTGAATCAGCCACAAATCTCTTAATAGTGCGATGATCATGCTGAAGTTTTCGTGAAATATCTAATGTTTTCATACCATGTCCAATGCATTGAACTATTTCACTCTTTTTGGCAGCAGAGGGATCCTTTTTCTTCCCCATATTGCTTGAAAATGGTGCTCTGCTTAATAACGTGGAACACCCACCTTTAGTTTTTCCTTTAATTGGGCTCACCTGGCAATCTAATTATCACAGGTGTCTGAGATTGTTTTCACTGATCAAAAGGGCCCTGAGACACAATGCCATTCATGAGTTAAACTGAAAAACAAAATATTTAATCTTTGTGACACTAAAATAGAATTTGCATAATAATTTGGAACAGGGTATAGAGCGTAGGGAGAAGCATCCTTAAATACAGCCAGGTCCATAAATATTGGGATATCAACACAATTCTAATCTTTTTGGCTCTATACACCACCACAATTGATTTGAAATGAAACGAACAAGATGTGCTTTAACTGCAGACTTTCAGCTTTAATTTGAGGGTATTTACATCCAAATCAGGTGAACAGTGTAGTAATTACTCCCACTTTTTAAGAGACCAAAAGTAATGGGACAATTGGCTGCTCAGCTGTTCCATGGCCAGGTGTGTGTTATTCCCTCATTATCCCATTTACAAGGAGCAGATGAAAGGTCCAGACTGAGTTCATTTCAAGTGTGCTATTTGCATTTGGAATCTGTTTCTGTCAACTCTCAATATGAGATCCAAAGAGCTGTCACTATCAGTGAATCAAGCCATCATTATGCTGAAAAAACAAAACAAACTCATCAGAGAGATAGCAAAAACATTAGGTGTGGCCAAATCAACTGTTTGGAACATCCAAAGAAGACCATCAAAAGAACATCAAAAGAAGAAAGAATGCAGCGGTGAGCACAGCAACACCAAAAGACCCGGAAGACCACGGAAAACAACTGTGGTGCATGACCGAAGAATTCTTTACCTGGTGAAGAAAACACCCTTCACAACAGTTGGCCAGATCAAGAACCCTCTCCAGGAGGTAGGTGTATGTGTGTCAAAGTCAACAATCAAGAGAAGACTTCACCAGAGTGAATACAGAAGGTTCACCACAAGATGTAAACCATTGGTGAGCCTCAAAAACAGGAAGGCCAGATTAGAGTTTGCCAAACAACGTCTAAAAAATCCTTCACAGTTCTGGAACAACATCCTATGGACAGATGAGACCAAGATCAACTTGCACCAGAGTGATGGGAAGAGAAGAGTATGGAGAAGGAAAGTATACCACCTCATCAATGAAGCATTGTGGTGGTATTGTCATGCCGTGGGCATGTATGGCTGTCAATGGAACTGGTTCTCTTGTATTTATTGATGATGTGACTGCTGACAAAAGCAGCAGGATGAATTCTGAAGTGTTTCAGGCAATATTATCTGCTCATATTCAGCCAAATGCTTCAGAACTCATTGGACGGCGCTTCACAGTGCAGATGGACAATGACCCGAAGCATACTGCGAAAGCAACCACAGAGTTTTTTAAGGGAAAGAAGTGGAATGTTATCCAATGGCCAAGTCAATCACCTGACCTGAATCCGATTGAGCATGCATTTCACTTGCTGAAGACAAAACTGAAGGGAAAATGCGCCAAGAACAAGCAGGAACTGAAGACAGTTGCAGTAGAGGCCTGGCAGAGCATCACCAGAGATGAAACCCAGCGTCTATGCGTTCCAGACTTCAGGCTGTAATTGACTGCAAAGGATTTGCAAACAAGTATTAAAAAGTGAAAGTTTGATTTATGATTGTTAGTCTGTCCCATTACATTTGGTCCCTTAAAAAGTGGATTTGGTATTGTAAATACCCTCAAATTAAAGCTGGAAGTCTGCAGTTAAAGCACATCGTGTTTGTTTCATTTCAAATCCAATGTGGTGGTGTATAGAGCCAAAAAGATTAGAATTGTGTCCATGTCCCAATATTTATGGACTTGACTGTAGTTCGTCCGGCGTCAACATACATAATGCACGTGCATCCATTCCTGTGCACATGGGCACTCCTGATAGCCATTCAGGAATGCATGCATGCACATTTCTATTAGCCAAATGTCTTGGAAGAAGTGTGAATAAAAGATGTTCACTGATTTCCGGTTTGATTTAAAGTGATACACACATTTTGCAGAACAGTGATATGGGTACTCTGGGCTTATTTATACTTTTTGGGCATAGTTTGAAGATGATTTTAGAACAGTTCTATGGCCTCTAATGTTAATTAATACTTTTCAGACCCATTTTGAATATGATCTCCATTTTTGCATTTTTATGTTTTTATTTTTTTAAAAATATTTAAAGTTATTTCACTGTCCCCATTTCTTTGTAGGGCACTTGTCTCACCCTTACCCACATTTTCCTTCTTTTTGCAGACCTCTAGGACCTTCCTGGGCTTTTTTACAGCATTTTTAAAATTTTTCATTAAAATTACCAGAACCCCGGACCCGAACCCGGACTTTTTTTGAAAAGTCCGGGTCCGGGTCCGGGTCCCGGACACCCCAAAGTTCGGTACGGACCCAAACTTTACAGTCCGGGTTCGCTCAACTCTAGTTATATTGCTATGTTATTTCAGATGCTTAAAACATTAAGGCTAAGTTCACACTGCTGGGACTACAAAGTTGTGTGACTTTGCATTGTGACTTGCTTGCGACTTGCATCTTCAATGCGACTTTCATGTGACTTTGATGTTTAGCGATTTTGGCTTTGCCTAATTATAACAATATACAGTTTGACACATATTGAACTTACAAAACCCTCTGAAGTTGCAAAAAAATGAAACAAATGAATGAATTTATTTCTGATTGGATGAAATTTGTTACTATTATGATAGGGAGATTCGGATACATCAGAATCTCCGAATAACAAAAGTTTGGCTCTAATTTCGATTCGTAATAAACAAATCTCACATGTCTATTGGGATGCATTGAACTGCATTGCCCAACACAATCCCTATGCAAGAGCAAGACAATTTGTCTTACAGTATGTTGTATAAACTCCATTCACACCAATGTGCTGCATTGGGTATGCATTTTCCGGTAGAGCAGCACACTTTAATAGGCTATGATGTATCGAAATGCATTGCAGCACATGTTAAGAGAGAACAGTAAAAAAATAAAAAAATAAAAAGGGTTTAAGAAATGAACTGCAATATGTATTGTAAAAGAACTGTAAAGTGGCATACCACCTCGCAGCTTAAAGCGGAGTTCCACTGTTCCAGAATCATTTTTCAGTTTATTAAAATGTAGCTCCACTTTTGTTGAGAAAAACATTCCCCTCTGGGTGATCTATGTACATTGCAAGGATTATAACAAACTTTGTTGCAGATTCCTACCTTTTGTTATTCTGAAGAAATCCCTCTGTGTTTCTCTGAGCCTCTTGTACTGAGTGGGTCTAATGGGAGTGGTCTCATAATTATCTATCAGGTGTGCACCTGCTGGGCACTAATGATGAAATCTGCTGGGCCTGCATCCCTTTAACGTGCTCCTATTTAAAGTATCTCTCCAAAAATGACATTTTTGTTGCAGGGGATACCTGAAATCTGTCTTGTATCTTAGCAGACTTCTGGGAAAATTGGTGAGCCAATCACACAAGCAGGAAATTATGTTTCCGGGGAGTGGTCAGTACACACTCTGTGTACAGAACAACTACAGGTAGCCATATTGCAATGCATTCTCAGAACATTACAGCAGCTGCAGATTGAAAAGGAAAGTTACTCTTTAAAAGTCAGCAGCTACAAAAAGTATAGCTGCTGGCTTTTAATAAACAGACACACACCTGTCCCACGATCCAGCGATGTGGCCGCTCGGAGCCTCGCTCCTCTCCCCCTCCCCTCCGCAGCACCATCATTGCTACTGTGGCCGCCCGGCTGTGATAGCTTGTGGCTTCACAGTCAGGTGTGCGCTGCGCATGCACGAGTCACGCTGCACGATGCTAGTGGCCAGGCAATCTTCTGGGACCTATGACGCGTCCCAGAAGATTGCAGAGAGGGAAGGGCCGCCTAGTGGGAGAGGAGGAGTTGCCTAGATGGCCCAGGGTAGAGGGACAGGAACTACCTGTATAAACCAGGTACCCACTCCCCCCCAAAAAAATGACATGCCAAGAATGGTTATAAGACTATCACCAAATTTTAGCTACAATTGTCAACATAGGAATATATTCTTAATTAAATTTGCTATGTCTCAAACTTAATATCGTAGTTACTATAAAATGTTCTGAAAAAACATTGGCAGAATTCCCATAAGTCTTTCTTTATCTATGTAATTCATAACTTTACATTTTCTGTGCAATGATGGAGCACCTTGCAAGTCAGCTTGTTATGAACTGATAGAAGGAGATTGCTTTTTTTGTCAGAGCTTCACATAATAAATTAGTTAAACTTAAAATGATACACTGCGCACTTTACTAGACTTTTTGACAAGTGACAAATAGAAGACTTTGTAGTTTGACGAATTGTGCTCATGCTGTGAAAGGAGATTTTCTGCTGAGGTTTAAAAAAGTATACCAGAGTAATCTAGGTATATATACTACTAAGCAGTCATATTCAGCCATAGTGACCATGATAGCAATATTAAGCCTCGTACACACAATGAGATTTTCAGACGACTGTTCGTCTGTTCCTTGTTGCATGCTAGTCTCATGTAGAAAGTGAAGAGGTTACTGACCATACAAATATTCTCGTATGACAGAATTCAACTTCAGAAGTGATGTAATGTGCTGAATAGTTTTGTATGTATTCTTTCATTTCTGAGCATGCGTAGTCTTACGACTTTTTTTCCCGCTGTAGGACCAAAGCACTTTTTTCAATTTGGCACTGTGCTGCTTTAACTGGTAATTGCACAGTCATGCAATGCTGTACTCAAACGAAACTTGCATCCTTTTTTTCCCCACAAATAGAGCTTTCATTTGGTGGTACTTTTTCACCTCTGCGCTTTTTTTATTTTTTGCAATATAAATGAAAAAAGAACGAAAATTTTGAAAAAAATATATATATCCGGTGAAACTGAAGTCATGAAATGCTCGTAGCCTGATTGGAGCCATTCTAGTCTTCAATCAGCTCTATGGCCAGCAGTCGGAACCACGGACTGCATTCCCGGGTTTCCCGGTGGGAGAGGAGAGCCCGGGAAAACCATGTAAGATGGCCGAAGGGGGGAGCGTTCCCTCCCACTGCTTGTAAAAGCAGTCTAGCAGCTAATCAGCTGCTAGGATTGCTTTTACATGAAAGCCGACCGCCGGCTGAAAAGAGTGACACCTAGATGATACCTATACTTGCAGGTATCATTCCAGTATAACCACTCTAAGACCAGCAACATACTAATGTGTCACTGGTCCTTGTTGGGCATATGTTGTAATGTTCTTTTTTTTCATGCAGCCTGTGAGTTAAACAAAAAAAAAAGAATCAATCGGTGGGTATGCCCACCATTAGAAAACCTCCCTTCATCCATCCACTTCTAATGGTGGGCAAAGCCCCTTTTTAAAAAAATATACAGGAGCATAGAGGCAATCCGCCCCAATTTCCGTCCCTGCTCCTATGTTCTGGTATACATGCTCTTTTTTTAAATGTGGTGGTGAAATTACCTCCAACAGCGCTGGAGTCTCTGCTTTATATATTGTGGGAGCAAACGCTGTTGCTGTCACCCTAAATAAATCAGCGCTGCAGCTGGCGTACCTGATAACCAAGTAAAGATTAATAAAACCCAGTAACATATAAAAAAATAACATTCCTGCTAAGAAGAAAAAAAGAATTAAACATTATAAAAACACATACCTGCAAAAAAAACAAAAAACATGATAATAAACAGCAACAAAAGATTACAGGAATGCATAAAAAACAATAGCCAGAGCAATAGAAAGAGAATAGAGAGAAAATAGAGATAGAAAAACAAGAAACATACAACTGTTTTTGGCTTTTATTATTTTATATTTTTTTTGGTTTTTATAACTTTTTTGTTTTTTTTGGTACGCTTTTTTTTTATAACAGTAAAGGTTAGGGTCTCTAAAAATGCGGTGACATCTTTGGAGACCCTGTGAACGTGTGCCCTATATCTGTGTAGTGCTGTTCCCTACGCTAATACTCAACTAGTGTATGGCAGCGCTCAAAACAGTCACCGATGCAGAGACCAGGCTTGTCAAAACAGGATTGGCAATAATATCGGGTGTCACGCCTGTATCCGCGTTGTCGGCAGGCACAACATCTTTTTTGGGGGGCTCGGGAGGTAAGGGTACCAGGGATGGCATGTGAAAAATGCCGTCCATGCAGCCGGCTCACTGCATTTGGATTGGGAACATTGGGTGCAGAACCATCTGGATACAGAAGGGCTCTGATGATCTCTTCCTGGAATTAAAGGGGAGGTCCGATCCGTCCTGAGACTTTGTATAGCACATAAGCGCTCAGCATAGCCAATTGGAATAAGTAAACAGACACTTTTTTGTACTAGCGGACTTACGGGCAATTAAGTACGGCACCAATAACTGATCATTGAGGTCCACTCCATCCCATATTTTGGTTATATTCGTGGACACAGAGGGGTTTCTCCACAACACCAGTCACCATTCTAATTTGGACAGCTGTGCCTGTGTGAAGGGAGGAAAGAATGAGAACATTCTTTGTATCCCTCCACTTCACCACAAGCAAATTACTACATCTCAAGCAGACTCTCTCCCCCCGACTAAGTCGGGATTCTACCAGCCATTGGGGGAAGCCCCGGCGATTAGATAGCACGGTGCCACATGCTCCAATTTGGTGATCAGACAAGTGACTAAAAAGTGGCACGCTTGTGTAGTAATTGTCCACGTACAAATGGTACCCCTTTCCGGATAAGTGTGACACCAAGCTCCACACAATTTTGCCAGCACTCCCCTTGTAGTCTGGGCATCCTTCCGGCTCCACGTGACTATCTTTGCCCTCATAAACCATAAAACTACATGTATAGCCTGTGGCCCTGTCACAGAGCTTATACACCTTGACCCCGTATCTGGCATGCTTGCTGGGGATGTACTGTTTGAAAGCAAGACAGCCATCAAATTTAATCAGGGACTCGTCCACGCACACAACTTAGTTGGGAATAAAAAGTTCTGTGAACTGCTGATTGAAGTGGTTTATGAGGGGCCGAATTTTGTAGAGCCCGTCATATTCAAGGTCCCCACATGGACGACAGAGTTCATTGTCATTGAAATGCATGAACCGCATGATCTGCTTGTATCGTGCGAGCAGAGAAGACATACATATGATGAATTGAGTCAGTGGACCAATATAACCGCAATTCAGGTTCTTTATGTATGCCCATGTTGAGGGTAAGGCCCAGAAAGGTCTTAAATTCGGAAACCGTAATCGGTTTCCATTCTCTGGCAAGTGACAAATGGGGATTAGCGGCGATGTATTGACCAGCATATAAATTGCTTTGGTCCACAATAGATCTATAGAGATCTTCGATGAAAAACAATGAATAAAAATCAATGGCCTAAAGTCAACTGTATTCACCGTGATTCTGGGTTGGCCAGTGAATGGGGGAAGTATGGGCGCTGCATCAGTGGTGGGTTGCTAATCAGGGTTTGCAAGCACGTCAGCAAGGGCACTATGGGCTCTGCGGGCCTGTCTTTGTCTTCTTCGTGGCTTCGGGGACACTACTTGTGCTAGCCACATCAGCTTGAACTGCATTTATGGAACTCACCATGTCACCAAGTTTTACTGCGGTGCTGGTTGTATGACCAGGATGTACTAGGCCACTGGTGCTTGCCAGGTCACAAGAAGGAGTAGCGGAACTAGTACTGTCTCTCTGCTCCATACAAGAGCCCTGCGGTTCATGCACCTCAGCGACAGCAGAATGGGATCTGGTACACCTGACCTTAGCAGGGACTACTCAGTCGTCAGAGCTATCTGTCATGGAGCTGCTGTTGTCTACGGGATCGTATGATGAGCCTGAATCTGACAGTGAGGCTTCCCCATCACTCTCATCTGTCATGCTCAACAACGTGTAGGCCTCTTCACTAGTGTACCTCGGATTAGACATGTTGGCCTCTAAATTTATAGGTACACTAGTGTGACTTACAGGCAAAAAAGCGCACCTGGTTGTCAGAGCCTATTTCAAGTCGCTACCAAAATCACTGTTAGATTTCGCAGGGATCGGGCGTGATCTCTGCGAATGTTGCAGATATGTGTTGTGTGTTTGGTAAGTGTCAGTGATCTATTGATCCTGCACTTGGGTGGGCTGGGCTGGCCGGAGGGCTAAATGCAGGTGCTAGCAGGTATCTGGGCTGATCCCACTAACACTGCATTTTTTAGAACACTAATCTAGTGGGGACGCTAATATAGATCTGATCAGATCAGATCTTGATCTGATCAGATACTACAATAGTTTCTAACACCTATCTAATGAGTGTGTATGCGTGCCAGAGTACCTAACTAACTGGCCCTGCCTGGTGTTTACGCTGACCCTAATGCACGCTAAAACCTAACTGAGGTCACAGGTTACAGGGGGCAATCAAGAGGTTAAAAACTTTATTGAGGGGGTAAGGGGGGGTATTTACACCTACCTAGGCCTACTACTACCTACCCTAACTCCAATTAGTGCCACGAGGGTCACAAGTACAGCGATCAGTGAACGATCTGATCACTGCACTCAGTGACAGGGGGTGACAAGAGTGAAGGGGTTAACTGGGGGGCAATCAGGGGGTGATCAAAGGGTTAAAAGTATGCCTAACGTGTACTGGTGTCAGTGTAGTGTTGTGCAACTCACGTTCCAGATGTCTCTCTCTTCTCTCTGCAATGGAAAAGGATGCAGAGAGGGGAGATGACATCACTTCCCCGTCTGTGTTTACATTCCACAGACAGGGGAGGCATCCCATTCGCTAGGACCAATCAACAGGAACAGACCAAAAATCATTGGTCTATTCCTGTGGATTGAACGGTCCTGTAGCGAATTGGACCACCGTGACCACGCGTGCTCCCTAGCCATGCCCGCAATCACCGCTTAGATACAGCGATTCGCAGAACAGAGCCACACTGCCGCAGTAAATGTGCGGCACGCGGTCGGGAACCGGTTAAACAAAAATCGCACATTGTGTTCACATCCGACAAAAGTTTTATAGTCTGCACATCCAGCTTTTGTCGTACAAAAATCGGAATCGGCTGTTGAAAGCACCATACTAACGATCCAAAAATTGGCAGATCGGTCATCGTACGAAAATTACCATACAAATTTTGCGTTGTGTGTACGGGGCTTTAAAGTATATAGCAATATTTAAGGTTAAATCCTTAAAATTCTTGGTGGACTCTGCTTTTCTAATATCTGATAATAAATACTTTCATTGATTATGTTTAGTTTATCTAAAAACCCACCAGTGATTGAATACCACCAAAAGAAACCTCTATTTGTGGGGAAAAAAATGATAAAAATTTCATATGGGTACAGTGTATCATGGCCACGCAATTGTCATTCAAAGTCTGAAAATTGGTCTGGGCAGGACGGGGGTTTAAGTGCCCTGAAAGCAAGTGGTTAATTTATTTCATCTCACCTGTCACTATCGCTCATGCACGAACCATCGTACAGCTACAGCGTTTGCGCAGGAGTGCCGGCCCACTGCTGTCAAGCAATGGCGGCTGGTCGGCAAGTGGTTAAAAAACAGATATTTCTATCTTATATGCCTTACCCATGTTGTCTATAGATACAAATCTGTCAGTTATGCATCTCAACACAATTGGCCTGATTTAGTAAAAGATTTTAAATTGCTCATACATAAATTGTGTGAAAATTCACTACAATTACCCAAACATGTGCAGATGATAAGTAAACATGGATTTTCTTTTCACATGATTGGATAATTAAAGTGAATGTCCACACATTTTATTGTGTGAACATTCTCACATCCTTTTTAATTCAACCTCTTTATGCCCGCTATGTGCTCCTCTGAGTTAATTCTAGACTTCTATTCATAAAGTATATTTGTTTTTGCTACCTTCAGAGTGAGTTATTAGAGGTATGCAGGATGCATAAATGATACAAGCAAAAAGATGAATGGTCCAGTGATTACAGCTATGCAATGTTTTCTGTTTAAAAGTAACACGTGGTGTCACTTCTCTCCAAAGCAAACCATAAAAGGTGAGATTTACTAAAACAGCCTTTTTCACTCCTGGCGAATTGAATATGTGTTCTCATCACATTTTATGTGTAATGGGAATTAAAAACATAATAACTCCTCTTGTTTAGAACCACACAGGTTAAATTAACCTATATTGCACCAGCTCAAAATATTTAAATGGAACTCCAGCCAAAACTGATAAACTCTCCTTTGCAAGGTTCCCATTATACACATTGTAGTATCAATATGGTTTATTGGAAAACAAAGAATGTATTAAAACCATTGCATAAACTGTAGATATAATGGTACAAAATATAACTTGTTAAAGCAAGATTAATATCACGTCTACGTATATTGTAATATTGTTATTTGTATTCAGATGGTATAACAATTTGGCTTCTAATATTTAAATATCACATGTGCATCAAGTTAAGGATCTTATATCAGAATAAAACATACATAATAAGGATATCTATAATTTTTAGGAAGATGATTTAGGGAGCCTGTGATTAGGCACCAACATTTATCTTAATAAAGGTTTGCAGAGTCCCCAGTGGAGAAAAGAAAAGAAAATGAGCCCATTATATACATTGTATATGCACATTGACACTATGCTCTTTTGTCATAGTCTTAAATTATTATTAGATATTGCCTGGTGATCCCACCATCCCCCTGAATATGACCTTATTTCCTGTGCCAGACCAACAGTGCTATTCAGCCTCTAGTCAAATGGCTGATCCCCCTAGTGTTGTTGGTACCTGGAAACTGTGCTCCAATGCGCATGAACTTTAACTCTAATGAGCTCCAACACCACTGTCTATTCTAGTGTGTATGTATCAGCACTGCTCAGTATCAGCCAGTGCACATGCGCTCTAAGTCTACTGAGCTCTGGCACTGCTGTCTTATCTAGTGCACATGTACTGACATTCTTTACTCAGTAACTAAAAATTTTGGATTTTCCTATCCCTTTCAGTGGAAGTGACAATGGTCTCCATTTCAAATAGTGGGGTGAAGCTCCCCATCAGGGGCACAGACAGCTGTAAAAACCAGAACAAAGGATAATTAGGTAGCAATAAAAACATGGCCTTGGGGTCTAACACCATGCCATTCTATCCAAAGCTAAAAATAAAAAAAGTTAGAAACACTTTAGGCTGGGTTCACCGCATCCAATTCACAGGACACTTGAAAACACATTGTTTTCAATGTGTCCAGTTCACATAGGTGCGGTGCATTCGCACTCCACATTGCACAGAAAACGTGTGCATGTGCAATATGGTGCGAATTCCCAGACTATTCTGTTCAATGGAATCACATCTGACCCGCAGATGTGCTTTGCACTGAACGAGGATCTTCACCCCTGCTCGCGGCACCTGCCCCCTCCCTCCCCCCGCAACTGCTACGCTGTGAGAAGGGACAGGAGCCGCCAAATAGCAGCTCCATCCCTTCTCAACAGAAAACAGGACAGAATTTGCACCACAATGGTGTGAATCCAGCCTTAAAGTAGAAGGAAAGGCTAATAACCAACTGACATTTAAATTATCCATTTTACAGTCAACCAATAATCGGAAAGGAAGATGAAATTCCGACCTAAGTGTGGTAACACCACGTTT
>BLSH010361173.1:821211-836485 GCA_018402905.1 Glandirana rugosa | reverse complement strand
GTTGAGGGTACAAAGTGGAGCGTACGTAGGTAAACGTCTCTTGATTCCGTTTTAGGTCAGGCCTAAAATGGTCGGTGGAACCGTCCCAACCAAGACGTAGTTTAAAACGTCAGGTGGACACAGGTGGTTGTCCACCATATTTATTTCGTCCTGACTTCATTTCTTAACGAGAACCGGACCCTGAGTCTTTCGGTACAGACTCTCTCTCTCGCGATGACTACATTATAGACGAAACACTCTCTGTCTTTTTCCAAACGTAATAGAAACAAAACACCTCGGGAAGTGGACACTCAATCCTAGGACTTGACAAATCAATCATGGAAAAAGGGTAGTTCAGGTTTTCTTAAAATCCGACTTATAGCCAGTTTTATTTTTAAAAGGTTGCATGAAAATCAAATAAACAAAACAGAAAATAAATCCTCGACATGCAGGTACTAACTAAACAGTTCAGGATCCTAACTCACAGGTGAAGGGCTCCACAAAACAAAGATAATGCAAACCTTTTTCTGTCTCTCACAAAGCAGATATTACATCAGTAGCGCTCTCTCTCTCAGACATGGCTTTCTGAGTCCCAGGCCAAGAGCAATTCTTTACTTCAGTCCTGCTTTATTTATACCACCTGTTGGTGGACACAGGTGGACTGCAAAATTTGATGCAGAACCAACCCTGCCAAGGTGGCTGGTAAAATCCGGACTGGATTTTGCCTTAGTTCTCTGCAAATGGATGCATGCGAGGTGAAACATGGGAGTTGATTTACTAAAGCTTGACAGTGCAAAATGTGGTGCAGCTCCACACAGAAACCAATCAGCTTCAAGGTTTTATTGTCAAAGCTTGATTGAACAAGCTGAGGTTAGAAGCTGATTGGCTAGCACCGTTTTTTGCACTTGCCATCTTTAGTAAATAAACCCCATAATGTCCATCAATCACCTTGCCTTTCGTAATGTCACAATATATACAGTATGGTGCATTATGGTGTAATTCCACTTTTGTTGGAAAAGAAAAACAATCCCCTCCTGTTGATCTATGCTGCTTGCAAGGATTTTAACAAACTTTTTTGCAGATCCCTACTTTTTTGCTCTGTAGAAATAGCTGTTTGTTTCACCATGTCCTTTGAAGACTAAGGCTGGGTTCACACATATGCGAATTGGAATGCGGGTTTCCCCACATCCAATTCGCACGACAGGAGAGTGTGACCAGCTCTCAATGGAGCTGGTTCACACAGCTCTGGGGCGGCCGCTGTCTGCATTCAAAAAGGGTCCTGTGTGTCTTTGGTTCCGATTCAGGTGAGAATTAACAACGTCAGCCCCAGAAGAATTTACCTCCTTCCTGACCAGAGCACTTTTTGTGATATGGCACTGCATCGCTTTAACTGACAATTGCGCGGTCGTGTGACGATGCACCCAAACTAAAACGACTTCATTTTTTCCACAGATAGAGCTTTCTTTTGGTGGTATATGATCACCTCTGCGGTTTTCATTTTTTGCTCTATAAACAAAAAAGAGCGACAATTTAAAAAAAAAAAAAACTATATTTTTTACTTTTTGCTATAATAAATATCCAAAAAAAAAATGTCTTCATCAGTTTAGGCCAATATATATTCTTCTACATATTTTTTTGCTAAAATAAATCACAATAGGCATATATTGGTTTGCGCAAAAGTTATCGTGTCTACAAACTATGGGAATACATTTATAGCATTTTTATTGTTTTTTTTTATTTTTACTAATAATGGCGATCAGAGATTTTTAGTAGGACTGCGACTTTGTGGCACGTCTGCTATAGCCATTTAAATGGACGCTGTACAGCTACGGCGATTCGTGGGAACGTGCCGACCTACCGCCGTATAATGACGGCGGCTGGTCAGCAAGTGGGTAAGGCAAAAATTCGGACCTGATTCGCACCTGATTCAGTGAACAGGGACGCAATGGACCCCATGCTGTGAACCATGTCCGCAGCATATGTGAACTGTGGGACTGGTTCATTATAATCAGCTAGTGCACCAGTGCTGGACATCAGTGTTCTGATGAGAAAAGTTGCAGTGTTGGCAACCCTATAGAGGTATTTAACCCTTGAGGAGAATCTCACCTAAACCAATTTTCTTATTGCAGGGGGTGCCTAAGATTTGACCTGTATCTTAGTGCATACTTGAAAATCAGTGAGCGGAGCACAAGCAGAAAATGACATTTCTGGTGGAGGTTGTGTACACTGTTTGTGTACAGAACATCTCCAGTTTGCCAATTTTGCATTGAATTATAAAAAAAAAAAAAAGTGACTGCAGACTGAAAAGGAAAAGTAATTATTAATACCAATAAATTACAATGTGCCTTGTCTATCAATTATATATGCTATATATTTTTTTTCATTTGCTATATTTTTTTTCCCACAAAAGTGGAGTTACCCCTTAAGATAAGTGTTACAAATATTACAGTTTATACAAATTTTGAGTATTCTTTATCACTATAACTTCTCAATATTATCATAAACATTTAAAGTCCTTTATTTTAATGTCTCAACTGTGCAAAAGATCGCCAAAATCCTTTAAAGTCTGCTTCTCTAATGATCTAGGACTGTTCATTGCAAAGAATGGGAAGCAGTAATTGGGAAGGTAATATCAGCCTGTGAAATTCAACAGCATGCCTGTAATGAGAGCTCATTGGGAATGCAGTCCTGGCTGTTTCAGCATTAGGCATTCTCCTCATGTTTCACATAAATGCATCCTGTCCTCATGAGAGGATGGGCAGTGCATTGCTCTTCCTCATTCAAAGTGAATGTTAAGCTAAAGGAAAATTCAGCTGATACAGAACAGACTGAAATGTTTTCAAGCTTTAAAAGGCAAATAGATTAAGTTGTCATTCTTTTTGTGTTCTATGGCTTGTTCCGAGCTAAGGATTTGGAGTTAGGCACAGTTAGTTTTTTTTTTTTTTGCTAGAATTATGGACTGCAGTATTGCGTGATCTACCTGATGGATGCTAGGAGTACAACACCAAAACAGGATAACTCTCTAAACTGGAGCTTATATTGCTGGATCAGCTACCGGCAGCTGCTACCTTTTACTTTTTAATGCAAAGCGTTGACTGAAGATCAGAACAAAGGCGTTGCTGAAATCAAATGCAACCAAATTTGAACTTTACCGGTTGAGTTTTTTTGTTTTTTTTTTAAGCGACAGCCGCCTACCTTTTTGAAGCATTGTGTCTCATATACTGCGAAGGCAGAAGCTTGGACTTTGTCACAGCCCAGAAAGCATTTGATTTACTGTGAATGGGGAGATGCAGCATCAGCAGCGGTATCAGAGAGGGGAGACAAGGGAGAGCCTTGAATGTGAACTTGACATGTTTATCCACAATGCGTTCAAAGGGAGCTGCAGAGTTCAGAGCCAGCTACCCCTCTCTCTGTGAGCCGCAGACTAATCTTTACTCCCAGACTCCTGGGACAGGCACAGCAAACAGCCAGTGAAAGGTAAGCTTTACAATTATTCTGAAAGCTTTTCCATTTGTAGTCAGGTAGTGTGACAATGCACATTTCTAGAAGGAGCTATTTGTCATTTTTGACAGTCATGACATTTTCTCACAGTAATGCAGTAGGTAAATAAACAACATTATTATCTCATGGTGAAGCATTGCAGTATTGCAAAGAATTCTTCTAAAGCAAGCAAAATGTAAATTAAAAAATGTATCAATATATGAATTTTTTGTATTCTTACTGCTTTGAGTGTATTTGATGTTTTGAAGTGTTTAAGCGAAGTTGGCACTTGAAAGCCATCTTACATATCAAGCTCTCTATGGCTGAATGTTTATAGGGATAATTGTGGAATGTTGGTTTCCTGTTGATGGAAGTTGCAATATAAGCAGAAGACAAATGGCCCAGGGTCATAGACCTCTGAACACTGCGATAAATTATTTGGAATGGGAATTCAGTAGAGTAGATGCTTATATAGAGCTGAGCTCTTTTTATTTCTAGAAGGATGTTTGCTTCTTGACATCCAAGTTAATGAGAGTATTTGATCAAAATTATACTTTCCTTACAGTACAGAACACATTTTGGCAGAATTTTAACATTCAGCTTACTGAAAATCCGTTATATAACATTATGTATGTAAGAGCCCATTTCCAATTAATGTGTTTTTATATGCTTGATTGGTCTATACAGTTTGCCTATGTGCATGACATGTCAAATGTATTAAAATGTTTTACTTATTATACAAGCGCATGTTAAACCATCTGCTGGTTATGTTCATTCAATTATCAAACCGTGAGCCTGATTAAAAGTGTATATGGAATATGAGAACGGCGTTGAAGTATGTGCTATTACATTGTACGTTTATGTAATTTTGTCATGAAGTGAAATGTGCTGAATCATAAACCTATAACATAAAACGTCAACTTCTAAATATGTCTAGCAGATGCTACATGGTACATGATTTCATTTCTAAAATTCATCTATTCTTAAGTATTTCGCGTTCTTCACTTGATGAAGAAAAGATAGTCCATAACAGGAAGTTTTTTTTCTGACAGTCATGACATTTTCTCACAGTAATGCAGTAGGTAAATAAACAACATTATCTCATGGTGAAACATTGCAGTATCACAAAGAATTATTCTAAAGCAAGCAAAATGTAAATTAAAAAATATATCAATATATGATATTTTTTGTATTCTTACTGCTTTGAATGTATTTGATGTTTTGAAGTGTTTAGGCGAAGTTGGCACTTGAAAACCATCATATTTTTCAACATTTTATGATATGTCTAGTAATGTGAAATGTACAATAACTCACTAAAGCCATTGTGAAATCATTTTTATCTTACTAAATTGCAACTGTTGCAACATCTGTTGAAAATCTGGTTAGTTCTAAGGTATTGCATACAAAACATATTCCATAGTTTATTAAAGAAAGACCCATAGGCCTTTGATTGGTTACAGTATGCCAAACGTATTACTTATAGCACATCATCAATCATCACTGTTCCTTATAGAGACAGTGGTGCTAGAGAAGCTATGAGCAATGGTTTGGTGACACGCATAATACATTTTAAAACAACATCCCAAAATGATTGTTTCATTGCTAAGTAGTTACTCGCTGTGCTTAAGATTTGCTCCTCAGTACAAACTGGTATGTGTTCTTAGACTTCTTTGTTTTCCACCACTTTATGTGATTCACAACAAATGTGAGTGATGGATGTTTTTCAGTATTATGTATGTGAGTTTATTGTAGTTATCACACTGAAGCAACCATTAGGAACAATGACATATGCAATGTGAGAAATTGTTTGGGTTATTAACCACTTTTATACGTCTTAAAACAGCAAAGTGGTGAATTGTTATTTACCCATTTCCCAGTGGATAAAACACTGACAGCCAGCCACTTCACCCATTGACGCTTGTCAACCAACCCATCCTCAGCTGGCCCAGTTCACAAACACTGTCGACAGAGCAGATCTGAGCCACTCTGTACCTTGGGATCTATGTACTGGTCATAGAAAGACCAGTCACAGTGTACAGAGATGTAAATAGTATTGTGTTTACATATGTGATCACATCTCATAATCTTACTATGGAAGAGGGGAGGAATGAGGATCTAATGAATTAATGAGTCATTCATTAGTCCCTGATCACCTCACAGATTATGTCAGCAGCAGCTGCAAGTAAAGGTTTTAAACTCTTGCATCTCCCTCTTCTCCTACACATTTAATCAACACACCCTCTCTATGTGATCTGTACATTCATTCTTTACCTCCCTTGTCCTGCATATTTGCACATTAGTCCCCTATCACTCACTGTATATGACCTGTAAATAAACCACCTGCTCCCTCTGTGTATGACCTGTATGTGATGTATCTAGTGCAGCTTTACCTAGCTCCAAATTTTAACCACCTCAATACCAGCATTTCCAAAAAAGTGGGAAAATGAATTCACCTTCTGGCCTCCACTTTCCAAAAATAGATAATTTTGGGGTGTTCACAAAAAGTAAGGGACTTTTTTTTTGGTCTTTTTTCCTTTATATAGTAAAAAATATAAACCCCAGTGGTTAATAAATAGCAGCAAAAGAAGGCTCTGACTATCTAAAAAAAAAGAGATACATCAAAATAATTTGGGTATAGTGATGCATGGTGGGGTAATTTTTGGTCAAAATATCTCAGCACTGGAAAGTGAAAAATCGCCTTGTAATGAAGGTGCATTATAGGGTAGTATTCAGGGGTTAAGAAATCATTGGCATTAGAGATATTGGCTTAAAGGTGGCATCTTTAAAAAATTAAGTTAGCCATAAAGGGTATCACATAAAGCCCATTTCTGAGATAATGTTTATCTGTTCACTTGATTAACAAACGTCAGTGGTCAGATGACTCTACAGTTTTTTTCTCCTTTTTGTTTACATACAGTGGGGTCCTTCTTTGAGTGTCCATGTCACTTCTTTTTGGCTGCCCCCTCAGTATCCAGATCTAGCATGATGACAGTGCGAGGGTACTATAGGGGATTGGACAGGGAGGGACCATCTGGAGAGCAGAATTAGTGGTCCCTGCACCCAGAAATGGCCCAGTCAGTCCTTCAACATGTAAGAGCAACTTAAAACCTTGCATGATGAGTTGGAGAGGGTTATCGAGATGGATAGGGTGGGAGGGAGTTCATATTTGGCATGGAATGGAGCTTTAAACTCCAAACTTTTTGCAATAATCTCTATCACTTTGCAATACTCTGCTACTGACCTAATACATTAAAACGTTCTCTCCACATTATATATAATGTTCGTTAATACATTTGGAACTTTTTGCCTGTCAAGTTTAAATTAGTATTTTTTGCTAGAAAATTACTTAGCACCCCCAAGCATTATACATTTTTTTTTTAGCAGAGACCCTGGAGAATGAAATGGCGTTGTGAATAACAAGAATAAAATGATCATTGTAATATTGTTTGTCACACCGTATTTGCACAGCGGTCTTACAAACGTAATTTGTTTGGACAAAATACACTTCTTTTAATTGAAAAAAAAAAACAAAACAGTAAAGTTAGCCCATTTTTTTGTATAATGTGAAAGATGATGTTACTTTGAGTAAACATATACCTAACATGTTATGCTTTACGATTGCTCACACTCCTGGTATGGCAACAAACTACAGTACTTAAAAATCTCCATAGGCAATGCTTTAAACATATATACAGGTTACCTGTTTAGAGTTACAGAGGAGGTCTAGTGCTAGAATTATTTCTCTCACTCTAATGGTCATGGCAATACCTCACATGTGTGGTTTGAACATTGTTTACATACGTGGCCGCGACTTACGTATGCGTTCGCTTCTGCCCGTGAGATCGGAAGGGCAGGACAAATTTTTTTTTTCTTATTTATTTTACTTTTTATTCCTATTAGAAGGAATGTAAACATCCCTTGTAATAGAAATAAGCATGACAGGGCCTCTTTATTGCGAGATCTGGGGTCAAAAAAACCTCAGATCTCACATTTACACTTAAAAGCAAAAAAAAAAAAATCATCCCTTTAAGGCCAGAAGGCAGAAGTGCTGTCAGACGTCGCTCCGTTCCTCCAAGGGCATAGAGCCGAGTGAGGGCTATCTTGCCCTCACTCGCCTTCCTGCCCAGCCAAAGAGAGGATCAGATCATCTCTAGGCTAAATGACAGATCCGGGAAGCGGTGGGAGGGGGGACCTCTCCCGCTGCCTATAAAAGTGAACCCGTGGGCAATCTGCTGCCGGGACCACTTTTATTAGACACGCTCACATTACAGAAAAATTCCGGAGTTATGGAAGCCAGATGCTGCAATATCAGTGGTATTTAACATCAGAGTAATGATGTAAATGTACTGTGGGTGGTCTTGAAGTGGTTAAGAAGAAAAACGGTTCTATCCAAAAAGAGTAGTAGAGCAAGACTACAACTTGCCATTGAACATAAAGCCAAAGACCATTCCTTGTGGTACATTGTGTGCTGAAGACTTCATAATCAAAGATAGACTTATCTCGGGAATAGTACACATATTTGCTGTATATAAAAGATATAATTTCAGAAGAACCTTATACCAGCTGTGAAGCATCCTGGTGGACATGTTATGGTTTGGAGTTGCTTTTCTGCTTCAGGGCCTGGGCAAGTC
Source organism: Glandirana rugosa (assembly GCA_018402905.1). Taxonomy (NCBI): domain Eukaryota; kingdom Metazoa; phylum Chordata; class Amphibia; order Anura; family Ranidae; genus Glandirana; species Glandirana rugosa. The sequence goes on along the minus strand of BLSH010361173.1, from coordinate 828,395 downwards.
ACAGTCAACAAGTTAACTATATATTCTGCATGATATGAAATTGTATTTGATAAGAATGTGAGGCCATCTGTTGTAAAATTGAGTTTGAACAAGAAATGGGTCCTTCTACACCAAAATGATCCAAAGCAAATTGTTAAATCCCCCAAGGAATGCCACAACATGAAAAAATAGAGGATTATGGACTGCACTAGTCAAAGTCCTGATTTGATTCCCATTGTTATATTGTGCGGGTACTTTGAAACAGATGCATCATACAAGGAAATCCACAAACATCTTGCTACTGAAAGAATTGTGCATGTAGAAGTGCTCACTAGTACCTGACACTCTTACAGACTATGGGGGAGATTTACTAAAATTAGTGCACCCAGAAATCGGTGCAGCTGTGTATAGTAGCCAATCAGTTTCTAACTTAAACTTGTTCAATTGAACTTTGACAATAAAACCTGAAAGCTAGTTGGTTACTATGCAGAGCTGCGTCAGATTTTGGGTGCACCAGTTTTAGTAAATATCCTTTTATGTTTTTTTTTTCCATCTTCTAAACTGTGTCATTCTAAAATGAACAGTACAGATCACTAGAGCTGGTTAAGATCTGTAGAGTTACAGCAAACCTGGCAGCTAGACACAAAGGTGCAGCAAATAGCTAACTTTTTTTTATTAACAAATAGAGTTTTTTAGAATTTTCCAAAATAATAATGTTATTTTAGTTTGCAATTTTCAGATACAAATTGTGGAAAAAGCATCGGTCTGCCTCTGTACATTTATGTGTAATTTATGCATGCTTTTCTTATTTCATTTTTCAGAAAGGTTCTACATATTCAGCTTGGTGGAATAATCATTGTCATTTTTTATTCATAATTAAAGCTACTAGACAATCCAAGTTATCAAATACATTCTTCCAATAGCTGGCATTCAGGACATGCTATGAAAAAAAGTATTTTTAACTTGTGCCAACATATTATTAGAAAAGAATGAAGGAGCATTACTTAGGGCCCTTTCACACAGGCGTTTCGATCAGGTCTGCCTGTCAGTTTTTCAGGGGTACCTGATCATACGCTCCATTCAGCCTTATCCACCGATATCCGATCCGATCCTGTCAGTGAAATGCAGACGGATGGAAACCTATTTTCCAACCATCTGGAGAATCGGATCTGATAGGATCTGATGAAAACGGACCGGCGGATCAGTTTTCATCTGATCTCCATAGAGGACAGCGGGGCTTTGACAGGTCCATCTGTCATCCGCCTGCTCAGCGGGGATCAGGGGATCGATCCCTGCTGAGCAAAGCAAAGTCCGTACACAGACAAGCCCGTGTGAAAGGACCCTTAAAAGAAAATACTATCACCAACAGAATAAAAAAAAAATGCCATATTTGCAGATTCATTTTTATATATTTACCTATTTTTTTTTGTTCATGTGTAGCAATATATACAATATTAACAACATCTTTACATTTGATAACTAGAAATAACATCTTGGCTTTTCATCCACATTGTTATTGTATTCATAACTCCTGCAATGCTTCATTTTAGGGGTGTTTTTAAATAAATACAATTAGAACACCCTGCAACTTAATTATTTAGATCCAAAGTTTTAATTTGGTCACAAAGAATTTAACTGATAATGATACAGTAAAAAAAAAGTTCAATATAAAATAGTTCCTAGTCAGCGCCTGCTGTAACATAAAAAAAAAACTGAACTCGTGCCTTTATAAAACACAAATACCAAGCTATGGATGCCAATGTAGATGTAAATACAAATATATATAATACACAATTGTGCAAAATACTTAAAGTGAAAATAGTGCAAAAAGTTAGCAAAAAGTCGTTATGTGGTGTACCATCTTGAGTGCTTGGGTGCCTGGTTCCCAGGGAATCCCCTGTATTGAATATTTCACCTTGTGCTGAATGTTTACACACCACACTCACCAAATGTTGATGACTCTCTTACTGTACAACAAGGGAAGTCATAAAAGCTTGTAGGTCCTTAGGGAGACCTGTCCCAATGCTTGTGATGGTTTCCTGGTGCACATCCTTACTCCTCCTCTGTGTAATCCCAGTGTGACTCCAATGTGTTTAATGGGCAGGCAATGTGATGAAAGTAAAAATACAAATGGAGAATGAGCCTCTCAGGGTATAAAATCCTTTTTGGATATATTTATTAAAATATATGTAAAAAGCTCTACGTATTGCAATCATACAATGTGATACACTGTGAAAAACAGCCTGCTTGTAGTCTCGGAGCTCACTGTCTCAGGTCCCATGCATTACTTTGAAAACATTAAAATTTAACTAAAGGCAAAACCCTTTCTTTAGTTTTGGATAGAGTGGAGAGGGATTAGAGCACCTGTCCGTTTTTATTGCTGTCTGTGCGAGGGAGGGAGATTCACCCTCTCTATTTGGTATGTTTGCCATTATCATTGAAAATAGAAGTAAAAGAAAATCCCAAATTTTGGGTTGTCCCCAGAAAAGTAACAGAGGGGAAATTGTTAAATGGTAAAAGCAGTACTGGAGGTCTTGGGGTCCCCAAGGGGTTCCCTGAATTTTCAGGAATTTCCTCTCACTTCTTGTTTTAGCTATGGGATGTGAAATTAAGAAAAATATCCCCAAAGGGGCACAGATGGCAAAAAATACACCAACAGGGGTTATAAATAAAAAATATATAATAAAAAAAATGGTTTGCCTATAGTTCTACTTTAAAAACACTAAGCTGCACAGCAAGATCTTGCTTGGTAGTATAATACAGCGAATAGGCCAACAACTATTGAGCATCATATGTGAGATAGCACATTGGGATGAAAGCTAACGAGCTAACAAATATAAAATTTTAAAACAATTTGCTTTACGTGAATGAAAAAATAGTTTACAGAAAAATATGAATACCAACATTTAACATTAAAATACAATGGATGCTAGTTTTCTTTTAATCATTGAGGAAAATACAAGGATACTAGCTACAGCAATATTTGGTAAAATTGTCTACACCTTGTGATGTGGGGAAATAAACTCACTGGTAGAAGCATTTGTAAGTAAGAACCATGCCAGTCTGAACTTTTTTTTTTTTAAGAGCTTGCTTGCCCACTCTTATTTAAGTGAAAACTAAAAGTTCACAAAACTTGCCCACACAGGGTTTTCAATTTCACACAGTAAAACAGGTTCACAAAAATGCCAAGCCACCTGGCTCTCCCTTCAGCAGCACTTCTGCTCTTGCCACTGGTCCTTCCTGGCTCTCTGGGCTCTCCTGGCTCACTCAGCCTTTAGTTACAGTGCCCTACTGTACAAGCCCCCTGCTGGCCTCTTGATAGGGGTTTTCCTGATACCCCAGGCTCCCATTCCTCTGAGATTTACAGATTCCCTTAGTCCCCTGGACTCACCCAGTTGTGAGGGCTTCCTCAGGCTCCTAGACTCTCCTTCCACATGGAGTGCTGTCTCTTGAGTAGAGCACTTCTGTCTCCTGACAGGAACACATACCTGTCTTCAGATGGGAGCAAATCTATCTCCTGGCAATCCCTGAACTATGGCCAGGTCCTGCTTTTGATGAGTGCGCACACCTGACCCTTTCCCGCTCTATCCAAAGCATAAAATAATTCCTTTACATACACTTTTGATTATTTTCGTTCTGAGGATGTAAAGGTTCATTTAGAGGTTCTAAAACCCTGTGTACTGCAGAGGGTTTTTTGGGGCAGGGGGGTCATCTGCATGAAAAAAAATTAAATAGTGAATTATGATCTAAGCTAGTTTTTAATAGGTATAAACATGCACACATCTATGGACAATTAAGATATGATGGCTGATAATAACTTGATAAACATTAGCCTTTTAAGAGTGTTTAGTCAGCCATAGATGATGCTCATATGAAAGATATCTGCATGGATTCATCTGCATGATAATGTAAAAGAAATATAAATAGTGAATCCGTTTTTAATATGTATAAACTTGCACACATCTGTGGACACTTAGGCTGCATTCACACTACATCGCTTTGAGATTTGCCGCGAATCTGCCCGCGATATGACAGCTCCGAGGTGTGAATGACAAATCGCAGGACTGGCATTTGAGATGCCATTCATTTGAATGACACCTCAAATCGTGGTGCCTTTCTGATTGTCTGGCGTTAAATCGTGCTGCAATAGCGGCAACCCGAATCCCGGGACGCATGCCGCCCCAAAGTAGCTCCTGAGCAGATGCGTGATGCCCACTCTCTCTCAACCTTTGTCACTGTGCATGTCCAAGGGGCTTTCCATACTAAGATCCAGAGACCCAGTAGTGACGTCAACGTGTTTCGCTACGTCATGCGTAACTTCATCAGGATGACGTATCTCCTCCTACCTACGCCTTAAGTACTAGGCTTCAACAGGAAAAGGGGGCTGTCCATGTTTGGTCCTAAAGTGACATTGTTTCTCTTGATTTTCAATAGAATGTCAATGGAAGGCTTGGTTACATTGCTGCACTGACAGTTATCTATAAAGTATGTCCTCCTAAATCCTAATCCTGGATATTTACTAGACTAGTATACATACCATATTCTCTACTAAAGTAACCAAAATTAAACCAAGTATAATGTAATCTGACCAGGAGATTCAAAGCAGCCTATTTTTTTTTTATCTCTTTCTGATTATTCTTCCAAGAATATTTGACAGTTAAGCTTAGTGTTTAACCATTGAGGGACCAAAACCCTGAGCTTATATATCCACCACTTCTCTTTTTTAAGGAGGTCCTTATCAAGAGTCCCCTCTTGTGGGTGGCAATTTAAGGGCATAAATACCCTTTCTCTTCATACCGTCCATTTTGCTCCCATGTACTGTCTTGAAATGTCTAGCTGGGGTATTTTTTTGGCTCATTTACTTTCTTTTCTTTCATATGCTCACCAATTCTTACATGTAGCAGTCTCTTTGTTTTGCCTATATGGGATTTTAGGCAAGGACAGTTGAGCATATAAATAACTCTGGACATAGCACAGTTGATCAGATCCTTGAAATGATAGCTTTTTCCACCCTCAGAGTCTGTGAAAGTAGCCATACGATCTACAAAGGGACACATCTGGCACTTACCACAGGAGAACATTCCCTTTGCTCTGGAAAAGGAAGTTAACCAATTACTTTCAGAGGTTCTTACGTATTCTGATCGAATCAATATATCACCCAGGTTGCGCGCCCTTCAGGCCACCATTTTTGGGTGCACTACCCACAAAATGAGCTATATCCAGATTGTTAAGTAGTATCCCCCAGTGTTTTTGCAGTATCTGACACACTTTATCCCATTGGGCCCCAAACTGGTTGATATGAAGGTGATTGGTGGTAACCACTCTTTAGTGTGACCAACATCCCTAGAGTCTATTGCGACAAATTGTACCCCTGGGGTGGGATTTTAAAGGCCCTAATAACAAATTCTATAAATATAATAGTTTATTTGACACATATTAAAATACATAGCAAAAGTGGAGAAAAGAGCATGGAACAAATAAAATAGCACTGGGATTATGCATGCAATAACTGAGTCGGTGGTATGCATACATAATCCCAGTGCTATTTTATTTGTTCCATGCTCTTTTCTCTGCTTTTTATTATGTATTTTAATGTGTGTCAAAAAAACTGTTATTTTTATAGAATTTGTTATCAGTGCCAAACTGGGTGATAAGACGAACCTGGTCATTAGTCCCCTCCCTCACAGTTCTCTTTTTACTCTCCAGTAGGTCATTTTTTTATAGCCCGCTACCTTGAGCTTGGCTCTGCATAATTGTCCATGGGAGTACCTACATTCCCGAAACCTGTTATACAGCTCTCTTTCTTCCTTTTTAGAGTCTTCCTGTCTTGCACAATTTTGTTTAATACGCAGGAATTGGCCCCCTGGAATTCCGTTCTTCAGCCATTCGCCCTCAGCAGCCTCTTTGCTGCTGTTGCCTTGCGATAGGTGCATGTAACAAGGGTGTCATCTTCCCTTTTGATCAGTAGGTCCAGAAAAGGGATTTGTGTCCTGTCAAGAGTATATGTAAGGTGAATGTTTCTTTCATTTGTGTTTAATCCTTCTATGACCAGATGCAGTTCCTCAACATCACCCTTCCAGAGCATTACTACATTGTCGATGTAACTTAGCCAGGTATGTACGTGGCCAAGGTACATTGACAAGGCATACACTTCCTGTTCTTCCCACATTACAAGGTGGAAGCAGGCGTAGGCAGGCACCTATGGTGCCCCCATCGAGGTTCCCCTGATTTGCTGGTAGTAGCCATTAGTGAATTGGAAGTAGTTGTTTTCTAAAGCAAAAGAGAGCAAATCCAGTAAGAATTAATTTTTGTGGGCTCATTCCAGGATAGCGGTATTGCTGGAAGGAATAAATTGCCTGTAGTCCACAGCTGTGAGGGATTGACGTATATAGTGACTCTACATCTATTCCTACCAGCCATACCTCACCCTCTACTTTTAAGATGTTAATTTTTTGTAGGAAATCTAAAGTGTCCTGTACATATGATTCATTTCTTTCAAGAGATCTAAATATCTTCCTACTCTCTCCAGGGGACCACTTACTGCGGAAACAATTGGTCTCCCTGGAGGCTTATCCAGACATTTATGAATTTTGGGTATTACATAAAATGTTGGGATATTAAACTCTGTCACTTTTAAGCAATTGAATTCCCGATTTGACAGTAGACCTTCCTCTCTTGCCATTATTAGTTTTATATAGAGGTTCTGCACAAGTGATGGGAACGGATTATTCTCCAGTCGTCTGTAAGTTGTTTCATCCCTTAACCTTCCTAGCGGTTTTCCCGTGTCTGACACGGGGTAAAAATTCCCTGCTACTATCGTTGATCCCGTGTCAGACACGGGGTGAGCTGCAGAGCGCACAGCGAGTGCCTTACCTGCTCCCACGATCCAGCGATGCAGCGATGTTCGCTGTACTCGCTGGGTCTGTCACTTCCTAGTTCCTAGTTCCGCTCTCTGCGACGCAGCGACGCACGGGTGCGGAACTGGGCGGGAATTTCAAAAAGTTAAACACACACAGTACATACAGTACACTGTAATCTTATAGATTACATTACTGTATGAAAACATTTCACATCCCCTTTGTCCCTAGTGGTTTGCCCAGAGCCCTGCACGCACTTTTATATAATAAATGTCATTCTTTCTGCCTGGAAACATGAGAATGTCCATAGCAACCAAAAAGTGTCCCTTTACGTCAAAAGTGGTTTTT